>CM068830.1:45998226-46343254 GCA_028554795.2 Sinohyriopsis cumingii | reverse complement strand
AAATGCTAGCAATATCAAATCTTCATGAAAATGCCTTGCCGGCACAATGTACATTGTCATACCCATGCAGCATATTCTTTCGGGCCAGAAGGCCAACAAATAGTTTGACACCATGTCTACTGGAATCTCAAATGATACACATAATACAAGAAGCTCCATCTTAAAGGTCATTGATGAGGAGTTTGCAGGAAATGTGGACTGGTTTCTACCCAATTTTAGTCCCCACCCCACACACATGCAGTGATTTAGTACCATCAAAAACAGGAATGCGGGATTACATTCAGACTTTGCCCTCCAGCTGGGCCCACAAATTATATAACATTTTCTGTATGCCATCTGGCTGCTGACCAACTTTCAAGCCAGTTGTACGGTTTTGGTGAGCATGACTTGATCTTTTCAGACTGGCAAACCTTGCGTCATTTGACAGTTCCAGCAGCAATGATGGGATATGTCCATTAAACCACACTTGCCAGCCAGGCATCAATGCAGACATACCATATCTATGATGTCTGTCTGGCCCAGCATGATCAAATACCCCAGAATCATACTTCCCAGCTGGACCATGCTCGTTGCAGGGCATGACACAGCTGGCTGCAACATGCCCAACAGGTAATGCCAGTATTATGCATGGTGACACTGCATCATCTCTACCATGAGGGAAGTTATATCCCAGGACATGCAGAGTGTGCAGCAGGAGAACAGCCTTCTTGTTGACAAGGGGGATGACTGTTTCTTGAACAGTCCAGTCTATGAAAAGTATGTCATTCAGTCTTAGGAAAGCAGTGGAAGAGATATTTAGAATTTTGCCTCTGCTCTTGTACCCACTCTAGTGGCCTATTAGTCAGAATGTCTGCCCCAAATGCAGGAGGTTGCGGGTTTGAAGCCCGGTCAAATCATACCAAAGACTTACAAAAATGGTACTAACAGCTGCCTTGCTAGGCGCTCAACATTAAGAAGTTAGTGTTAGGACTGGTCTGCCTGGTGTCAGGATAATGTGACTGGATGGGACATGCTACATGTCTGCGGCATGATGCCTTAGTGCTAGACATCACTATAAACTGCCACACTGCAGACATCATAGCGATATGACTGAAAATTTTTAAAAATCCAAATCACACACACACACGTCTTTGTCTGAATGTTCTCCTCCTGCAGTAAGTACCATATACAAGTACTCGTACAAGTTCATGGACTTAGTCAGCATTAATAAAGATGATGAACACTGTCCTGCAGGATTTCACTGGAATTGGTAAAGCTTGCTGGAATTACTGGGCATCATTTATTACCCTGGTATTTCAAGGGCTTTCATTTCCATGAGTCAGTTGACTGCAAAATTTTACACCCCATTCACACATGCAGGCAAACAGCCTGATGACTTTTTGCAACCTAGATCTTGAATAAAAGATGCTGTCATGAACCCCACCATGCAGACCTGCCAACCCTTAAAATTTTGCTGCAAGTCTTAGGAAAAAGACCCTTAAAATACGTACTTATGGAATAAAAGCAAAAACTACAGAAAAATGATTGTTGCTGAAAACTCAGGATAATTGGTTCATCCATGTTTGATTTCGATCAGGGTTTCATATTAGAATTAGTGGAACTAGTCAGGGAACCAGACTAACTTTACAGAAGTATCTCAGATGCTCTAAACTGCACATAATTTTGTATGCAAAGCGTTTGCATGCATCAACCTTCTATATAATTTTTTTTAAATGGCGTCCAGCAAGCGATGCATGTTGAAGATGAAATGGAAAATGAGTCCTCTCAACAGTTTTAATAGGCAACACAGAAGAATAATAAGGATTTTTAAGATTCTTGAGGGGAAAAAGGCAGGAATCACTGATTTGTCATGCCAATGTGAGGATTTCTCATGGCAGGAGATGTGATTGTTGTAGACATGTGAAATTGAAATAAAAATTGTAAGAAATTACTTAAGGTTGAAAGATAGCAACATGCTGTTGAGCTGCATAGGGCTTGGAACTGAAGTTTGTGCAACTGTACTAGTGGTAAATAAGGTCTACAAGTACTATAGGAACATTTCAGTTGAATATATTGTTTACAAGCGCTGCATATGTCGAATACCAAACTTTGAAGTACATTTTCTAGCTTTACAATAGCACTTTATGATATTTTGTTACACCTTACCGAAAACTGTTCAAACTTAAGTAAAGAATTAAACTGCCTTACTGAGATGGACTCGTCAGGATTGGCAGGTCTGCACCATGCATCAACGTGCACTATCTCCCTTTTGTTTGGGGCTGAATTGAACTGTGAAAAAGGTGATGTAACTTGATGATAGCAAATTTGGTTTTAGTTCATGACCTTGACAACTTTCTTTACCATGGCTGCAGTTTATATAAGGTTTATCGCAAATTTAGACCTTGGTTCTTTTCACCATTTGGTTCTTTAAAGTATAGAGTTTCTAACACATATCAGCATGAATCATCTTCCTCTTGCATGCATTGTCTGTATTATTTGTATATTAGAAACACTGCCCATAAGTATGTTCGTTTTAGTGAAGTTGATTCTTCAACTCCTGGCTTCTCAAAGCAGGAGTGGACCTGCTGTGCCTTGGTGCCTTTCATATGCTCTTTGCAGATGGCTTTACTGACACAGATCACCAGATTATATTCTCAACTTAAATCAGCACTTACTGCTTTGGGGGCAAGACATTGAGTGGCAGGAGGGAGCAATACCTTTAGAAACCCTGCAATCCGAAGTTAGTATGGACAAGCACCAGTTTATCATGTGTCTGAGTACACTTGCTACCTGACTTTGCAATGGTCATTGACAAACAGATCAGTTTATCATGTGTCTGAGTACACTTGCTACCTGACTTTGCAATGGTCATTGACAAGCAGATCAGTTTATCATGTGTCTGAGTACACTTGCTACCTGACTTTGCAATGGTTATTGACAAGCAGATCAGTTTATCTTGTTTCTGAGTACACTTGCTACCTGACTTTGCAATGGTCATTGACAAGCAGATGGTGCAAGAGAAGGCTGTTCACATAAATCCTGGAAATAAAGGTCCTTCTCCAAGCCTTGTGTACTTGGATTGAGAGCATTCAAGGGAAGGTGATTCTGATAATGTCAAAATAGTGGAGAAGTTCTGTGCTTTATTTGTGGAGAGCATCTCAAGAAATAGCCACCCACCACTTTGAAGGCATACAAGGGAAGTGATGCATTCAGGGCAAGTTCATTTTTACCTTCTTTGACAACAAAAGCTAGCCCCTTTAACAATCATGGGAAACGTTGTAGAAGAGATGATAGTCACAACAAGGATCTTTCTAACTTGTCCAGTTTCCACATATCCACATCCTGGTTACTTGTCTTATTTCCAAAAAGAACCTTGCCTGAGTCTTCCCAGGGCTCAGTTCCTCCAGATTTAAGCCCAGGTCTTGAACTATGCTTCATGACGACACTAGCTTTAGCTTATGGGATGAGTGTACTGCATGTGATGTCTTTGTATCTGAACCACATGCATATAATTGATGCAAGCAGTTTTGTGTATAAAAGATCGGGTTATCCATTTGTATGCAATAAAAATATCTTAACAACTTTCTTGATTGAGCTATAGAGAGCTGAAGCTACAGAGCTTGGTACATGCACTCTTGGGGAATTTGTGCAGTTTTACTCTGAAAGGCTCTTCCTAATGGTTAAATAAGGAAAGGGAGATAAATCCCCACAAGATTTGGCCACTTGGCTGAAGCGGTTTATTAGATTGGTATGCTTTTAACTATCGTGGGATCAGGTATGACTCTAAGATTGCACAATAATCCCCCTCACATGAATATAAATGCATAATCTTTATTCATGCTGCCATCTTGCTGGGAATGTCACCCAGTCATTAGAATAGTCATTGTACTGTGATGTGAATTGTTTAGAGGTTGGATGCTGAAGCATTTCCTCCTCCCATTACCTGTTCTTCGAATGTTACTGTGACCAGGTAATATGTTTGACACGGAAAGTAAATTTTATTAAGCTTGTTTCCCTGATAATGCATGCCTGATAACATTACTATCAATCCATCTTCCATTCCCCACAAATGCAAGCATTGTAGGTTTTGCTCAAAGTTGCATTTATAAACATTGGATGTAATTGGGCAGATTAGTTGAGGCAAATGAGATAATCTGTGATGTATGGACAAAAAGAGTTTTTTTGTATTTATAAGTATTCTTGGAGAAATATAATTTACTTACAGGATTACTTTTTTTTATCTTTGACCACTTTAGTGGGAGAATACCTGACTCTTGATAAGTGAAAATCAGCTTGGGACTTTATATGTAAAATTAGGACTCTCAAAACTGTAAGTGTGAGAAGAAACTTGTATGTGTGATTTGCAGGAAGCATTCAAGGCAGTGGAGGACATACATGGCCTGATCCAGCTATCCAAGAAAGCCCCTCGTCCATCACTGATGGCCAACTATTACCAGAAGCTGGGCCTAGTTTTCTGGAAGTCTGGAAACCCTCTTTTCCATGCCAGCACCCTGCATCGGCTGTTCCATCTCTCCAAGGAACAGAGAAAGAACTTGTCTCCTGAGGAACTTCAGAGGTTATTGCCATCACATAATGAGCATTTGTTTAAACTCTTCACCAATATTTTAAGATATTTCCAAGTGAAAACATTTCTTTGAGTTAGCTTTTATAATATTTGTGTGTGGTTGCATTATGCAGCAATTGATAGCAGTAAATTCATTATTGAAGTTATGCAGCAAAATTTTTAATCAGTAATCAATGGATATTATCTAAAGATATGCAGAAAATGCTTTGACATGTACTCAGCTTGTAAAAAAATAATCATGCAGCCATTACTATAGAAGTAGAAGTTCTGAATTTTTTTCACCTAGTTTCACATATATGTGCAAGAAATTAAAGAATAAGGTTGTTTATCACAGAATGGCATCTCGTGTGCTGTGTGCTACACTTGCTGTTCCAATCCCAGCCTCACGGAATGCAATTGACGCCCTTTTGGAGATGGAGGAGAGCACAGTGGAGAAGACGAAACGATTAGCAACTCTTCTAATGCTGCAGACCCCACCTAATAGACAGGGACTAATCAAGGACATTGTAAGTCTATTGTTGGTGTGATATAAATACATACATGATCACACCCAAAGAGATAGAAATTCATATAACCCTTGCTGTATGCTGGCTGTCCCAACAATCCATAAAAAAACTGTTGATAGGTACATACTGAAAAATGTAGTGTCTCAGTTAATATGATTAGTTTATGCCAGATTTAAGATACGTGTTGTTTTGAACCGGTTTGGTCAGAATGGGCACCAAGAACTCAAAGATATGGCTTTTTTTTGTCATAGACTGTTCACAATAACTTCTGTTTTAATGATACATTTTTGTAGTCTGTCACATGAAACCTGGCCCCTGCTTGGCATATATGGAAGTAATGATTATATACAAAATCTCTTCATTCCTAAGTTCATAATACCTGCAGTGTTACAATATGGATTTTTCCTACGTAAAGTTGTTTATCGATACTGAATTAAACGTTTTATTGAAAGGAGTTATTCCAGATTTTTTGTTGTGAGAGGTCATAAGTGCCTATAAAGGAAACTAACAAATATATGGTCTATATAGTTTCTTTACCACTTTAATTTGACCAAATATTGTTTGCCACATGTCTTAAGATATTGTGGATTATTTTAAAATAGAGACTAAAAATCATAACTGCTACATGCAGAAAGGCAGGGCTTGAAATTAATGCTAATCCATTAACCAGAGGACTGATTTTGACAATGGATCGCTAAACTCCCTGCTGTCACTAGACTGTTGGAATGGGGGAAATTTCTATCCATTGCTATCATAGCAGTTAACATGTGGTGTGTGTCGAATGTATCAAATAAAATATGACACCATTCCCTTTCATTGTTAATTGGCCTGTTATGGTTATTTAATAAATCCTCCCTGAAATCACATTTTTAACTCGCTTGACATCAAGGATGTTAAAACCAAATGCCATCAAGATGTTGCATGCTGGACTTTGTTGACAGATCTGATGATGAATCAGATACAGGAAATGAAGGTGAATTTCAGTCAGTCTTGTGAAATACAGGTGTTTATGTTAATGAAAAACACATTGGATATGAAACTGAACTGACTTCATGAAGTGTTTTTCATTGATTTCACTAAACCTGGAAAATTTTACTTCTCTTGCTTAAGATATGTGTAGTCTGGGGCATCAAGGTATGGGGTTTGGTCAGTCCTCTGCTGTCCACTTGATAAAAGTCTAAAAATGAGAAGAAAAAAGGTATATGTATGTGCATGCATGTGCCTGGGTGTGATATTTCAGCACCAGTGTATGTTGTATGTAACAAATTTGTTTTAAATTTGCTCATGCACTGGCTGATGTAAGAATTTGGAGAGTTTATATTTAAAGCAGATCCAAAGAAATCATTTTTAGATAGTAGATTAAATTTGGGTGCATGGAGTACATGAAACAGTGTAGTGATTTGGAAGTTGTTGATTGGCCGATTACTAAAATATATACAGGGATGGTCCTGGCTTTTAAAAAGCTGTCGCCAAAAAAATCGCCAACCTCAATATTTTGTCGCCAATTTTCAAAAAGTGTCGCCAAAACAAGTAGTGTACATTTTTCCAAGTGTTAATTTAGTCTATTAATGTAACAGGCAATGAAAATTACAAAAGATGGATTAGTTAATACTTTAATTACAACAAGCATTAACAAAATGTTACAAACTGTTACATGAAGATCTGTCGCGATTTTAGAGTTGCCCACTTGTTGAATGCAGTTTCAAAGTCTAATTTTTCACATCTGTACATGTTGATTCTCATTAAATTCTCGAGAGATGAGATGCAGAGCTTATTTCTGATGTCAGTTTTTATGAAGTTCATCTTACTGAATCCACGTTCACAGTCTACAGTGCTGACAGGTGACACCAGTAGTCTCTCAGCAGCCCCCCCCCCCCCAACTTTATGGCTAGCTTCACAAAGCTTGTAGCAAATTGCTTCCTAAATCCCAAGAATGATCACTGAATGCTGTATAAATTTTCTCGACAAGAAAAATAGGATCTCCATTCCCACGAATGAAACTTACACGAGTCAACACCTGGCAATATTGGACCGTATATATAAGCGTAAATTCACACCCAATTTAGGGATTCTTTCACTCCTGTATTTTGAGAAATAAATAATTATTATTAATTATGCAAAACTTTTGTTGTTTTTTTTTTTTTGCTATTTCTTGTTGCGGAGTTTAAGTCTCTGCAGCCGTAACACGGAATTGATGGCAAAAGGAAAAGATCAATGAGTAAAATGCTGCACTGGCGACAGATATAATTGTGATTGAGATTTTTTTCCATTTGCTTTGTATTTATACACAGTCGGTACTTCAAAGGTTATAAGTTTTCTATGAAGGTTTAGCAAAACTATTGTATTGGTATATGTATAAAAAAAAAAAAAAAAACACAGAAGGATTAGCCATACAATTTAATTGTATCTGTTCTATTCGCGTCTTCAGAAGTCGGTCAGTTGTAGGTATAGTGCGGTAGCATGATTGACTGTATCACAGCATACAGTACTCAGCCCAGATGTCAGCATAAGCAGATTATGACGTAACAATGCACTGTAAAGATGGCTTTGTCAATACGAACAAAGGATCGTTTGTGTAACAGATTGATTCCAATGCAATGCTTAGTCAAGTTTGTGGCTTCCTTTTGTTCTCGCTTTTAATTTATCCAGTCCAAATCCATGATTGTATGTACAAATTAAATAACCAAAAAGTATGTCGCCAAAAAAATCGCCAGATGGGATATCTTTGTCGCCAATAAGGAAAAAAAATCGCAATTTGCGACATTGGCGAAGCCCAGGACGATCCCTGATATATATATGTGTGTAGTGTCTTAGGAGGATATTTTCTTCAGCCACTTGTATATTTGCACAAAGATTTGTGAAGCCATGAAATATGTCTGACCATATCATGTCTGATAGTCGTTTTGTCCAATAAACACATCCATCATAACTTTCTTCCCAATATAGCAATATCATAATTACACAGAAAATTTTGGTCATAAAAATTGAATGGATTTTGTACAAGTTGTTTATTCTTTTTTTTAACAATAACATGGGCTAGAAGAGCTTATGGTATGGCAGACCTGCCAACTTTTACAATTTTGCTAAAAGTCTTAAGAAAATAACCCTTAAAATACACATGGCATCCTAGCAAAAACTATGAAAATAGATCGTTGTCAAAAAATCTGGATAATTGGTTCAGCTGTGTTTTATTTAGATCCGGGTTTCATCTTAAAATGTGTGAAATTAGTCAGGGAACCAGACTAACTGCACAGCAGCACCTCTGATGCTTAAAACTGCACCTATTTGTTCATGCGAAGCATCTGCATGATCAAATTGTTGATTATAGAATTGTTAAAAATGGCGTCCAGAAAGCGATGCATGTTTAAGATGAAAGGGAATATAAGCCTCTTGAAAAGTGGTAATAATCAACACAGAAGAATAAAAAGGAATATTCAGATTCATGTGAATGAAAGCTGGAAAGGACGCAGTTACGTTTATTGGACATCATGTGCCAATTTGAGTATGTCTCGAGGAGGGAAATATTGCCTTTGTCATGTGAAATGGGAAAGAATTTCCAGGAATTATATAAAGTTGTGAGATAGCAACAAGCCCTTGAGCTGCATATGGTTTAGAACTAGAGTTTGTGCAACTGTACTAGTGGTAAATAAAGTCTATGTGTACTTGACAAACTTTTTATTTGAACATAATGCTTATCGTTGATGCATCAAACTTTTGATTATGTATTCCAGCTTTACCCATTGCAATTATTGATATTTTTTTTAACACCTTACTGAAAACTTGTGGGAAAACATCAACTGCCTTACTGAGATGGACTCGTCAGGACTGGTATGGTCTTTTATCTATTGTCTGTTATCTGTCTGTCCATCAGCATAAGTTTGTTAATGCTCAAACAGGATTTGATCAAATTTGACGAAAAACTTCATGGCATGAAGGGTTTTATAGTCAGCAAATGATACCAAGAAAAACCTGTAAAAGACTTCTGCCAAACTGCTCAACATAATTTGACCAAATTTGACAGAAAATATCCTGGCATGAAGGGTTTTATTGTTAACAAATGATACCAACCATTCTTTAAATATGGTTGACAAAACTTTAAATGTCTTCTGAGCAACCAGTGAATAAATTTAGACCAAATTTGACATTAAAACATCCCAGCTTGAAGACCTCTATTATTTACAGATTACACCATCAAAATATGGTTGTCATTACTATATAAAAAATATAAAAAATTGAACCTATTTATCAAAAAACATTGTTCAGCAGAATTAGACCAACTTGGATAGAAAGCATAAAGACCTTTAAATATTGCACAATGCTGATGTGAAATCAAATCTGACTGAAGGTACAAAATGTTTTGGGGGCCCCGAGTGGTCTAAAGCGCTCTCCTTTACGGATCACTGCCATCTCACCTCTGTCTGCGCCAGTTCGAGTCTCGGATTCAGCCAATGTGGGTATGTGAGAAAGCTTGCCAGTAGCTTCTCGTGGGTCGGTGGTTCTTTCTGAGGTTTTCCTGGGTTCTTCCTCCACCATTAATACTGGCCGCCATGTATAGCCTTTTGTGTGCTGAAAAATGGCGTTAAACCCCACAACAACAACAACAAAATGTTTTCATGATAACAAATCAACATAATTGAAAACAGTTTCTGCAGAAGGCAACCTTCCAACCAAAGTGTCTCAGCCAATTGCACTTGTATGTGGCGTTTAGGCAGATGTGAATCACGTGTAGTTTCAGGGTCCACTCATGCATCTTGTTAATTGCTTTACCATTGGTACTTCATTTCATCAAATTTCAAGCATTTTTTAAATTAATCCAGCAAGTACATTACTTAAATGATTAAGAGTTAGTTTACAATCATACAAGTGTTTTATGTTTAACTGCACTGACTGTGTGGCACCAAAGGAAGCTAAGTTTCATTTCCATGTTTTGTTTTTAAGGCAAAGTATGGAGTAGTGCAGCATGTACATCCTGAGCTTCAGAACTTGTACCGCAACCTGGAGGTTGAATTTCACCCCTTACGACTCCATTCACGTGTCAAGTCATCCATTGAGTTCATCACACAGAATGATGATCTAGCCCAGTATGTTCCAGCACTGGAAGATATTATTGTCACAAGGGTTCTTAGACAGGTTAGTCATATAGTGCCACTCAGCAGATTTGACTTTTGGTTAACTTTTTAAGAACTTGCAAGGTAGATGGTAGCATTCCTGTCTTTTGTCATTATTGTACATGTGTGCCTAGAGAGCTTCAATACATGCATTGAAACAGCTGCAGCTTTGAATATCTGGTCAAGATAACCTGTCTCCGTACCAGTTTATTGATCATAGGTGTCATAGGACTGTATCAAAATAACCATTAAATGAATACAAATATCTTACGATGTGTTTGTTCTGTGGGGGAAAAACTTGCATAGTTTGGGCTGTTTATGCATGGTTTGCATCTTGTAGCATTTGCTTTAGACTTTTTAAATAGCACTAAAGTTTAATAGTAGAGAGGAGAGACAGGGAATACACTTTGTGCAGCTGTTCTGTTTTGTAACTGAATTCTACCTATTCCCACACTTAACATGAATTAACTGACCTAAATGCAGAAAGTGCCATTGAAAGGCTTTGCAATAATGCTATATTTGATAACCTAAGGACTTAAATGCTTTTTCCTGCAGGTTTCCCAGGTGTATCAAACCATAGATTTCTCCAGATTTGCTGCTCTGGTTCCCTTCACCACTAAGTTCCGACTGGAAAGGATCATAGTCAATGCAGCCAAGATGCTGGAACTGCAGGTAATTTTCCATATTATCTCCTAGGGAAGGTTTAAATCTCATCTTCATACAGTTAGCCATGGTTTACATGCATTCAGACCCAAGTATTATACTTGACAATCTGTACAAGTTTTTTACAACTGAATAAAGTGAGAAAGATGTTAGACTGATTTAACATGCTCAATGCTGAATATGAAGTCATTTGTACATTTTTAGGTAAGGATTGACCATCGTAACAGCTCACTCAGTTTTGGCACAGACCTGGGTGTGGCACACAAGGAGGAAGTTCCCGAGGGTCCATATATCCAAAGCATGCCCAGTGAGCAGATACGCAATCAACTGACCTTCATGGCCAGTGCACTTCACAAGGCCATCACCATTCTACAACCAAAAGAACACAAAGTTAGTCTAAATTTTCAAATATATTGCTGCTGTTACTTTTGTTTGTTTTATGTACTTGCTGAATTTACTTCTGCTTGAAAAAAATGTTTTTTACTTTACCAAGATGATATTAAAGTACACTGTAAATGTATAATTCAGATAAAAGAAGTTATGAAAGCCCCATTAATGGCATAATTTCAGTGCTAGAATTTTGAGTTGTATTTGGAGCTTTGGAAGTAATAATTTTGTACAAAATTGCCCCATTTTATGATAGACATTGTGTTGCAGACATTGTGTTGCAGATTACTTGTCATGTTATAAAATGTTTTGGTTTTGATGTATTCTGACACATTGAAACCAAGACTCTAGTTAACCCAGGAGTTTCTATCTTTTGTCAGGTTTCCTATATGTAATTACTTTTAGGTTCAGCGAGAGGAGTTGAAGTCCCAGATCGTCAACAGTTACAAACTTACTGCCAAGAAGGAACATGCTCGCATCCTCGAGAGACGACAGATCATTGAAAACAGGAAAGAGGAGCTGGAACACCTCAATGAAGAAAGAGTGAGTTTAATGGAGAAAATTAGTTCATGCAACTAACTATTGTATTTAAAAAAAATTACACTTTCATTGATTGAAGTTTTCTTCACACATACTGTACATTTCCTGCCAGCACTTAAATAAAATTTCATACTAGTTCACTTTGTCATCGAATGCAAAATCCATTAGGTTGTACTACTATAACATATTTTCGATATAAATGCCGATTTTTGTAAATTGCAAAGAAAAAATTACACCTCACCCCCATGTTTTGAATTTTTTTCTTCTTCAAAAGCTGGGTCAGAATTTCACTTCTTCATTTCAAGTTAAAGAATAGACTGTGTGTATAAAATGTATAATTTTGTTGCTCAATGAAGATAGTACTGGATCTTAAATTTTTGTGACCCTTATGCAAGCAGTGGGGGTCCTTTTCATTTTGTTCTGTCCTTCTGTTCATTCAGTCATCCTTCTATTGATCTCTCCAGAGAAGTTTGTTAGCAAGGTAACACAAAACTACTTGATGTATACAGATCATATTCAACATATATTTGTAAGCAAATGTAGAGAACCTTCTGGAATGTCCATCTAGTACTGCAGTGATTAAATTTTCTTCACATATGTAAACTTTTTGGGGCTTGAATTGGGGTTGGGGGGGGTTGATGTATAGGTATACATATTTTACTAACACTAAACTGGTTTAGTGTAACTGCTTGTTCTTGTCCAGTTTCAGTGCAAGAATGCACAGGAAGCTAACTTCAATGTCTTTCTCTGTTCAGGAACAGCAGGAATACCAGGCACAGGAGGTGCAGCGGCGTCGGGCCCTGGAGCTGGAGATGGCAAGATTGGAACGTGAGGCACAGGAGAGAGAAATGCAACGCAGACAGGAGGAGACAAAAGAGATTCAGAAACGACATGCATTGGAGAGAATTGAGCAACTGAAAAAATCTGACCTGGGAGCTAAAGTTGTGCAGAACATGGATGAAGAGGTAATATTTTATAACCTCACTGTGTGTAGCAAGGGCATCTTGATTTGGTCAAGTCTGTCCATGCATACATCAGAAAAGTTTGTTGGCAAGATTGTGCATGAATCACTCTGTATAAATTAATAAAAATTTGCTAGTCTATTCGTATCAATAAATTTGTGTTGTTTCTTTGTTGGTTGTAATAGCATTTTTAACATTATCATACCAAGAAAATGGTAGGCAAGTGTCTTCTCCAAGGACAC
Source organism: Sinohyriopsis cumingii (assembly GCA_028554795.2). NCBI lineage: Eukaryota > Metazoa > Mollusca > Bivalvia > Unionida > Unionidae > Sinohyriopsis > Sinohyriopsis cumingii. The sequence continues at coordinate 46,330,282 of CM068830.1, read as the reverse complement.
ACTGAGGTAGCCAACCCTGGGTGGGTATTGAACCCATGAGTCTCAGAGCTCATTTGGCTGCCATCTGAGCTATGTTTGTTCTCATAGCCAGATGATAGACTTGATCATATTTTCATCCTATTAAGTATTTTTTTATACCGATACTGCTTCCAGAGGTGGCATTTTGAATTGGTCTCATCTGTCCATATATATGCAAGTATGTCTATCTGAGGAGCTTGTTGGCAATATTGTACGAGCACCACTCAGGAAAGACCAGTTAAATTTAGTATATTTATAAGCTTATGTAGATGACTTATCTTGTTTTGTTCATGCCATTGCTGCAGTTGTTTCCTTTTTTAAAACTTTTGAACGATGCACCTAAAATCACTCAAGATAGACCTGTGTAAATTAATAGGCATGTTTGTATTCATATGTAGATGACCATATTAGATCTTTTAGTCATTGATAGGAGTTTTTCACATTTTACCTCTAGGTCTTTTGTCAGTTGTCTGCCTGTTAGCACAAGTTTATTATCACCAAAGGACTTGGAGGATTGCCATGAAACTTTGTGTACTTGTTCATCCCATGGTATGGTTGGTTCTATATGAAAGTGGTGCTGCTCAGACAATTGGCAGGTAGCCTTATTCCAGTTGCAAAACTTGTTATTGATACTCCTCCTGAATGGATGATCATATCAACATTGGGTTTTCACTAAAAGACTTCCAGTGATGTCTAGTATATGAAATTGGTGCTGATCTGATGGCCAGTATGGCAGCGACTTTGAAGATCTTGTTATCACTATTCCTGAATGGTGGGTCCTATCAATATATGGTTTTCAGCTTGCCCCCCCCCCCCCCTCAATTTCTGATGATGTCTAGCTGGTCCTAAAATGACTGGTACTAATCTGAGGTCCCCTATGGCCACCAAAGCAGCCATCTTGAAACCCTTTTTATCGCTGCTCCAAGAAAATGGGAAGTCATATTGAAATGGTGTTCTCACTTGAAGCCCTCTTGTGTTATCTAGTTGGTCCTTAATGAAAATGATACTGATCTGATGCCTGATATGGCTGCCACAGTTACAACTTGAAAATCATTTTCTCTAGTCCTGAAGATGGACATAGCTGCATGGATTCTTTACTGAAAGACATTTTTAGTTGATCCTAAATTAAACTAAGATGGTTTAAACATTCAACAGTTAAAAGGAAGAAATGACCTTATCTTGAACGTTGGAAATTCTTTTCACCAAAATGAACATCAGCCCCTTTGAAAGACTGTTGATTCTTACAGAGGCATTGAGGCATGTATTGTTATGATGTCCATACTTTTTGAGCTAATACCATATAGCTAAAGTGAGGCTGAGGTGCCATATAAAAAAAAATGAAGACTTTTACCTTCTCTTTCATTTCAACTTGGGTTGTGGATGCTAAGCACATGGGTTGAGGACAGATTATCAAATAGATGTTCCATTTATAATGTTGAAATATAAAATACAATCCAAAATATTTTCACTTTCCGTTGATACTACCTTGTGCATTTCAACTGCCAGCGTCTCAGTATGTGCATTTCCATGTTTGGTTGTTCTTCGTGTTGAATAACTGACATCATCAAGAAATGTATTACAGCAGAGTGGCTTGATATATAAAATGGTCCTGTTTGATATGTAGCATCATGCTTGTCACATTGATTTTAAAACTGGTTCTGTAGCATGTCCATTGAAATATAGTCTTTCTGGTTATGTGCATCAGGCATGTTGATTTATTCCAGGAAGTTTAACCAAAAAGCAGTTAAATTGTTTTGTTTCGCACATGATGTGCAGCAGCTTTGAGGAATTTCCCAAGCCTGATTTGGAAATGATATTGATGACAGAGTATTCATTCCTTGGCAATGTGATGTTTAAGCAAGAATTAAACTCTTTGTCCATGCTTAGCCAATCACGGTACTTTATTCTCTTTTTTTGCACCGCGTTCTCTACCTGTTCATAAAAATCCATTTCATTGATAGTGTACGTTGTCTTAAATATTGTTCCCCCAATGATCTGTTCATTCCTAAAATGATGTGAAAATGAGCTGTTATTAGTTGATGGCATTCTTCACATGAAGTAGCAGTTACTTGCAAACTTTCTGTATCTTAATTAATGTCTGAAAGTTTATTTTGAGTGCAGACTTGGACTGAGGAGCTTTGTGAATATGTTGACTGGTCACTTGGAGCAGTCACCTTTTCATTGGTCTTATAGTTGGAGCATCCGTTTTGGATGCACGAGGTTGCGGTTTTGAACCCTGGCCAAGTCATTCCTAAGACTTTTTAAAATGGTACTAACAGCTACCTCGCTAGGTGCTCAGTATTAAGAGGTTAGAGTTAGGACTAGTCAGCCTGGTATCAGGATGATGTGACTGTGTGGGACATCATGCTTCATGTCTGTGGCATGATGCCTCAGTGCTAGAAATCACTATAAACCCCACACTGCAGACATCATAGCAGTGTGACTGAAAAATTGTTAAAGCTACTTTAAAAATCCAAATCACACACACACACACACGGAGTGGACAGATAAAGAGCTGATAGCCACTGGTCATGAGCCACACATGTAGAATTCACTTTGAAGTATTACTGTATTAAACTGTAAGAACAAAGTCATTTTCAATCAGTTTTATACCAGATCGTAGTGTAAAATCCAGGAAGTTGTTGTACTTATAAAGAGGTTGTTCAGACTCTGCCTCTGAAACTATTTCAGGGGGGAAGGAGTTGCTGTTTCGTACTACCTGAGATTTTCACCATTTTAGATTACTTTTTATGTCAAAATATAGTATATTTACCTTTTTCATTCAGGACCTTGCTAATATGGATGTTGAGGACATCATGGCTAAGCAAGTGGAACATCTGGAGAGAGAGAAACGAGAGCTCAGAGAACGCTTGAAAAATCAGGAGAGAAAGGTATTTCAAACCAAGATTTAGAGACATGTAATGTTGTTTAGCTGTCAAAGAATCAATACTGCCATATCCCAGATTTGAAAACACTGACTTTACATACTACTTATTATACATGTAGAACCAGTGTGATCACATTATCAACATGACAGTGCAGAGATCTCACTAGGATTTTAAAACCAGATGTTCAGGACTCCTAACTTGCAAATGTTGCAGTCCCCTCCCAGAAACATGTTGAAGTGGCTAAATGAGCATTAAAATGCCAGGAATAAACGGTCACAAAACTTTGTCCATTCTATTTATTTGTAGTCATTTATGCTATAAAAAAACTATCCATTAAAATTGATACCATGTACAAATATCGTTCTTTAACTTCAATATAGTTCACTTTTGTCCGTCACATTTCACAAAATTTTCTGATGGTTGGCTTTGGATCGTATTCCTCCACATTAGGTCTCTTTGTGTAAAGGTCTCATGTTTTATTCTGGACCTTCCCTTAGTCTTGATTTTGTTCTGCACACTGAACCCTCTTGCATGCCGTGTATGTCACTGGTGACACCAACACAATCACAGCTAGGTCTGCAAAGTCTGGAAATCTCTGTACTCTTGAAGTAGAGTTATACAGGCGTCAGTCAGTGTGCAGTTCAATAGTGGTCTGAAGATGTCTCATTCCTATAAAATGTGGAACTTTGCAGATTAGAAGAACCAGTAGTTGCCATTGAGTTTATTTTTCCACATTCTTTACACCACTGGCATATAGTTCTTGTTTGTCAATTAGAATGAATTTTGTAAATCCAAGGAAAGTTTTTATTAAAAGCCAGGCATCACACGCTTTCTTACACTTGGCTACTGTCCCATTCAAACTATCAGTTCTAGCAACTTTAGCAGAGTTCTGAATCTCATTAAAATCTTCATCAGTTTTCTGTTTAACCCCAAAATACTTGTTCAGATTTGCACACAGAATTTTGACAAGTCTCGACGTGCCTTGATTTTGAGGTCACATACAATATTTATATGGCTAATAAAATCTGTATATACAGTCTTGGCTTTGGATTGAAAAAATTCAAAGGCACCATGATAGGTCCCCACACACTTGGATATAACAATTGTGCTGGAATCTATTGTTACATAATTGTTTCATATTGACAAACCACTACAACATGCATTATTATATCATAATCCGCTTACACTGGTGTCTGGCCTTGGTACTGTATGCTGTAATATAACCAAAATAGCCATGCAGCTGACTAGCTACTATCACCTATTTTTGAACGTGAGATTGGGAAATGACTACAGTTCACCAGAGGACAGCAGTTTTAAAAAAAATAGTTTTCCTGCAGCTTCAAATAAAACTGATTACCTTTGAAGCACCAATATATACCAGGCAGATAATAAAAAAATGTTTCAGTGTTCTACAATTATTTGATGTTGCCATAGCAATAACACACTGGCATTTGTTTGGTCCTTAAAAGGGAGCCTTTAGCGGCACCTTCAATAACACATGCACATTCATCAAAGCAAGCCGTCACCCTTTGATCAAAGGAAGTTAGTAACAACTTAAATAAAATTGTTTCATATTTCAAAATGATTTTAATATATATATATATATATATATATATATATATATAATGCAGCAAAACTGTAACATTTGCAATAAAAAAAAGTGCATATGGATCCAAATACGCGTAATTAAGCATTTCCAAGATCTCTGCAGTGATATCAAAGGGTACCAAAAATTGTCAAAGTGAAGACCTGTTTACATGAACAGAAGCAAAGTTGTTTTGAACAGATAATACAAGGAAGTATGGTTACAGTTTTTTTGTCTGTTCAAAGTATCTGTTCATTACACATTTTCAGTTCTGTTTTCCTGTACCATTTTGGGTGGATCGATCTTTGTATGTGGATACTTCTTGCTTAGTGGAACACCAGGGCACTACAAGTGGGTTCATGTGACCGATACTTCATGCTTAACCTTTTTATTCATCATGGGGCTTGCCTGTTGACTTTGGGACAATGGTCCCATTTTGTGTCAGAATAAGTTTGATGAGCTCAACTTTCTTTTGTGAAAGTTACTCACACTGACTAATATTCATAGTCTTGAGTTGTATTTTGCATTTCAATCAGTTTCCCATGCATAAGGAGGTTGGGAGGGGTGTTCTATGGTCATATTCCTGTTGTATATTAGTGATGAAATGGGCATTTAGTATAAAATTTGTAAGACACATTCCAAGTCCCATACCCATTCCCCAAAATCTGTAACTCTTAAGGTCTAGTGTCAGCAAGGTAACAGTTTTGGTTGGACATTCTAATTTGTATTTTTATGCCAAGGAAGTGTATATTTAGTTAAAGGGTGGCAGTTCAAGTAAGTTCAGACTTCCAGCAGAGAAGCTAGGTGTATGTTGGTTAGGGATAAACCTTAGGTCCAATATCAATTATTTGTATAAATTAATTTTTTCATGCTGAATAGTTACTATGTCATTACCCAAGGGCCAAGTTCCAGCAGTTAAGCAAAGACCCAGAAGTCATTACACCAGTTCTCAGACATGTTAGTCACATAATTTGGGAGTTATTTAAAATTCATGTAATACAACCCTCATCCCTTTAATCATCCCTGTGACTGTTTAAAAATTTAAAGAATGTTGTGCACATTTAAATGCTCCTCCAGCCATATCCCAGCATTTATAAATCTGTCTTGTGTGGTGTAGGCGGAATTTCATGACATCATTAACACGCCCTCCTGAATGGGCAAGACAATGGAATTCCAGGTTTTTCTTTGTGCTGGGATAAATGCGATATTTTTTGTTTGTTTTAGATTGACTATATGGTTCGTGCACGGAGACTGGCAGAGATTCCCATCCTGGAGAAACTCTATGAAGAAGAGAAAGTGAAGGACCGAGAGTTTTGGGAGAAGCAGGAAATAGAAAGGGCAAGTTCATAGCGTCTCCAAAAACATAGATGATTTTAACCTTGATTTTTCTTGATCCCACTTTAGTGAAAAAGGGTGATAAAGGCAATCAGTACCAGTACTGGTGTTGTGGTTGTCAACAGCAGACATGACAACTCTTAGAATTTGACTACAAGTCTTGTTTACATAACCCTTAAGTTTCAAATTTGAGGAATGTTAGCAAAAGATAAAAATATACAGTTGCAGTCAGATTTGAATATTGGCTTGTCTGTGTTTGTCATTTTCATAATAGATTCACTGGTGGTGGTCAGGGAACCAGAAGAATAAGAAGTATCTCGGATTCATTAATCTGTTTTCATGTAAAATGTGCATGCTCAAGCTTTTGCTTGTGCATTATAGCATTATCTGGAAATGTTTTCCAACAAACGAACCAACATTGAAGGCAAAAGGAACAGTCAGTCTCATAGAAAGTTCAAACAGTCAGCACATAAATATAAAAAAAGAAAATCAAATTCTTTCCTATGTGTGGGAAGCAGGAAAGGCATCACTTGTATTTAGTCATGTTGTTTTATTGCTAACAGCTTCTGCAATAATATAGATGAGTAATATTGAATTGAAAGAATTATTTAGAAATGATTCATGTGCTGGTTTTTCTTGTAAATCTGGTTTGGCCTTCACAGCAGTCATCCTGAAAATCTTATTACTGCTACTCCTCAATTGAATAGTCCTATTAACATGGGGTTTTCACTAAATGGCTTCTTGTAATGTCTCATTGGTCCTAAATTAAAATGCAGCCGATCTGATACTCATTTTGATTATTTATTTTTTACTCTTATATGGGTGTTCATATCAACAGAGCTTTTGCTTGAAGACGTTATGATGTCCATTTGATCCTAAATGAAAATTGTGCCTATCCGGATTAAGATTACAATTATTTTCCCAATATAATCCGTACATTTGTTTATTTGTACTGAACTTTCCATTGTGTCCAAATCCTAATAAATTGTATGTTAATCGAAGGCATTTTGAATGATCATGGTGAAGTCTTCTCGTAGGTTATCCATTATTATTTGGAGAGCTTAACTAAACAAGAAAATTTGTGATGGGTCACAGATTTCACTTCTGGGTCAGCATCAGTGCTTTTATCATGATCTTGGAAAAGTTTGAGTGATGATGTAATCTTGCATTAGACTGATGGAGTTTGAAATCATTTTAGAGGTCATATGTCTGATCAAACTCGAATAGGGGCTTATACCATTAAGATCTGGGAATGGTTTTATAATGAATGAGATCAATGTATAATGATGATGTAATTTTGCATCTGATTAGTTACTACTCTGTATTAAGTCACATTAGTGATATAGATTTGATCAGACGTGGAATATTTTTCTTTTATACACCTGTTGCTATTTTTTCAAAAGAGATCCCAAATTTTACCATTAATTTTTTGAAGTATGATAAACACACTTACGTTTTCTGCTTCTGTATCACCGTCCTCACAAAATGAGGCTGGAACCAAATGAGCATCATTCATAAAACTGATAATTGTATGCATATCAGCTAATCAAAATGTAATTTGGTTTATGATATAAGACTGTTTCCCTTTACACACATTTGTACGTCAGGGACGCATGCTTTATAAAATTGAATGCACACATTTTGTTGACGTGCGTTTTTTTTATGCAAAGGATTTTCATAATGTGATCAGGATTTATTTAATACCCAATGCATTGGATGATGGATGGCATCCTATATACTTTGAGCAAAGGCATTGACTGGTTCCCCACTTTATTTGCTCCATGTCTTGCGCTCCTCTATTCATATAGCAAAGTGCAATGCAGGGAACATACGAAACAATGAACCAGACTAGCATAGGCAATGTTATGACGGAGTAGCTTACCCTAATCTCATGAGCTCTCATGCGATTTCCATTGAGCTCAGCAAGCTGTCATCTAGATGTTTAACCTTAATGCTTGTTGCACTAGAAAGTGATCTCCAGATTAAAACGTCGTGCACAAAAAATCATTAGCGAAGAAAGTGAAAGAAGCAGAACAGAAAAGAGTAACTGTGGATCTGACTTTAATAAAAAATGGAGAAAATAATTCCCTTGATTGGAATACGGCACATCCATTAGGATTACCAGTGTGACTTCTGATCGTATGATTGCGAAGACTGCAAAAGTGAATAATCCTTTTGTGATAGGGTTTTAGAATTTTTAAAAATCTGCCCTTGTTCACCACAAGTTATCTGGAGAACACATTATAACCCAAGACATTCTTTCACAACAAAGAAGTCAGTAAAAACAAATGCGTTATTTGGATTACAAAGTCAGCGGGTCATTGCAGATTTTTTTGGTTTTTAACTTTGCTGCAATAAAAGAAAGATCTTAAAGTTCAAGTGTAACTTATTAGAAAGAAGATGAATCATTATCGTCCTTGATATTTAGATAAATGTGTTCTAGGACGAAGTGATGAAACTGATGATAGTACACATTTTGTGAAAGGCAGTAAATTAACTGCCATTTGGTTAAAAAGATTTATTTGGCTGTTTGTATTGGCTTGAATGTAATGTGTTCGGCTATAATATTGCTTCATATTGATTATAAGGAGACTTAAAAGTACGACTTTAAAAGAAAATTCAACTAATAAAATTATTCTTTGAATGGACAATGCATTTGTTTGTTAATTGTGCATGTTTTATTTGTATGTTTAGGGAGAGAGAGAGAGAATGTTGTGCAAGTTGCAATATCCTATTTCAAGCTTAAAAAAAGTACAAGTCGTATGAAAATTTGTCAGTACATTTTTGACCCCCCACATTTTTTAAACCCCAGTTCTGACACCAAGTTTTTTTTTTTTAACCCTCAATTTTACAACCCTGGGGGGATACACTGTAAGATGAAATTCATATTTTGAAAGGATGAAATGTTACGCATTTTCGTTTGTTTTTTGGTTATGTGTGGCAATTTTATTAAATTGTATTTGCATTAGAATGGCCTATGATTCATTTTAGAACACAATTGGCAGATCTGCATGTGGCTACCTTGGCTAAAAAAAATGCAGAATCCTTTTGCTGTCAAGAATTTTCGTTTGGCCAACTACTCAGGCATTTGGCTCTGAGATTTCTGCCAAGTAAGCAATTTTTGGGGCTTTTTATTTCATTTTGCGTCAGCAACTGGTTACCTTTTATTTTGTTTAATTTCTTTTGCTATTAGGTTATAATCAGCATTTGCAAGTAAATCGTTATACTATACAGAATTACTTTGTAGAAATCTTTGTCCTGCTTTTCTGCCATTACAGCATGAACAGTTTGAAGACCTTCAACAGATTAGAGAGTCATATATCTTGCATAATGGAACTGGTCACAAGTCACAAGCAAGAAAGAGTGTTCTCTGAAAGCCATACTTTATTGTGATGAAGCTATATGGCTTTATTCCACTTCTTAGACAATACACCTATTTCATTGTAGATTGAGCGAATGAAAGAGGCACGTAAGCTGGAATTGGAAACACGAGACAGGTTGCTCCGACTGCGAGAAGACAGAATGGAGTTCATGGAACAACTCATGGAGAGAAGAAAGAAAACTTACAAGGTATGGGGAGGGGAAAACTTGTTTCCTTTGTTACTGGTGAACTTTCAGATTTGCAGATAGGTAAATTTATGAGTCAAATATGAAAAACTATTGATTGGCCATACCTTGAATTATCATTGATTCTGTTGTGGATAAATTGCTGCTACTTGAAATGGATGCTTATCATATATGCTGTTTTCATTGGAAAATGTGAGATGTCTTGGAAAACTTGTTAACATAACAAAGTCATTAAATGTCATGAAGTAAATGACATTGCATGAAATTGGAGTTTGATAAGCTCTTCAATCCCTGCACGATCATTTATATAAACTTCTTGGAATACATTTTTGCTGAACATTTTAGGACAAAGTGGCAGATTTTGAGAAAAAGCTTACAGAAGAGCACAAGAAGCGACTTCTGGACCGTAAGGTGAAACGTAAAGAGGAGCGTCGACAGAAGTATAGGAAGGAAAAAGAGGAAGAGGAGCAGAGACTCAGAGATGAGGCTCTGCTGAGAGGTACAGTTAATGTTATCTTGTTTCTGGGTTTTAATGAAAGTACAGTCCATTGCAATTTTGTATACAGATATATTTTTAAGTGAAATTTCCTAAAACAGACTTCTTTGATAAACTTTATTAAAAATGTATGCCTTTATGACATCTTAATGCCCTTTTTATTTTGGAGTTATACAGAATTTCAGCTTTTATTTTTTTGTTTGTTTGTTTGAAAGCAGTGAAATTTCAACTGTTTAGTAAGCAAAAGAATCTTGGTTTTACATTAACCTGGGTTAGACCTTTGCTTCTTGGGCAAGTAATATTACTATTTTAACTGCCTTTCAGTAACTGTTTTTTAAAAATATGTTTGTAGAGCATGAGGAAAAGGAACGTCTTGAGCAAGAAATGCAAGAGGAGAGGGAACGGGAGTATCGGGAGAAAATTGAAAAACTAGAGCAGCAGGCAGCCAGACAGTTAGCCAGAGAACGTGAGATTGAGGAAAGAGAGGCAAAGAAACGTGAAAGTGATCACCGAGAAGTGGAGAGAGTGAGGTATGTTTAACATGAAATCTTCTGGGAAATGCCATATTGCTTTTAAGCATGGGTCATATTTTCTGCAGGGTCATGATGATTGCATTTTTGTCCCTATCTGTGCAGCCATCTTTTATATTACAAATTTAGTTTCAGTTTTTGAAGGACATGGCCCATGCTGGACATTCGAAGTTCACTGCATCTTGGACTTAAATTTATGCAGTTTGGCTGTATTGGTGGAGAGATCAGTGTCCTCAGAAACAAATATTGTTTCCAGTCTTCATGAAAAGTTAGACAACATTTTGAACCTAAAGGTGTACAAAAATGGTCTAGAATAATGACAAAACTTGTATTGAACTAACTGTTTGATTGACATGAGCCCAGTGTGTGAAAATATAGACCAAGATCTGACATCACACTTGAATTTTAGATCTGGCTTTACATGGATCTTCGACTTTAGTGGTACATGAGTAAATGCTGTACTGACTGATGTGTATATACTGTATATATTGTACATAACAGGTAACTGAGTTACCTTCTCTGAAGTCTTTACTAAAGTCTTTATTATTATTATTGTTACTATTATTATTATTATTATTATTATTATTATATACTTCCAATCAGTCTCGGTGCTATTAACCTTCACAGACTCCACATGGTCCTGCGAGTTTTTGTGACCTCAGGGTTGAAGTCCTAAAGTCTGAAAAATAATGTTCATTGTGAAAGGGTTATTTTCCCCCAATTTTCTAAAAATTCTGTTTCAACATGCCTCCAGTCAGATTCTGTTCCAAACATGCTGACATCATGATGCCTTTAATTTTGACAAAGAACCAAACTGTTTTGAGGGTATGTTTGATGCAGTCTGAGTCCTAACCAACTCTAAATTGGAATCTACAGACACTGCAATATCTAAAGTGTAGGACAAGTATAAATAATTGATGCAGGCCAAGTAAAAGTTTTCAAGTTATTTGCCATGCAGGACCCATAGCCATCTGAAACATTTTGGAGCCCTGGTATTCTGGCTGGGGTGTCAACTGAATTGATGATCATCTATGCTAAAAGAACCACATGTAGGCTGTGTTAAGTTCTTTAAAACTGTTACATTAGACTGTTTAGCTGCCAGTGTTTGGACGACAGATATGAACAAGTGGCCACAATTATGGACAGGACATGCAAACTACTGATGTCTCCTAAGGTAAACTGGTTTGGATTTGCATTATGTCCCCAGTGTAACTGTGGGGTGATTACCAGGAGAAGTGGGGGATTGAAATATGCAGCTAAAAAGCATGTAGATTTGCAGGGGCAAGCAGTTTTTGCATTTTATCTAGTTTTGATTATGATTTAATCCAGGGAAGAACGTCGTGTCCCAGTTCGAAGTGATGCAGGTAGAAGTGACCCAGAGGAGTGGAGGCGTGGTGAGCCATCTGAATCCACATTAGAGAAAAAGGCCTGGAGACCAGCTCCAAGCGATGGAGGATGGAGGGAGCGAGTAAAGGAAAAACAAGAGAGCTGGAAGAAGGATGTAGATGATGGGTTGGTTTTATAGGTTTTATTTACATTTTTATGCTTTTTGAAAATTTAAAACTTGCTTTAGTGATTACCTGCATACAACTACCACCTGTGTTTAAATAACTTGTATTTTTCTACGCATTTGTTGAGAAATTAAGCACGAGTATCACAACAATGCATTAGATTAGACCCGATATGGGTCCCATTTATACACGAATAACTTGACTTTTTATAAGACCAGCCCTGCATAAAGACCACTTTAATACGGTCCATTGATATTTGGAATTGCGTTTAATTGCATTGTATGGTGGTGACATTTAAATGCAATGTACTGGTGGGGACCTTTAATTGCATTGTTCTGGTGGGAACCTTTCATTACGTTGTACTGGTGGGGACCTTTCAATTGCATCCTATTGGCAGGGACATCTACTGTGTAAAGAATTTTACATCTGTACATTGTAGCCTTTATCTTATTGAAACATAATGATATTTTTATTTTGGAGAACTTTTTCTTACTGAAATTGTTGGCAAATCTTGCATTTTACCATTTTTACCACCCATGTTCAAGTCAGCACTCTTTAGCCAGAATTGTACTTAGATACCATTAATTGTGCATATTTAGAGGTACATATTTAAAGTTTTTCTGCACATTTAGTAATGCTCTTACTGCAGATAAGGCCAGGTGCATTTATGGTATGGTGATGTGGCCATTGTGCATTTGCGTATCTGTCAGTAATACTATTTGACAATTGTACAAAATAATGCAAATCTGCCTTAAAACATGGCCATCGTTTCTCAAAATAGAAAAGCCATTATTACCTAAAATAGAAGAACCTTTAAATGACTTCTGAAAAACCGTATAATTTGACCAAATTTGACAAGGCATCTTGCCATGACAACCTTTCAAGTTGATACAAGTGATGCTGATCTACCAGAAAAGATGACATCCATTACTTAAAATAGGAAAACCTTTGAAATTGCCACTCATAAGACTTTCACCAAACTGGATTAAAAACATTGTGGCATAGAGGGCTTTCAGTCTGGTACAGCTGTTGCATATCTACCATGAAATATGACTTCTGTTACTTTGAAATAACTTGCTTAAAACGGGTGTATATTTTATAATATTTGACAGAAATCATCATGGTATAAAGATATTTGAAATTAATACCACTGATTTTGATTTGCCTTCAGGTATGGTTGATATTATTACATTTTATAAATGGTTTGTAATCCAGAACTTTTCAATAGAATTTGACTAACCCTGACAAAGGGCATCTTTATTTGATTTTTTTTTTTTTTTAATAAAGGATGCAGATCTGCCATCCAATATGGCCACCATTACAGAGATAGAATTTTTTTGAAATGACTTCTCCAATTAAATGTTCAAAAAGAATTAAACAATTTTATAGAAAACATACTGGCATTGAAGTCTTTAATATTTTGACTGGAAAAGTGTGTGTTTTATAAAAAGAAAAGAAAAAAAAGCTGTATACTACAAAACCAATTTAACAGAATGTGACCAAATTTAGTAGAAGGTATCCTGACATAGAGGGCTTTCATATAATGAAAATCTGACACCAATCTGCCATCAGATGTAACCATTTAAAAAATAAAAATAGAAAGTATGCTGGCATAATTATCCAGAGTTGCTGCAAAGTTACATAATGCACAATTTTGAGTGAATTCACACATCTGGAGAGCAGTGATGCACAAGAAATTGCACTGATTAGTTTAAAGTTGAGCATATAAAATGTAATATATACAGTTTTTTTCTAAAACTGTTAACCCTTAAAATTCTTGTCCCTGTCAGTAGAGGTCTCCTAATGCTTGTGGTGCATGCATCTATTTTAAGGTAGTCAACTGTTGACACTTCTGGGTTCTTCCACTTGACAGGAGTGGGTTGCTAAACTAAATTTGATTGGTACACTCTGCCTTGGAACAATCTTTTTGTTGTAGTTTGAACCTTGCATTCAGCTAAGAATTTTTACCAATATTTGTATAAAATGTGGACTACCTTGAAAACCCCAAATGGCTGACCCCCACCATAGTTAATCTTCAGATGACAATTTCATTTGGTAAATACTGGGCAATGATATTATTGACCACAGTGATTTATAAAGTATTTTAGTGTGTCAGATAGTTGCAGCAGGGAAAGTGTTAAGGAAATGCCAGCGAATGATTTACAACCCAAAAGTGATGCTGATTCAAGTTTAATGTGGTTGCTGGATGGACAAAAACGGACAGCATGCCCATCAACCTCCTATACAGCATTATTTCAGAATTAATGTCAGAAAGGCAGAATACCATGCCAAATTAAAATAGAGACAGTTTAAAAGCAGAGTATAGTTATAATTTCTTTTCTCAGACAGTTAAGCTATAAGGGATCAGGTGCTATATACAGCACTCTAAGGGTTAAGATTAACTGAATAAGAATCAAAAACAAAAAGTATGGATATTTATTTGATCAAAATACTTATGTCTAAACAATCAGAAATGGCACTGGACTTAAAGCCACAAAATAAAGCCATATGGAACAGATCAGAAATATGGCACAGCAGTTAGCAAGCTCTGATTGAAGAAAGTTAAACTTTTGCAGAGTTTACTTGATTGTAAAACCTTATTTTGGAGCAGATGTATCTCCAAGAACCTGTGAACTGTGGAAAATTGTACAAAACGAGGATAAAGAACAGTTTCCAAACTTGTTGAAGCTGGCAGTGCTAGCTATGCACATGCAGCTTCAGACAGCAGATTGTGAAATGGTTTTATTTTTAAGCTCAGAATTCTTTTCATAGACTCTGAAAACTTGTTAAGTTGATGCTGATCCACAATCATATATTGCAGTCATTACTAATAATAGAAAAACAGGAAAACCTATTTATGACTTCTCCAAAACCATTGGAAAGAAGTTGCTAATCTTGATTTGAAGAAGAAAAAACATCATGGCATGAAAAATTGTACACATGATACCAAACTACAATTAATTGGGAAAAACAACATTTACACAACTTGCCAAAAAGTGCTGAACATAGTCTGATCTACTTTGACACAAATAACCTTGCATATTATATATTGGCCAAATAATAGTGCTGTGCCATCCAGTGGAGTGAAGGTAGAAAAACTAGAGACATTGAAACAGTAATTTTCATAAACAGTCAGCAGCATTGGAAGAAATTTCTTTAGAAAAGAAAGATCCTACTTGTCCAACTGCTCTTGAATTGGATGTTTGGCAAATATTGTCCAGGTGAGCAATCAGATACATTTGGATCTCTTGTTTTGAATCTACTGCAAAGGTCACCTGTTAAAACTATCAATGTGCTATCCCATTCTTGCAGGCATGGTGAAGAAGCATGGAAAAAAACTCCTGCAGACAAAGAAAGAGAGAAAAATCCACCAAGAGATTTCCTAGATCGAGCCCAGTTGAGGAGAGACCCAGACCGATCTCCCGCTAGAGGTGATACAGACATACCTTTAAAAGATGAACGTGACAGGCCAGCACCCAGAGATGATCGGGAGAGACTACTGCCTAGAGATGATCGTGACAGACGACCGCTGAGAGATGAGTTTGACAGACCACCAGTTAGAGATGATCGGGACAGACTACCACTGAGAGACAATCGTGACAGACCATCACTTAAAGACGATCGTGACAGACCACCACTTAGAGATGGTCGTGACAGACCACCACTTAGAGATGACCGTGACAGACCACCACTTAGAGACGACCGTGACAGACCACCACTTAGAGATGATCGTGACAGACCAACACTGCGAGATAGTCGTGATTTCAGAGAGTCACCCAGAGATGAGCGAGACCGAGTGCCGCCTCGTGATGATCAAGAGCACTGGCGTAGTCCTGGTGGTGGTGGTGGTGGTCCCTGGCGTGATAGGGTACCTGTCCGAGGTGATAGGGAAGGTGGGAGAGATTCATGGAGGGACCGTGCACCTCCACGGGAAGATGCCTGGAGAGATCGGGGGACCCCACGTGATGACAGGGACAAGAGGATGGACGAACGAGACAAAAGATTTGACGACAAAGAACGCAGAGGAGGGGATCGCTGGGGTAGCAGGGATGAACGTGGAGTGCGTGAGGAGGGAAGTTGGAGGTCACGAGAGGGAGGGAGAGAGGATGCTTGGAGAGACAGAGCTCCTGATAGAGAGAGGAACTGGGGGCGAGATGATATGCGAGACCGGAGAGATGATAGAGGCAGGCGAGATGACATGCCAGATAAAAAGGATGACAGGGACAAGAGAGATGACCGAGACAGAAACCCACCACGAGATCGTGATGACAGAGATGACAGTTGGAGAAAAGGTAAAGACATCATTGGGCATTTATATTGTTTAGTTTGTAAACTATACTATCAACAGAAAGAAACATAAAAAAATAAGTGTTTTAGATTGTCAGAATCTTGCAGAATCATTGCAGAACAATTTACTGAAAATCTTTACACTAATGACTATGAAGCAAGATAGTGTACATTTAATTGGCAAGTATTTTGCAGAAATGTCACACAGAATATACATGTTAACAAGTTCATGATGCTGTTTAAATGTTATCATTAATAGTATATAATGACAACTTACAATGTTAGGCAGGATTTAGATGTTATTATGTGCTTGAAGTTGTTATATGACCAGATATTGTTCCACATGGAAGAGGTTTTTTAAATGGATGGAGAAAAAAACCATTAAAAAATAGGACCCTTCTTAGCTTGTGTTTTTATATCCTTATTAAATAACATATGTAGTCATCTTGCACATATTATTAAAGCATGTATATTACCCATGATGAATTTCAATGGCTGTGGTTATGTATCCTTTTTAAAAAATGAAAATTCTATCTTTGAATGCCATGTGAATCTGACATTGCAGGTGAAACTCTTAGAGGAACTCCAGCTAAAGAGGGAGGACGATGGAGAGATCGGGACAACAAACCACCTCCTGAAAAACAAGACAAAGGTGAATATTCATGATGTCAATAAACAATTACTCAAGCAGAACTGATATATATGAATTTTGTGATAGTTTTAATATGCTGTATGGGGGAGGCTGGGGGTTAGGACTTCGGCTGAATCATACCAAAGACATAAAAATGGTACTAACAGCTGCCTCGCTAGGTGTTCAGCATTAAGAGGTTAATGTTAGGACTAGTCGGCCTGGTGTCAGGATAATGTGACTGGGTGGGACATCATGTTATATGTCTGCAGCATGATGCCTCAATGCAAGACATCACTGCAAACTGCCACACGGCAGACTTGGTAACAATATGACTGAAAAATCGTTGAAACTACATTAAAAATCCAAATTACACACATACACATTGATAGTTTAATGTCTTAATTTGGGTATTGTTCTATTGTAATCAGAAACTAGATAGAACATTTTCATGTCATATTTAAAGATGAAGCAAATCATGTTAACACCATCTAAATTTGTTTTCAGATAAACGTGAGGAGCCAGAGGACGATGGTTGGACAACAGTTCGATACAACTGATTTATTCATGGCTAAAACCTTTCACTGCAAGTTTGTCAGTTCACTACCAGGTCCTTTTGTGTATCATGAAAGGTTCTGTGACATCACTGATGGACAAATATTTGGTAAAATTCAGTGGCACTACACATGTTCTTATCAATGTAATCTTCTTATTTAATATAATAATATTCAAGCAAAATCTTTTCAGGCTCGATTTCAGGTACTGTTTGGCTGCAAGAAAAACTTAAAATCTGGTAAATGAATAACTGTGTGAAAGAACTATTACTTGTGGAGATACAGGTATTTGCAACGCAAATAACTGCTTGTTGCCGTGCATTTTCATAGTAATGTGGAAAGATCATGTTTGTATTAGAGAATACTTTATTAGGAAGATCAATTCCTAAAACGCATTCTGATAAATCATTATTTTTTGCATATGTGAAATGTTGGCAGAGATTTGATAAATGATCACTGTCATTCATTAATTATTTTTATGTTATATACCATTAAATGTTGATACATGATCATTGTCATTCTTTAATTTTTTAAGTTAAATATACCTTTAACATCTAAACACTTGCAAAATGTTCATGGTAATGGTTTTTATTTTACAAAAATAAACTAATTGTGAGAAATGGTAATGTGCAAGTTTCATATCAATCCTTGCTCCTCAGATTTGACTTCTGTTCATTTCTTAATTTGATTGTTGGACAGGTAAAACTGTTTTTGAATTTTCAGAAGGGTCTACAAGTCTCTGATTACATTAATGTCATCATCAGTTGTTAATTATTTATTATAATTGGCATTGTTTTAGGTCATTAGAACATGGTTCGTACAATTGAACTTAAGGAGTTGCCTTCAAAAAATCCATGAATCTATTTTTTTACAATGATTTTATTATTAAAAGCTCCTTAATTTGTTGAGAGTAAAAAGTTAAGTGAAGTTTGCTGCCAACACCTTGGACGTTTATGTGAGGAATGCAAAATTTTAAAAGTGAATAAAATGCATCACTTCTAAATTTGGATATATACATATTTTCAAAGCTAATGAACAAAGAAATAAAATTATGTGGATAACATTGCACATAAAACTTCAAAAAGTCTTTTAAAAAAAATAAGCATTGAAAAAAATAAGCATTGGGTTGTACAAACCATGGTAGAATTATGTACAAATCATTAACTTGTAAATTTCAGTAACAGCTTACTTTTGCAAAGAATGATATTGTCTGATGACTTTTGTTTTCTATGCTTAAAATTATGGTTCATAATAATTTGCTTGAAGAATAATGCTTCAGAAGTTGTACTGGCGTTTTTCAAGGATATGCAATAGAAATATAACATTTAATTCAGATTTAATTTCACATAAATTTCTTTGTCAGTCCTTAATAGGAAGCATGGAGTTTGATTTTTTTTTTTATAGAATAGCATAGATATGTAAGGAAATTGAAGTTGTTTGTTTTCCTAAAGAAATAAACTTAATTACACCATCCCTTTGCTTTGTATTTTGTCTTGCCTGTTGATGTATCCTACATTAACATATGTATCACTCTCTACATTTGATATCATCATTGTTGACATGTCAATAACATTATCTGGGTTTGGGGGCAGGCGGCTCAGTAGTATAAGCACTTACCATTACAGATCATCATCTCACCTCTCTGTCTGGGTTTGAGTCTCGGGCTTGGCCAATGTGGTCATGGGAGAAAGCTTACCAGTAGCTTTCCATGGGTCAGTGGTTTTTCCCATGGCTTTCATGGGCTCTTCCTCCACTATGTTCTTCTACTGGCCACCATGTATTGTAAAATGGCATTAAACACAAGAACAACATTATCCTCATGCTTTTAGCTCATATGAAGTAGTGATAGCTATTCATCTGTCCTTGATGTCAGAACAGATAAAGCTATTCTTTCAAGGCCTATACAGCAGATTGGTTTTTATGTGCATCTCTATTAGTACAACACCCTTACTACTAAAGATTGCCAATAACCTGCATATTGCATTTTATGTATGTATTTTAGCACACCGACTACATACTGAGATACATAGATCTGTGAAATATTGTGAGATGTGGCATGATGTTTATAGAGTAGGTCACTTAACTAAGACCCATATTGCATACTTCACTGCCTTGGCTTAAGTCGGAAGCAATATTCATGCCAAAAAGGTATTTGGGAACTACATTTCATGCTCTGTGACATTCAAATTTTGTTTCAATTTTTGGATGCTCTTTATGTTCCAGTCATGAAATCTAATTATTTGACGTCTCTGATATTGCTGTACCCATACAACAAAAGAGCACTATGACCTGCATTTTATGCTTTACTAACATTGGTTGTGACTTTTATGTCATATTTAGTGACTTTAAAATTTTGTATTAAAGAGTTCATATATTGGGAGCTGTTTATGTTCCAATCATGAAATTTAAAAATTTTTTGTGCATCTCTGCTACTCCTACACCAGACCCCCCCCCCCCAAACCTTATGATTTTGCTACAAGTCTTATGTAAATGACTTGTAAAATGGATACTTGTAATAAAAGGAAAATGTACTGAAATATGATTGTTATGGTAAAATATGTGGATAAAAAAATAAGCCTCTTTAGAAAAGTTTTAGAATGAAACGGAATATTCAGATTGTTCTGAATAAAAGCAGGAAGGGACATGATTACATTTATTGGACATCAAGTTGAGTATCTCGTGTAGTGAAAGATAAAATTACCGTCTTGATGTGAAATGAAGCAGATATAAATTCCAAGAATTACATCAAGTTGAAAGATATAAACAAACCAATGAGCTGGATAGGGTTTGAAACTGAAGTTTGTGCAGTTGTACTAGAGGTAAATAAGGTATATGTGCACTTTATAAGATATTCACATGAACATGTTTACCATGAATGCATCAGTTTAGAATATCAAACTTCTTAAATACACATTTTCCAACTTGACAGTAGCAGTACACAATATTTTGTTAACCTTACTGAAAAGTGGTGAAAATATCAACTGCCTTACTGAGATGATCTGTAAGGGTTGGCAGGCAATCTGATGAAAATCAGATCTCCGCTGTCCTACATGAAGATCTGATGACGATCACTTAATGGTCATGTTCTGGTGACTATGAATTAGCCAATGGAATGGAGCTTTCAAAATTCTGAAAGTGAAACAAATCATTCGGTACACATTAATGCATTTCATTCACACTGCTCTGTCTCCAGACTTGAAAATACAAAACTTCATATGATTGGTTGATAAAGTTAGTGATTATGTTAATAACAAAGGTTACAAAAACATGAGCCCTAAGCAGTCACTGTCAGATCTTCATGTATAACAGCAGAAATCTGAATTTAATCAGATTGGGTTGGCAGGTATGCTACATCCATAAAACTAAACGACACTGTGACAAGCATTTTGTGCTTGACTAGCATGGGTTAAGTATTTGATCAATCCACATAGACCCGTATTCATCCAACCACTCAGAAGGCCCTTTCTGGCCAGTACAGTTGGTAGGTGGACTAAATGTTGTTTTTTTTTTCGGTGGTAAACTGCCACAAAATGACAGTTTATTGTGATATCTTGCCTTGAATAGGTTATCTGTGTATTGCACATGATAATTAGGTGAGTGGACTGCCTGCTGCATGCTTTTCACGTGAATTTGCTTGTCTTTTCTACCAATATACAAACACCATAAAAATTACCTGTATAGTATTAGTATTAGTATATGTCATTACAGGAAGACAGTATTTAAAAGTAACAGTAGTAGTCCCATGAACACATTTGCTTTAGCAGTGCTACAAAATTTCATCAAAATCTTTTTTGCTTGCTGGGTTTATTTTGGCTTGACTGGTCATAGACCAGAAGAGGGGGTCCTGAGTAGCTGAGTGGTCTAAAGTGCTCACAATTACGGATCACTGCCATCTCGGCTCTGTCTGGGTATGTGAGAAAGCTTGCCAGTAGCTTCTTGTGGGTCGGTGGTTCTTGGATTTTCTTGGTCTCTTCCTCCACCTTTATACTGGCCGCCATGTATAGCCAGTCTTGTGCTGAATTGTCCGTCTGTTAGCACAAGTGTATTGTTCCTAGTCCTAAACTACTTAGAAGATTGCCTTGGACTTTGCACCAAATTAAATTATACTTCTGTATTTGTGCTACTGTTGTCATTAAAATTAAATATAAAAATTAGTCCAAGTTTAAAAAGTTTAGTTAAAAAGTTGATAAAATAATGTTGATGTTAGGTACTAATTTTTTGCTGTAAAATAAATTGAAGTTATAACACAAGGAAAGTAATTCAAATCACCAGAGACGGTAACTTCACAAGGTAAGAAAGATCTGCATAAAATTAAACTTAAGGAAAGCATGGACAGAGTAAAACTAATTATGTAAACAAACAAGCACAAAAAGTAACGAAACAAAATAGGCATTGTAATCATTATTCTATGAATAGGTGTTAAAAACTAGTAGTCAAAGAGTTTATGCAAAGAATTTGAAAATGACCACACCAAAGGTAATTTAAATAACAGCCAATTTCATTTACTGAAATGTGAAAGGAGCTAATATTGTGGTAATAACTGGCAATTGAGCTAAACATCCTAATTAACAGTTTATAATTGATCTTTACATTTGGTTTGTTAGATCATGCATTTGAAGAAGATTTGAGGTGTCTATATTGACTCCAAAAAATGGATTTTGAAGAGGACAAAAAGTTGATTATTCAGATTTTATGTCCCAATTTTCAGCTGATTTTATTTATAGCAAAAGGGATACTACCAAACTAATGAATTAATGAACAGCGTAAGCCAAAGAAGTGATAGTGGACCCTAGAATTAAAAATATATTTGTATGCTAAAAGCTCACCCAGAAGGAAGCAACATGAGAAATAAGAGGCAGATAGGCACAATGACGGTAGATATGAAAGACTTTTGTCAATCCTAAAGCTAATGTGGAATACAGACTAAGACAAAGTTTATCTGTCTGATATACATGTATATACAAAGGTGTACTCAAAATACTAAACTGTATGTTTTAGCTGGTAGCTCAGGAGAACGGCAAAGGAATACCTTTGGATTTTAGTGGGCTTGGTGCAACTTGGGTATGTTACAAAAAAGTTTCAAAGAAAAAGCCAGTATGCAGCCTCTGCTTCAAGTATGTTAAACAGTACAGAGGATATGGTGACTAACACAATAAATGCAATAAGAGGAATTTGATAAGATGGCCACCAAGTACAACAGCTACAAGGAGATACAAATTACAGTCTGGAAGAAAATGGGTTTCACAGAAAGCTATGTGATTGAAGATCTAGAAGAAAAAAATATTTTTCGAGGAGTGGAAGGAAATGAAAAAGAAAGAATTTTGGAAAAGCTTTGTTATGCCTGCAAAAGAATACAGTGTAAATGCTAAATTGTGTCGATTAAATATGAACTGCATTAATTTAAGCTAGATAAATGGAAATACATGTTACCACTGAAGGGCAGCCTCAGAAAGAAAGATTTTCAAATCAAATCGACGGCAGAGATTTCAATTATTTATTTCAGTACAAAGAATATTACATTTCAAAGGATCAAAACAAATTTTTTATATTACATATGCAATAAGAATGAAACTATTGTTTTAGTTTCAGATGGATTCAACATATACATGAGCAAAATCAATGAAGGAATGACTGTTGATAATGACAATGAAGAAAGTAATATTAAGTGTTCAAAATACAATTCAAAAGTAATTAGCGATACATTATTTTGCATATAACCAACTACAACTTTAAATTGGTGGGATTCAGCAGTGAAATAAATATCAATATGTAAAACTAGAGAATCGGATATAATTTGTGGGTTTTAAATCTCAAATATTTATACATTTTCCTTGACAAGCACAATAGCAAAATAAAATTACAGCAGAAATTATTCTAATTTATCTGATATCTCTTCCTGTTAAAAATTTATTTTTGAATCTCTTTTTCTTACTATACTAATTGAAATTACAAGCAATTACAAAGGAGGACTATGAACAATAAATATCATCAGGCTTTGGACAGACCAATAAAATCCTTTTGATAGACCGATTAGGCTTTGGACAGACCAATAAAATCCATTTGATAGACCGATTAAGCTTTGGACAGACCAATAAAAGCCTTTCGATAGACTTGATTAGGCTTTGGACAGACCAATAAAAGCCTTTTGATAGACCGATTAGGCTTTGGACAGACCAATAAAAGCCTTTCGATAGACCGATTAGGCTTTGGACAGACCAATAAAAGCCTTTTGATAGACCGATTAGGCTTTGGACAGACCAATAAAAGCCTTTCGATAGACCGATTAGGCTTTGGACAGACCAATAAAAGCCTTTCGATAGACCGATTAGGCTTTGGACAGACCAATAAAAGCCTTTCGATAGACCGATTAGGCTTTGGACAGACCAATTAAAGCCTTTCGATAGACTGATTAGGCTTTGGACAGACCAATTAAAGCCTTTCGATAGACCGATTAGGCTTTGGACAGACCAATAAAAGCCTTTCGATAGACCGATTAAAAGCCTTTCGATAGACCGATTAGGCTTTGGACAGACCAATAAAAGCCTTTCGATAGACCGATTAGGCTTTGGACAGACCAATAAAAGCCTTTCGATAGACCGATTAGGCTTTGGACAGACCAATAAAAGCCTTTCGATAGACCGATTAAGCTTTGGACAGACCAATAAAAGCCTTTCGATAGACCGATTAGGCTTTGGACAGACCAATAAAAGCCTTTTGATAGACCGATTAGGCTTTGGACGGTCCAATAAAAGCCTTTTGATAGACTGATTAGGCTTTGGACAGACCAATAAAAGCCTTTCGATAGACCGATTAGGCTTTGGACAGACCAATTAAAGCCTTTTGATAGACCAATTAGGCTTTGGACAGACCAATAAAAGCCTTTCGATAGACCGATTAGGCTTTGGACAGACCAATAAAAGCCTTTTGATAGACTGATTAGGCTTTGGACAGACCAATAAAAGCCTTTTGATCAATAAGTAAACAATGACATCAACAACAACTTTTTACAAATTTATTTCATGAAAAATTCTGATGCAGCCCCAAGAAAATGTGCACAGAGAAGTGGTTACAAGTTTGTTGGACTTTTGATGATCATAACTTATTTAGTAAAACATGAAGGGTACAAGTTGAAAGGAAATGAACAGTTAGTTGCAGATGAGAGTAGCACATAAAGAACTACTAAAAGTAGAATTATCAAAACAGATTGATGATAGTGTGAACACTTTGTTAGATGAAATTATTTATTCAAGCAGAGATTGGTTAACTAATATACAATTCTTGGAAGCACTAAGAGGAAAACCAAGAGATATAAAACATCTTGAACCTAATAATGTGTGTGTGTGTGTGTATATATATATATATATATATATATATATATATATATATATATATATATGCATTAGAAAGTGACACAGAAAAAATAATCTTTTGAAGGTTGTATTACATTTAAAAACCAGGAGGAACAGATAAAGAAAGAAAGAAAATTGACAAAGTGGTAAAGACACTAAAACCTTATTTTAATAGCTTTTAACGTTCTGCAATAATATTGGAAGAAATGGAGAAGAAAAAAACAATTACCAAATTGTAGCAGTTGCGAAAAGAATAACATTTTATGATATAAACAAAAGTGTGTATATATATATATAGTGTGTGTGTGTAAAGGTATGAGGACCACCTACGAGTTATGTATTACTGCAACAAAACCAACACGGTAAATGATCGTACTTCCCAAATTCCAAATTTGTTTAAAATACTGTTGGAATAGAAAAATCAAAACCATTTACAAAAGAACACGTTGATGGAGAACTGAGTAATTTCTTTTTACTGTTGTATAAGGAAGACCTGAGGAATTAGATAAAGGATGAAACCGTTAAAATGACTTGATGGTACTAACAAAGGTTATCAAGACAGATTCCTTGAAAGCTAAAGTAGATAAAAAAAAGACTGACATTAAGAGAAATAATCGATACAGTTGAATTAGAAATAGAAGAAAGCATTGAGTTATTAATTTAGTTTAAACATACATGTATTTTATTGTTACAAATGTGGACAAATATAATCGGGCTACAAGTTCTCACTGGGTTGTTTTATGCTAGCAGCTGCCTCGCTTAGCACTCAGCATTAAGAGGTTAGTGTTAGGCCCGGTATCAGGATAATGTGACGGGGTGGGACATGATGATACATGTCTGTGGCATGATGCCCCAGTACTAGACACCACTATAAACTGCCACATTGCAGAGATCTTAGCGATATGACTAAAAAATTGTTAAAGCTACGTTAAAAATCCAAATCACACACACACACACACACACATTACTTTAGCCAAACATGATCAAATGCTTTAGAACCACACACGCGTCATCATTTTCATCAAGCGCAGTGCATATAGTATGGAAACTTAGCTGAAATACTGTACAATTGTTGGGAAGAACATAAAACCATTCGAGTGATAGTGATTGTTGAGATATTTCAAAAAAATTATTTCCATTATTTTTAACGTCACATCTGAATAGAAATAGGACTGCAATTTGAACGATCACTGGCACGTCCCTGTTTATATGCTGGCGTTACTTTCGCATTTTTTTTAAATTTATAAAACTGGAAAAACATTCTAACAAATGACATGTTGACTATACTACAGAGTGGTTTAACAATCGATGAGATCGATCAGCACATGTTAACTTATTTTTCCACGTGCTTAGTGGGTGGGTCATTGTTGATTGACATCAAATTGGTTACTTATTCCTTATTCCTTATTCCCGAATCAATAAGGAATAAGTTACCAATTACCGATTCAATAAGGAATAAGTAACCAGTTACTTATTCCCGATTCAACTATTTATAAATACATTTGGTTACTGATTCCTTATTCACATCCAGCTGGGTATTCATTGTTTTTTTTTATAGTTCCATAACTAATTGGATATAACTTCTTGAAGATTAAAAGCCCTTCAGGCAATTGCATTAGTGTTATTCTAACCCAGTTACAGAAATAAGAATGTTCTTTGGTGCCAGCTATATATAGCTGACTAGAGACAAATCACGGACTATGTGGAGGAAGGGGTTAAGATATTGAAGGTATACATAAGTACTAATTTGAAATGGGATTAATTAGTTGTTTTAGATGTTGAGGTCGCGTCCTGTTTTGCATGGCGCGAAATATTAGTATTTGTGTTCGAAAGCTTACTGATGGCTCAAGTAAATGTGAAACTACAAAAAACCATACAAGTGTGAAATTGGAGATTTCTCTTAGGTGGTCATAATGTGCTTAGAGACGAATTATTTCAAGTATCTACGGGATTAGGAAGCCCTCAGTTGACATCGAATGTTATCTTGAAGTCCTTGGAACCGGGTAAACAAACATACGGGTAGGTGTATGAAACACGCTCTGTGTGAGGCAAATCTAATAATACTTAGTGCGAATTAAACCCGTACCTAAACGATTTCAATTGCAACTTCTGGTGAACAGTTTCTATTCAGGAATCTGTTCCAACATAAGCCAAAGTCATTGAAAGAATTTTTTAACCTATTTCCAGAAATTGGAGCTACATAAAGGGGGTGGGTGGGTACAGCATAGGGTCGTCCATTAATTATGTCAACAAAATAGGGGGAGGGGTTTTGAAGAAGTTTGACAATTGTTGACATGGGGGAGGGGGGAATTCAAGATAAATTGACGTCAACAATGTTATTTTTTTTACAAAAAATCAGCCACTACGCCCATTATAACAATTGAGGAACGTTTGGATTCCCTATGGGAAGATGATAGGAGATAGAATATAAACTCTCGATTTTTTCATGAAGTCAAAGTGTTATAGTCAATTTGAAATTTGTTAAACAAGTTAAAAAAATGTATTAAAATTTATTTGTAGACCTTTTAATTTCCATAATTCTATTTTTAGCATAAAAGCCAGCCGTAAAAAATATTGTTAGTTTGTGGGGTGTGTGTAGACTTTTATTAGGGGGGTCACTGAAAGTTTGACAGTTGTTGACAAGGGGAGGGGGAGGGGGGTAAAAAATTGCTTAAAAATTGTCGACATAATTAATGGACGTCCCCATATGCGGCAAGCATATAATATCTTAATTAAACAAGTGGACCAATACGTTTCCTCTTGAAAGAGTTTTGACATGGACTTTTCACTGACATTTTGTCCAACCACAAAATAAGTCCTGATGAATCTAATCGAGAGGAATCAGCAGAAAAAGGGGACAACCTATGGGCACCGGGTATGAAAAAGACGCACAATCTTGATCGATTGAAAAGATTGTTATTATTGAACCCCAAACTAGAATATATCGATTTCAACGCCTCTCTGAGAATATCTAGTTAGGGATCTCTTCCAACTGTATGAAAAGTTTAAAGAAAATTCGTCGACCCGATTTTTGGAATCCGGAGATGAATATATAATAGTTGTAACAAAGTCCATTAGCGGATTACCTCTTCAGTCCATATCTGGTTCCTACAGTACACCAATAAAACGACATTTATTATTGTACAATAGATTCTAAAGAAAATTAGTCGAGACGATTTCAACGAATTCGTTGTTAAATAAAAGAGATCGAGGACAACACACGCGATCAGAATATTATACCTTACGTATATAGTTGGGCGGGCCTCTACGTCTCCTCTTTAGAGAGTTCTGACAATGGACCTTCCTTGATATTTTATCTCTGTGCGAGTCCACCCACGAAGGAAGTCCTGACGAATATCGTCGATAGGAAACAACGATGGGTACCAGGTATAAAAAACACTAAAATATTCATAGATTGTCTCAAACATTTGCGCTAACTGAACCTCTACTAATAACGTTTTGATTACATCGCCTCTTGGATATTATGTAAATAACAGAAAGAAAAAGTGGAAGAAAACACGTCGAGCCAATTTCGATAAATTCTCGGCAAGAGAAAGTTAGCACAACACATGACGTAAACCCTTTTATTACGCTTACATTTGAGTTAATACGTCTCCTCCAGATACAGTTTTTACACAAACCTTTCCTTGATAATGTAATAAATTGAGCATCAGCAATTTGCTCTAAATGTTAAGGATTTCATAGATTTAAGTGATCACATAGTTGATTTTGGGAAGTCGGTATCCTCAGCCCGACTAATTAGCCAATTGCTAGGGCAAACATCACAGACTGCAGTGTTGATGAGATTCCAGGATGGATGGTTATATTTCAAAGTGAGTGCAGGCCAGAGTACCATATGTGTCACTGGAGATGAGTAGTCCCTATTAAAGCCTAACCATATCTAACGATTATGTGAGTGCATGTGCAGTATTCGTGATGGATGACATGCAAATTGTGCAATAGAGTAATTCAGAGGGGATTGTTCTGTTGTCGGGAGACGTCTTGTGTTGATGTTAAAATGGTAGACATGGTGGAATGTAATAGGGGAAATGTGGCCTAAAAGATTAATTTGACAGGCCTGAGGAGGCGCAGGTAAAATAGTTCCCTGTCTAGGTGATTGAGTTGTATATTTTCATTGCATGAAAAACTATCGATACTTTGCGGAAATGGAATCAGTAGAAACAGTGCAGCTGCGAAGGGGGTACCAGGTATGAAAAACAAGCAAATATTAATAAACGGTATCAATAGTTTGTAGTCATGGGAACCTTACTTAGAGAATTTTGATTTCAATGCCGCTTATGCTGTTTCGAAATAAGGCCCTTTTCTAACAGCAGAAAAAATGTAAAGAAAATTCGTCGAGCCGATTTCGAGAATCTCGCGACTAAATAAAGGAAGTCGAGCAGATCACATGCCGTAAGATAATATACACGTGGGTCATTAGTCCCCTCTTTATAAGTCTTGACATGAACCCTCCATGGATATGTTATCTCTAGGAGATAGAGTCCACCTACGAAGGAAGTCCTGACGAGTTTCGTGCAGACGAAAGAGCAAAATAAGGGGCGCCATAGGGGGTACCAGGTATGAAAAACAAGCAAATATTAATAAACGGTATCAATAGTTTGTACTCATGGGAACCTTACTTAGAGAATTTTGATTTCAATGCCGCTTATACTGTTTCGAAATAAGGCCCTTTTCTAACAGCAGAAAAAAGGTAAAGAAAATTCGTCGAGCCGATTTCGAGAAACTCGCGACTAAATAAAGGAAGTCGAGCAGATCACATGCCGTAAGATAATATACATGTGAGCCATTGTGTCCCCACATTATACTGTCGTGGCTAAACCATTTGGTTAATCCTCCGTTGGGTTGAATAAATTTACGTCAGATAATTTTGGTCAAGTGGCGGTGATAGTTAACACGTAATGTCGTTCAGGTATATGACGTAGTCATTTATTTTTTTTTGCAATTCAGGAGCTCGACATTTCTCACGTACTGATTTATGTTCGCCAATGCGCTTAGGATGTCGTTGTGGGTATCACTCGTGGCGTTGAAGCTGGTCACCGGAATGGCCTACATTCCTTAATCCGACCTGTGTCAATAAACAGACTCGCAGAAACAAATCCGTCATCATCAGCGCACCTGACTTCAAGTCGTTATCGAGCGCATTTGCTATCCTTATCGGCCCTTCAGAATTTTCTGAATAAGGTGTAGTAGCCGACACGGCTTGCAAGGCGGTGGTACGCGACTATCCCTAAGATCCATAACCATTCTTTATGTCACGCAATTTTGCGAGTTGACAAGGTTGACAGTGCCGTCCTTTGTACACCTCAGCATGGCAGATGTTCCAGTTCGTTACTCACGAAGTGGCTGGATAGGTGTTTTCCGGATGGGAGTTTCGGAGCCGTTTAAAGCTGGTGATGGTGCTCGCCGTCTCCCCAGGCGGTTGATGAACTTTAGGGCCACACCAGCTAAAACGCCTAGTGGCGGACATGATAGTAGCTAATTGCACCGCGGTCACCGCCGCCCTGGCAGCACTAGCCAATGAGTGAGACAGGCAAATTTGGAAATCGACAAAGATACCGACTTCTTTGTGATTTAAGACGGCAAGGAAGTTTGCTTTGTTGGACACCCATATGCGAATATCCGTGGCCAATTTTCTAGGTTGCGAGTTTCTCCATATGTTAGAGGATGAGGACTTCACAATTTCTTTCTGTTGGGCATCTCATGCATGTATGTGTCATGGGTGGACATCAAATCATTTTTGCTGCGGTAGATTTAAAAATAGTTTTTAGTTCTGCACCGCAAAAGAAGGACTGAAGTTGTGATCTCCATTTGTTCTTTGTTATACATAACATATATTGAAATCCATACCTCTAGAAATCGGCCCCATAAATGTTCAATACATTTTTCAAGTGATGGAACAGATCCATAGACAGAAATTCTCCAAGAGGCGCTGATATCAAACTTCTCGCTGTACAGTATTTGTCGGCACAAAATATTCATACAATCGACAGCCATAGAACGTGTTTTTCATATCCGATACCCAGAAATTCCCCCCCCCCCCATTTCAGTGATTTCTCTCACTTCTTCAAGATTTATTTCGTGGTTTCTACATATTACCAGACATAAAAACTCAAGAATGGCCAATGTAAAACTCTGTAAAGAGGTATTAATGGGACTATGTATATATATTCGATTTAATCAGACACATTTTTCGAAAAGTGTTACTAAAATCTGCTAAAGGGCTGTAACACTCCACTACTGTGGTATTCATAACGACTTTCCCAGTAATCACTTTGTTCTCGATTAATGCAGTTAATATATCTTGTAGGAGTCAAACATATCCATATGTACAATCTTTCAAAAGAAAGATCGATCACGGGGTCATTTGGGCGAGAAACGTAGGATCTAGATAAGGATAGAAGACGCAATATCCTAGTGGTCATCGTTATAACGATCGTATAATGAGCTCCTTGGGTTTGAAGGGTTGTCATCGCCGGGGGCGGATGTGGGAGATAAGCACCCACTTCCTTTAGAAATCTCCCAATGGCTTGCATCTGATAGAGCCTCTGACAACCAAATCCAGCTCCAGGCCTTCACGAGTGGCGGAACCTGTTTAAACTGACTGGAGAAGAGATGACAGGCGAACTTCTAGCGCCTCAAAACCAGATGCTTCGGTCAGATGGGGCTCGTTAACCTTGGGTGGTCGCCCATCTAGTAGAAGGTAAACTCCGATTTCAAATCTTCGCTGCCTTGCGACTATACCCTCTCATGGGAAAGGCTAAAGGAGTAATCGCAACAGAAAATCCAGAGACGGAGTCCCTAAGGCGACTTGGCATTGATTTCAGTGTCATCTCGGCAACTCCTGCGACGCAGCTGGTGCCATGACGTATCGGCTTGTCTTTTCCCTTGGATCCATCAGCTGCGTGGAGAGGGGGGATCAGCTGCATGGGCAACGGTTGATTCTCCATATCACCCTCCCCAGGCTTCCGCCCTGGAGAGGACACTTCAACTTCGCTCCACAGCGTCGACACAACACGGGAACCAGCAGTTTACCGGTTATAAGTCACCGCTCGATTGGCTTAGAGCCAGACGCCAGGGGTTGCTTCTGACGGTGGGAGAGACCAACATGTTTTACTGGACAGCTACCGCCCGCCTCAAACTGGGCAGCCCCCAGTCAATAAGGTGCCGTCCCGCCAGAGTTTGCATGCCTTGCTAGGTGCGTAAGGCTTAAGGTATGCGAGTACCTGACAAGCGGACTGCAACTATTACGCCAAGAAATAACAAAATAAAAATAAAAAAGAAGACTTCAGTCCTCAAGCTAGGTACCTGGAATGTCCGGACGATGCTCACTGGGCTTTCAGATGATCTCCAGACAATCAGTGATGTTCGTAAGACTTAAGTCATCAACGACGAACTTGCAAGGCTCCAGGACGACATTGCCTCACTACAGGAGACACGACTACCAGATTCTGGGTCCCTCAGAGAAAAGAATTACATATTCTTCTGCCAAGAAAAGAGCGCAGATGAAGCCAGGGAGTTTGGTGTTGGATTCGCTGTCAGGAACCCTCTGCTGTGGATGATAGAACCCTGCCAACAAGAAAATGGAAGACTGCTATCCCTCCGCCTCCACACCACAAATGGGCCTGTCAACCTGATCAGCGTTTACGCTCCCACACTAAGATCCTCCACAGATACCAAGAATGAGTTTTATGATGAGTTAAACTCGCTCATCGACAAAATTCCCAAGGAAGAGAACTTGATTTTGCTGAGCGACTTCAATGCTAGGGTGGGTGCCGATCATGACTCTTCGCCCTCCTGTCTTGGCAAGTTTGGCGTTGGGAAGATGAATGAGAAAGGGCAGCGCCTTCTAGAGATGTGCTCGTCCCACGAACTCAGCATTACCAATTCATTCTTTCAGACAACGCCACAGCACAAAGTGTCTTGGAGGCATCCCCGGTCTAAACACTGGCACCAGCTGGACTTGATCATTACAAGACGGTCAGCCATGAAAGGTGTGCTTCTTACCCGTACCTTCCACAGTGCTGACTGAGACACCGACCACTCCCTGGTGTGCTGCAAAATGAAGCTTCAGCCAAAGAAGATCCACCGCTCTAGGCAAGAGGGTCAACCAAGCATTGATGTCAGCAAGACATCAAATCCAGACAAGGCTGAGGAATTCACCTATGCTCTTTCCAAGACGTTTGACTCAGAACCCCCCAACGGCAGTGCCAAAGAAAGATGGGATCACATCAGAGAGACTGTATACATCACAGCCACACGGATCTTTGGTAAGAAGAAATCAAAGAACAATGACTGGTTTGAGGCTAACTCTGTCACACTCATGCCAGCCATAGAAGAGCGTCGCAGTGCTCACCTGCAATACATGCGATCCCCCTGCCAGAAGAGACTACAGGCATACAGGTCTACCAGAAGCAAAGTGCAGAGATTAGCACGGCAGTGTGCCAATGAATATTGGCTTCAGCTCTGTCAAAGTATCCAGTCAGCAGCATATATTGGAAACATCAGAGGCATGTACGATGGCATAGAGAAAGCAATGGGTCCCACGAAGAAACTGACAGCACCACTGAAGTCTGCCACAGGCGGTATCATCCACAACAAGGGCAAGCAGATGGAGCCTTGGGTGGATTACTACTCCGAACTGTACTCTAAAGAGAACCACGTAACCATTGATGCCCTCAACGCCATTGAAAATGTCCCTCTCATGACCGAACTGGACGAGAAACCATCTGTAGACGAACTGAAGAAGGCCTTAGAGAAACTGTCCCTAGTAAAGCCCCCGGGAAGGATGAAATGACAGCAGAACTCATCAAGTGCGGATGTAGCGTGCTGCTCACACACCTGCACGACCTCCTCCTCTGCCAGTGCTGGGACGAAGATGCAGTGCCTCAGGACATTTGAGACGCTAACATCATAACCCTGTACAAGAACAAAGGCGACAGAAGCGACTGCAACAACTACAGGGGCATATCACTTCTCAGCATCGTGGGTAAAGTTTTCGCACGCGTCATCCTGAACAGACTGCAGACGCTTGCTGACACAGTTTACCCAGAGTCGCAGTACGGATTCCGCGCAGAGAGGTCCACAATCTACATGATCTTCTCTGTCAGGCTACTGCAGGAAAAATGCAGAAAACAACACAGACCCCTCTTCCTGGCCTTTATAGACGGACTCTTCACAATCCTCGCGAGAATTGGTTGCCCTCCAAAGCTGCTAAGCATGATTCAGTCCTTCCACGATGACATGAAAGGCACAGTGCAGTATGATGGCTCAACATCCGACCCCTTAGACATCCGCAGTGGAGTTAAACAGGGCTCTGTCCTTGCCCCACGCTCTTCGGCATCTTCTTCGCAGTTCTGCCCAAGCACGCCCTTGGGACGTCCACAGAAGGGATTTACCTGCACACACGATCAGACGGCAGATTGTTCAACCTTGCACGACTGAAGGCAAAGAGCAAAGTGCGTGAAGTAACCATTAGGGACATTCTCTTATTAGACGATGATGCTCTAGCCACCCACACAGAAGCTGAGCTTCAGCGCCTGATGACCCGCTTTGCTAAAGCATGCGATGAGTTTGGGTTAACCATAAACCTAAAGGAAACTAACGTGATGGTTCAGGACGCGGACCCCCAAGCATCATCATCAACAACTACAAACTTGAGGTGGTGAATCAGTTTATGTACCTCGGCTCTACCATCACCAACAGCCTCTCGCTCCAGGTTGTCGCAGAGAGTGTGGAACAACAGCATGCTGACCATGAACACTAAGATCACCGTGTACCGTGCGTGCTTGCTAAGCACTCTCATGTACCCCAGTGAAACCTGGACTCTGTACGCCTCACAAGAGAAAAGACTGAGCGCCTTTCACATGCGATGCCTCTGACGCATACTCGGGATCACCTGGAGCGATCGAGTAACAAACAACGAGGTGCTCGAGCGTGCCAAGATTCTCACACTACTCTGCCAACGCCGCATCAGATGGCTGGGCCATGTACGTCAGATGGATGACGGACGGATCCCCAAAGACATCCTTTATTCGGAACTCGCCTCTACCAAAAGGTCGATCGGACGGCCACATCGCCGCTTCAAGGATGTCTGTAAGCATGACATGAAAGCCCTTGATATCGATGTCAACACCTGGGAAGAGCTCGCTCTAGACAGGTCAAGCTGGCGACATGCTCTGATCACTGGTCTGAAAGCCGGAGAGGAAAGCAACGCTTGCTAGGTGATGAAAGACGATCACAGAGGAAGAAGAAGCAGCTCCAACCAACACCAGACGCAACCTTCAAGAGCAGCAAGTGCAGCAGGGACTGCCACTCCCGCATTGGACTACTTAGCCACATCAGACGCTGCACAACCACCAACCTGGACATCTCTCATGGTCGCAGTTCCATCGTCTCTCGAGACTAACGGATGCCAACAACAACAATGAGCTCCTTATTTATCGTAATCAGCTCGAAAATTCTCATTTAAATGTTTTCTACTGTTAAAATGGGTCCCTAACTAGATACTGTCCAACAGACACCGAAACCGAAATCCTCTAAGCAAGGGTACAATTAGTACAGTATTGAGATAATCTATGCTCAAGGTGGGTGTTTCATCTTTAGTACCGAAAAAGCGCCTCTTATTTCTCTGATTCGCCTCGAGGAAATTTGTTAATGCATACTTCGTGGGTTGATTCTACATCTATATATCTATCCATCTATATATGTGCGTGTGTGTCAAAGAAGGGCCCATGTCAAAGATGCTTAAAGAGGGGACGTAAGGGCCCAACTTGATACGTAAAATAAGACATTCTAACGGCATGTGCTGTACCGGCCACATTTCTCTAGCCGAGAATTTCTTGACAGCGGCTCGACAAGTTATTTTTATGTTTTCCTACTGTTGGAACAGATCCCGAGCTAGATACTGTCCAAGAGGCGTTGAAATCAAAATCCCCTAAGTAGTCGTCAAATTACTACAAATTATAGATATATTAGATCAGGGTTGTCAAACACGCGACCCGCAAGGCCGTATCATGTGCCCCGCAAAATGATTGGTGTCACAAGGTGTCATGAGAGATAACAAAAATGGTGCGGCCCTTGAGCCATCAAAAATCCCCTAATGCGGCCATCATGGTGGTTAGAGTTTGAGATCCCTGTATTAGATGTACACTGAGCGTGTTTTTCAAACCAGGTACTCATAGGGTGCCCCTTAATTCGCTGATTCCTCTCAAACAAATTCGTCGTGGGTCGACGTTGACCCACAGAGAATAAGTGTCAAAGAAGTGTCTATGTAAAAAAATTATTTAAAAGATCTTCAAATAAATGCATTGTATCCAACCCCTTGATCTAGCGGACAATTTCGTGAAATCGATTCAATAAATATTAATCAGACCTTTCCTACAGTTGGAACAGATACATAGCTAGGCATTCCCGAAGAGACGTTGAAATAAATAGTTTATAAGTAGAAGTTCAGTTAGTAAACATATATTGATACAATTGATGCGTGTTTCTCATACTTGCACCCGCAAGATGATCCTTATTTCACCAATTTCTCTTCACGAAATTTATTAGGACTTCCTTGGTAGGTAGACTTCCTCCATTGTAAATAGGGTACGACGTAATGTCTCAACTGTATACTTCGAATAAAATCTTCCAACGATATGTGTTGTATGCGACAAATTCTCCACAAACTTTTCCTACTGTGGGAACTGATTCCAAAGTAGATGAAATCAAAGTCCTCTAAGTCATTTTCTAGTTAGATCAAGTTTTAGCTCAATTTGATCCACATTTTGCGTGTTTTTCACAGATGGTACCTCCTAAGGCGCCCCTTCATTCGCAGTTTCATCTCCACGAAATTCGTCAGGACTTCCTTCGTAGGTGGACTCGATCTCCTAGAGATAAAATATCCATGGAGGGTTCATGTCAAGACTGTGTAAAGAGTGGATGTAATGTGGCCCACATGTATATAATCTTAACGGCATGTGATCTGCTCGACTTCCTTTCTTTAGTTTCTCGAAATCTGTTTGACTAATTTTCTTTACACTTTTTCTGCTGTTAGAAAGGGGTCTTATTTCGAAACAGTATAAGAGGCGTTGAAATCAACATCCTCTAAGTAAGGGTCCCATAAGTACAAACTATAGATACAGTTTATACACATTTGCGTGTTATTAATACCCGGTACCCCCTAAGGCGCCCATTATTTTGTTATTTCGTCTTCACGAAATTCGTCTGGACTTCCTTTGTAGGTGGACTCTATTTACTAGAGATAAATTATCAATGAAGGGTCCATGTCAAAACTCTATAATGGGGGTACATAATTTCCCAATTGTATACGTAATGTAAAATCTTACAGCATAAGTTGGTATATATATATATATATATATATATATATATATATATATATATATATATATATATATATATATATATATATATACGGCATGTGTGATACCGAACTTCTTTTTCTAACCGAGAAAATCTCAAAATCGGCTGTCGACTTTTTTAAAACCTTTCCTCATGTTGGAAACGATACCGGGTTAGATATAGCTGAAGATGCGTTGAAATCAAATTCCTTTTAGAAGGGGTTTAAATATTACAAATATTTAACGAATCTGTCCACATTGTGCGTGAGTTTTCATACCCAATAACCATAGGAACCCGCTAATTTCGCTGATTCTTATCGACGAAATTCGTCAGGATGTCCTTCTTAGGTTGCCTCTATCCAACAGAGATAAAATCGTAAGGAAGGGTCCTTTTAAAAACTCTTCAAAGAGTGAACGTAAAGTCCCAACTGTACACGTAAAATATAATTTTCTTACCGCAGGCAGTGTACCCAAATCCGTTATACAGCCAAACGTTTCTCGGAATCGGCTCGACTAGTTTTCTATATCATTTTCCCACTGTTGGAGCACTGTTGTTTA
Source organism: Sinohyriopsis cumingii (assembly GCA_028554795.2). NCBI lineage: Eukaryota > Metazoa > Mollusca > Bivalvia > Unionida > Unionidae > Sinohyriopsis > Sinohyriopsis cumingii. Next base: position 46,292,614 of record CM068830.1, on the reverse strand, counting down.
TATTTGACTTAATTTATATCTTATTTATTTGTCAGTTTTAAAATCTTTTTATTTTTAAATGTCATTATATGTCAAAATAATGTAGTTTCCTTTACTAGGAAATAGCATTTTTCCAGAAAATAATTTGACCCTGGATCTTCATTTCTGTAAACATAAAGCTGACCTGTTTCATGACCTTAATTCAAAATTAGTAACAGTCACGCGAACAAGTTATTTTTTATTTATTTTTATTGTGGGAATAATAAGGTTGAGATCGTGGCTGTTTTGGATATATGACCCTCGACTTCTAAATAGCTTTTAGTGAAGTAAACAACTTTTATTCTCGGAGTAATAAGATACAGGGGCTACATGATATTTTATATATAAACATGATCACGTGATCCTCTATTTTGCAATTAGACATTTCCGAAATTGCGCATTACTTAGATTAAATAGTAATGTTTAGAGATCGATCTCACAGTCTGGGCTTAAAAACGCTTGATGTCAAGTCGTTTCCTTCTGTTGTAGCCAGTTTTTTAATTATATGTTTATTTTTCTTCATATTATTTGGATTCTAAAAGATTAATTCGTTTCTCTGGAAATATTTGTTGTGCTCATACAGAATTCTTGAAATAAGACATTTCGTAAAAATAATTTTGGGTTTTCAAAAACCGGAGGATTATTTCTTGTGTTTCTACAAGGAACTGTAGACAACAACATTGAACAGGATACAGCGTACGTCATCGCCTTCCATCTTGGATTCTTCGTCGGGACTCGATCTTGAAATCATCAAAACATTTTATTATTACGACTTCTAAACTTTTATTCGTGGATTACTCTTGGAGTTTGTTTTTTGGCTTTGATTCCTAAAACCGTAAGTTTTTATTCTTTTATTTTTACAGCATTTTTCCAGGGAAATAAATTATTTGTTAAATTTTTCAAAGATTGTTGTTTCCATTCTTTCTTGCGATGCTGTTTATTCGAGCCTAAACATGTAACATAAGAATTGGGGGCTCATCCGGGATTTTGAATTTTGGCTAAGATATTTTAGAAAACTTTGTTGTCTTTTTTATTTGAATTCCCTATGTTTTTGAAGTCTTAGTGAAATTGACCAACATTTTCTACAACGTCAACAAAAATGGAAATCTTTTTTTCAAATCCTACCCAGGAACAATAAGATCTTTTTAAATAAGATGAATTGATTCAACGTTCCAAAAAATACAATATTTCTGAGGTAAAGGCTTCCTTAACGAAACAAGGAATAAGAAATATTTTGGTTCAGCTTTTGGCAGAAAAGAATTTTTTGGATAAAAATGCTTTGCTTTCGATCAGTAAGTCTGTATCTGACTCTGAAATAAAAGTGAAGGAATTAGAATTAAAGTACAATATGGAATTGGAGTTGAGGAAGCTGGAGCTTCAGAAAGAAGAAAGACAAAACCAAACGCAAATACAAGCGTGGAAAAAGAGAAAGAAGGACAAATGCAGTTACAAGAAAGAACAAATGCAGTTACAATGTGTGTGAGAGAGAGAGAGAGAGAGAGAGAGAGAGAGAGAGCAAAAACGTGGAAGCGTTGTTCATAGCCATTCCGATCTATGAACTTACGATTGGCAATGTACAAGGATCTAGGCTTCCGACCTGTCAGACTTCCGATTCCCGATCATCCAAGCTTTGTAAGCTAGGGTTCAGGTAAAGGAAGATAACAAACCTTTACGTAAATTAAAATTACCGGAAGCCATTACAGATACCTGTCGCGAAGATTTCAGGATGAGCAAAAATGTGACGCGTCTCTACGTGCAAAAGCGAAGAAAGGATTATCGGGTACCCTGAGGAAGTGTAAGAACGGGCGTTCCTCTAAATTCCTTACTCGAAAATGTTTAATGTATAGGGAATACTGTTTGAATAATAAAAAAATCAAAGCCAGTAAGAAAAGAATCAGTTGACTGAGAAGAGTCATCATATTAGTGTTGTAAAAGGAAGTAATGACGAAAACGTTTGCTTGACAAAATGACACACACGTTTCCAATAATCTATCGAGTTTACACAAATAGAATGAATATTCTCCAAGTTGCGTATACATTTTTCTTTTGACCTTTTTCTGGCTATTGACTTTAAAAAAAAAGTATTTTGGGGTATTTTGTTCAATGACTATAATCGTTAATACTAATAGTCATTTTTCTTTTATGCTGTCACACTTACTTCGTGCTTAGTCTGCATAGTATGTCCTCATATCTTTATTCGTCCCACAAACGGACTGTTACTATGCGAAATGGTATACAATCTTCAGCAAATTGAAAATTTGCAGCGGTATAACTGACATTCCCACAATCCTCTAATTTAGTTGTCCAGGCTATACATGTTAAAAGATTATTAAATGTTTCTAACTCCGCTTTATTATAAAGCCTATACTTCCCTCTTATGACAAGGGTAGATCATTCATAATGCAGCAGAGTATTTAAAGGTCCCGTACAACTTAACAGAGATCATTTATAAAATGGAGCAAATCTATTGGTTGAAGTCATGATAGTGGCATCTATCATAGTTGCCGAGCTATCTGTTACTCTGTTCGGCTCATTTTTTTATTTTTAAAAAGTCGTTAAGCATCATCGCCTCTCTAATGTCCTCATTTAAGTTATCCATAATTATAATATTATCACAGATGCTGAAGTCCAGCTCAGTTATGACACTCAAAGAATCCCAGAAGTGTAATGACAGAGATGGAGGACTGACTATTACAAATCACAGATATTTCATATCTCTTATACATATTTATATCTCTATCCCTTCGAAGATTACGTGTCAACATAATAGTACATTATTTGAAAATCCAAATTCATTGATTAGAGACCATTAGCTCCCCGCCCCAACACAACAACACTTGTTTGATGGCACCAAATTGGTTTATGATAAACGTCAAACTCATGATCATCATCAATAATGTTATCATCTAGACGAGTCTATGTAATGGTAATGATATCAAAATCATCCTAATACGTAACGACGAAATCTTATTTATGGCGAACAGATTCAATATTTAGATGTAAAAGAAATAACGTGATATCTGTTGTCGACTTCGGGTAAACTTTGTAGCTGTAGGAATCGTGTGAATCTTAATTGGATGTAGATAATTAGCCTGAAGAAAAAAGAAATCAAATTCAGAGTAGGAAAGGAGAATAAGACAGAACTAATGCACAGATAACAAAAAAGTTACTAAGTGACTAAATATTTGTTATTTAGATTCACCTGATCAGCCTTCAGCAAAAAAATATTATTTAATTCAATATTACTGTTTAATTAAAACAAATAAAAGAGTTACGTCTTTGCCCGGAGTTCGTAGCTTGCAGCCTAATAATTGTAATTCCCAGATGTATACGGTTTCGAATTTAACAGTATTTATAAGTGTAAAAGTTACATACACGGATTTTGAAATATAAAAAACAAAAATAAAAACAGTTTTATGCATTCATATATTATAAAGTTACACTTATGGATTTAACAATCATTTTAAAATTGGAGGAAATATTCTTATACATTACCGATATTATCCTTGTGATGCAGAACAATACCATAAAATGAACACGTATTAGACATTTGGGTGAATACATGATGAACTTAATAAAGGGTGAACCAAAGAGTGTATATTATAGTGTGTTATGTCAATACAGAGAGAGAGAGAGAGAGAGAGGGAGAGGCTTGAATTGTGTGGGAATGAATAAAAGGTTAATGTTAAATAACATTCGGATTGTGGAAACTTTGCTATCAGTTTGCTTTTATAAATCGATCTTTTCGCCGTTTAATATTCCAATGTCATGACTAATCAAAATCAAATAGAAAAATGGTAATGAAAGAAAAATGAAGATTCTCTCAAACTCGGAGATGGATTGGAAAGTACAAAGAAAATGAAGAAAATGAAATGACAATAAAAATGAAAGTAAGCAGTTTCTTTTAAAATAACAGATTCAATTTAAATTAATCGCAAAATGTTGCTTGAAATATTTTATAACTATTTATGCTGCCATTTGAATTGGGTCTGGATTGGGTCTGGTTTTTCTGTCCATGTCTCATTCAAAACTGTATTGAACACACAAATTGCTTATTGCAATGCATACTAAATCTGACTAATTAAAACCAAATTAATTGAATCATAAAAATACATGGAATTGTATTTCTTGATTCCTTGAAATCAGTGTGTGCAGCATAAAGCATAGCTCATATTGCATTTCTTGTAAGTGCTAACAAGGAAGCTGAATACAGTTTGTTGGATTAATTACACGCTCATATTACATCACAAACTTTTGCTGCATCTTGTGTATTTCATTCTGCTTCATTACGTTTTGCCCTTCTACTCATCCCGAAGGACACAAACAATTAATTCAGTTTGCGTTGATCGTAATGTCAGTATCTAGCTAAATTACTATACATTCGTGGTGAGATCCATGCTTACATCTTATGAATGATCTATCCAACAGAAAACGTTTACAACGACGAAAACCATATGCTACGCACCTCGTTGTTGGAAAACAAACTTCCTTGTAGGTGCCCACTATGAAAATAACCCAGCCTTGTGAGGTCTCCCCGTTTACATCCTGAGGTACCTGTGCTGCGACTGTGATAAAACTAGTGGTTTTAGGTTCCAGCCTACTAATGTATGCAATTTACCCATGCGCAGGCTTTTGTGAAAAACGAGTATTTTTTCATTGCCATTGTAACGGGTGCCAGTGTTTATGTAGGTCAGTGGTTGCCAACCTGTTGGCCGAGGACAACCGGTAGGACAGTGGGGGTTTTCCAACGCAACATAAAATTACAACTATTAGCATGTGGGGTCAGCGACTTTTTTAAAGTTAAGAAGGGGTTCTCATACTCGAAAATGTTGGGAACCACGGATGTAAGTTACATATTGATTTTGTAGCTAATTAAAGAGAGAGGGTAAACAAATCGAAATATATAACTAATCTCAACCGAGAAAACACATATCAATAAATACATTCCTTATAGTATGAAACTGGAACAAATGTTTAAAATGGCGATGACTCGGTTAAAACCTAATGACTTTTAGGTGCCAAATCAGACTCACACCTGTACTGATACTGACTGAAGATGTGGGGCTGATTTATCTACCTAAATATCTTAATGCAGAAAGGCAATTGTAACACTTTGAAAAAATGTTTATTAAATACATAACCATTCTTTAGGTAGTGATGATCTTTTAAGTTGAAGACTACTGCATTTTCGATACGTTTAGAAATATGTGACTACCAGGGTCTGTGAAAACAACAAAAAAGAAACCCCAAAAATCACAACAAAAACAAGACCGATCAAGGTATAATATACGTAAAACTGAGAAGGTTATTATCAGGAGTGGCGTACCTACAAAGTACTGTTTCAGTTTATTGTATACGGAAAGAAAGTTTTAGATACAGACAGATCAGTGCCCAGTGAGTCAATCTATTATTCCTCAAGCTTTAAGATTTTCCGTTACAAAAGCAAACACGTCTTAGTGATAGAAGGTGCAAACTACGATTATGTATGATAGAATATTTGCATACGGTATGATACAATTTCTTATGTTATAATGGATAATTCTGTGAACTCAAAAATACAAGAATGGAAGTGCTTTCCTTTATGATCCATGACAAGAGAGAAAATTATTCCTGTGGCAATTAATAAAACTTTCACAAATATCATAATTGATTCACCAATAAGATAATCTTGAGATCTATAAGTACTTTAGTACAGCAATATAAAATATATTGAGCACTGTAGAAGTAGTAACACATCTTTTGTCTTTTGTTCACATGGACATATAATGAAAGTTACAGAAGCAATACAATATTTCCTTGACGAGTAACATAAATTAAAAATAACAAGCAAAACAGAAACAAAAGAGCTTTACGAATGCTTGTCTTCATATTTTTTTACTTATTGTCTTTGTTTAATATTTTATGTGAAAAGTACAAATAATAATATATTGCAAGAAACAGAGCATGTAATAGTTAATATTAAACAAGTAATCAACATGCAGTTAAACAGAAAAGAAAATATAGATGCTCACAAGATATATAGACATTTGTAACTAACATCTAGGCAAACATTCGGAGCAGAGAGATAAATCCGTTAACGTCTTTAAAATTTTTTTGCCATATTCATAAATGAAACTACCAATAATGGACCATTGTTAAATAATGAATGGGGTTTTGGTATTGTGCTCAGAAGGTGTTATGGGTCTAATACCAATTTTTGTTAAAGGGACTGTTCTTGTTCGAGCTAGGCAGAAAATATTACTACGTGACCATGTTACAAGCATGCTATTTCGAAATGAATCTACTATTCTAATATCTAATTGAGATAAGTACAAAATACAAAATAATTAAATAATTTGGATTAAAATATATGGTAAGAATTAGTGCAATTTACTGTCAGTTGTGTATTGATCTCAATCGGAACTAGATTCATTATGGGATTCCTTCAATAATTGCGCAGGGCGAGCACTTAGTATTTTTGTGAACCTAATCATTCTTGGTGACCTAGACGAGGACTATCCTTGCTGGACCCTTTTGTTGTATCACCTAATACGTAAATTCGGGGGTTATTTCTGCTCATATGTCAACAAGTGACCACCGGACAACTTTTTTTAGTAGCCAAATTGTATAACAAATCATATTCTTGTGTTAGAATGTGTGCTTTATAAATATCCGGACTTCCAGAGATTAAATACTTTCATAACAAATTTTGGATAAAACATCGAAATAAAATAAACAATCAAACAGATTTTGTAAAGGACGACTACTTAAAATAGTATGAAAATTTGAACACTCTCAGAACGAAATCCAAAGAACTTTGAAGACTCAGAAGACACTTAGTTAAACAACAATTATCCAAAAGTAAATCACCACTGATATAGACACAACATCATTGCACATTCAATACTGCATTCTCCGATTCAGAGAAGGCTGAGTATTTAAATTCGGTTTTCACACCTGTCTTTAAAATCAACGATACCAATATAGCACAGCTCTTCCGTAGTTACCACTTTGAGCACAATTAACAAATTAACTTGAATTGTAATGAGCAAATGAAAGAAAGTCTAAATATTATACCAACAGGTTCGTCTAAATAAAGCTTGGGGCTCTGACAAGTCATACAATTCTAAAGAGTGTAGCACAATCAATTATAAACTTCTACGTATTTTATCAAAAGATCTCTCAATGAAAACATTTTTCTTGATGTCTGAAAAAAGCTGTCGTATTACTAATACACAAGAACAATTGCAAAAATGATCCTGCCAATTACAGACCCATGTATTTTCTTATCTAAATGGCGAAATCATGGAAAGGGTCATTTTCATACAGGACTACAATTAACTACATGAACATGATTTTTGTTTACAAATATACGTCGGGATTTCTTCTAAATCTTTCAACCTTGTACCAACTGATAGATTTGTGACACAGTATACGTGAAGCACACGATCGTGAAGATATGTGTGTAATATTGCGATGTATCGAAGGCATTTGCATGCGTCTTGCAAAAAAAGTCGTATCGAGAAACTTAACAGCTAGTCAGATTTGACTAACTGGTTCATTAACTATCTTTCAAATAGAAGACAAACTCGTATTATGAAAGCTTCAAAATCTACAATTCAGTCTGTTCAGCTGTGTTTTCAACCCGCTCTTTCTCATAAGTTCGAAAATGTATCACTTGCATATGTTGACAATCATGATCTTTTAGTCCTGAAACTTTATAATGCATGTACTTGGAGCCTTCATATTGAAATTATACGTAAAAATCATCTGAATTGCTAAATATTTTAAGATTCCTCAAATATAACATGAATAGAAATACCTAGATATAATTTACATAAGATATATAAGGCCTATACTCAAATATGTAGATGCTGTTTGGGATGGATGTTCAACAGTAGGCTAAGATAGATTAGAAAGATTAAAGTTAGAGGTTGCTAGGATAGTCAACGGTCTAACCAGAAAGAAGAAAATCTTGCAATATCTGCACTTTCATAGAATTATTCATAATGATTCACCAAGTGTTTCAAATGAACTTCTTCCTACTTTTGTAGGAGAAATTTCAAGGTACTTGAAGTATTCGAAAAAACTTCCCTATATCAAATGTCAGACTGAAAATAAATAAAATATATTTTGATACAATGTTGGGCTAGCGATAGAAGACACACTGTATGATACAGGTCATAGCTGAGGCCCCTCTCACAGCGAGATGAAAGTGACAGGGCATAAACATGTTTTCTTTAGCTGGCAATCAGAATAGTAATAAATGTATTTATACTTATGAATCTTGAATTTTCTTAGTCCTTCACATTCGACTGACATGTCCTGCAAAACCTGATATATACCGAAACCATACTGGAATTTCGAGTACATTTCCCGCTAATCCATTCTTCTTACTGCACCGAATTTGCCAAAAAATGCCGTCCATCATAATTTTAGGGGCCACTATAGCGACAATGGGAATGTCCATACAACCCCCCTCCCCCCGGCCACTATAGCGATATAATTTATAGCGACACTGGGAATTAGCATTATAAGACCCCTTGGATCACTATAGCGACAAGACAAAAGGTTGGGTTTTGTATAGGGACAATAAGAATTGAACAGGCGGAAGACGTCACGGTACTAGACATATATAATCTATGTTGGGGTTAGGACCGAGACAAGGAAATCCCAGTGAAGGGGTTACATTATTTGTCTCCCATCGGCAAGCTTCGTGGGTAGACATATAATGTAACCCCGCGACTGGGATTTCCTTGCCTCGGTCAAAAACTCAACGTGGGTTATTTTTCTCACCCAGTAATTTCCTTTAAATGTTTACATGCGGCGGATTAATACAATTATGTTTATTAAGACTGTGGCGTGACCGTGTCATCCAAAGCACACAGATTTTATGCGTGAGCCAAAATAATAACAACATAAAGCGTTGCATGGTACTGAGGTATAATCACATTTAATGTATGGATGTTATATGAAATTAACAATGCATAGCTAATATTTATTGCAAGAAAATGTTTCATTTTCATCAGTTTCAATTTAGAAAATTATATTGTAAATAATGGAACTATACTGGGTCCACACATCTCTTGTAGTGTATAGGCTATTATTATAACGAAAAGTTACATGTACCATTAGTGTCCATGCTTGGGTTACTCACGATTAATTGATGATCTGTGTCACTATCGTATATAACTCTCCTTTTTCTGGAGGAGGTGAAACTGTTTGTGACGTGTTGTCCCTAATATTGATTGTAAAATTACACCCGTGTATAAAAGACCCTTCAAATACGTACCCTAGCGGACAACCATGTGCGAAACTTCACGGATTCTTTGAAGAAAAAAAATTTATGTGTTAGAAATATGGCAAGTGCTACAGTGAAATTTGTTTATGAATTAATGTTTTGACGGATAAATTATTCTTTTTGGCTGTTAAGTTCATTATTTGTCATTAAATATTGTAGGTATATTTTTGATTCAACACGGCACAATGGATATGCTTAACAAAATTAGAATAAAGCCTGTTTGACATCACACATTTCAGGCTGTTACTAAGTTTTCCGTAGTTGTTAACAAAGTTGGGAGGCTATGAAGTGTATAGGTCTATAGTCTGTGTGCATGGATCAGTGTTTACTGTCAGAGTTCATTTCACACAGCATTGAGAATTTTATCTTATCTGTAAATTTTTAGGTCAGTGTCATTATATGTAGCTAACAGTATACAATTTGTTTCACACGAAGTTTGTAAAACTAGTTAGTTAGCTTTAGCTACATTTGGTGACGCTGACCTGAAAATGTACTGAGCTAGGCTTCCATATAGGATACGATTGACCATGCTGTGTGGAACGAACTAACATAATACTAAAAAGCTCGACATCGTATGCGTATGTGACTTTGTCTCTCTCGAAATGTTTTTATGGTGTGTTCTCAAAAATGGATTGACCTTAAGTTACTATGTTTTTGTCATAGATTTGTTGTTGTTGTTTGATTTTAGAACACATACGTCAGGCACAGCAGAAGACAGGAAAGGTTTCTTTATTAAAGTCGTTCTAAGCGCGTGGATACCTTGACTGAAACAACTGGTCTGAGATGACTAGACTGAGATAAGAAAAGTAAGATTAGCAAAACAGCTAGATTTTTCTGTCGCATGGGTGAGAAATTGGCAATGTTGTAAGGGGGTGACCTCAGTCGGGCCAAACTGCAAACAGTGACAGAGGGGAAAAAACAGGTAGCGGGTAAGTTCAGCTAGTTCAGCGGGTAGCGGGTAGCGAGTAATGGGTAGAGGGTGGAGGGTAAGTTCAGCTAGTTCATAAACTATACGAATAATAACGCTTGGCGGGGCGGGACATATACAAAGGACACATACATATATTTATGAACATAAATATATCATACATAAAATATAAATATCGACTAAACACATTTAGGCGACAGAGAATATATACCTGAAAAGGGCCTTTTTTTTGTTAACATCATTCCGTTAACATAGAGGACATCACATAGGTCTTCGTCTTTTCCTCAAACCTCTTTTGACCTCTGGACAGTAGATGAGGACTCGCTTCAGTCAGCCTTATCTCTCCACATAGATCCTTCTTTTCCAAAGGGCCGTATCAGTCATTCGGGTGATAGCCCATGATGATTTGAAATACATGGGTAAGTCCGTGCGGATCAGCATCGACGATACGAGGGTAGATGATTCAACGTTAGTCCACATCTTGTCGTGAGAACAGGTGAAGGGAATGAAGTGATTTGGGGTTTTTATAGTGGAAGAGCGAATCGAAACGGATTAAGTTTTTTCACCAATCCCAATATGCATTACAAAATTCAGTCACAGTGCGGAGTCTGTTTTCCAATCTCAAGAGAGCTGCCTGTGACATCACATTCACTATATAGGTGCGCTAGCGTCTGTGCGCAGGGAATCAATGCGACATTGTTTTGAAACATGAAGGGAACTAAAAATACGACGAATTGGGGTGCAACGGCCATGGCGACGAGAAGTGATTCCATATCAGCGGGTACCAAAGCCAACACGGGCCTACTTCCAGAAGAGGTCGATTTTAATTAGGATTTAGTGGATTTTCTCACTTCTTCGCTAGAATTTGTTCCGGTACCAGCACCCCTCAGCACCTTCTCCTTCCTTACCTCACGTCGAGGATTTTAAACAGAGACAGAAAGAAGAATTGGAATTTGTTTACAGCAGCAGAAAGAAGCAGAACAAGCTTTTCTCCTTCAACAGAAACAGCTGGAAGAAGAGGCAAGAAGAAAACGACAGGACGAAGAAGAAGCAGAAAAGAAACAAGCTCTAGGCGAAAAGGAGGACGGTGAAAGTCAAACGGTGACGGTAGTCTTAGATGTTTTGGCAGAGTTAATGAGTCTGAAACAAACATATCAGATTACTTTATTTCGACCCAAAAGAAAAAGACTTTCCCGAGCCAAACAGCCCAGCCCAATGCCTGAGATACCACTCAAGTGATTTCTACCAAATCATCGACAGGAGCAGGTCCAGAAGTAGGCATTGGCTGTGGCAAAGGGAGAGGGCAGATTAAGTTCAATACGTCCCGATCCTGCGTTTGTTTTTAAACAACACACCCAACGGTCCTTTTCAGGGCCGCCCACTTCTCTCGAAAAGAGATATTATTCATTTTAGCAAAATCAATTAAAACTCAAAATCCCATTTTGCCCTATGATACACGTATGTGAGTACATGAGTGTAGGTCCTTGTTCTAAAAAAATCAAAATCAAGAGACACTTACGTTTTCTTTCTGGTGTATTCTGGCACAAATTTGCAATCCAATTCATAATACAACACTCTAAAATGTTCATAGACTTCTTCTGTGTCTTTGTTCACTCTCCTTTTTTGAATTTCTTCACTTTCACAGGTTTTTCCTCTTTTTCCTAACTTTCTTCTCGTCTTCTTTTATTCTCTTTCTGGACATGTCGGAGTTGTTCCTCTTCTTCCTGTTCAGAACCCCTCTCTATCTCCTGTTGTTTCTAGGGCAGTCTGAAGAACAATGTCCTTTCTCTTGACAATGATAACAGGTATCTTGACTTTTGTCTTTTTCACACCTGTCTTGCTTTGTTTACTGTCTCGACATTCTGAAAACCGATGCCCTTTCTTCTGACAGACATAGCAAGTAACTTGTTTTTATCTCGAAAGGAGGGTGAATAGAGTGTTGGCTTGTCTGAAGAAAACCTTCGTATGATACCTCGGAAAGCTCTGATCAGACGTTCGATCTGTGTTGGCTCATCCATCGTTCTGGTAGACTTGAGAGTGAACTGATTATTTGGAGGGAAGACACTGACCCATTATATAGGCAAGACACTGATCTGACATGGATATAAAGGGGCCCATGGCGTTTCAAATAGTCATTCGACTTTTTGCACTTAAGATGAAAAGATCGCATCATTTCGTGAAAAGGGAAAAGAAAGCAAAAGTCAGTAACATATAGTGACATATAGACTCGCACATTAGCTGAAGTCTTGGTTCAAATTCATGCCAGCGATTTTGAAGATGACATGAGTGAGCCAGAATCCAGACCCAGAGAGTCTAGATCAAACCAAAGTCCACCACCAGTAAACCCTGAAAAGTACGACCACATTCGATAGACGGGTAAACGATAATCTAGAAAATTTAGAACCACGGCCTACACGTACACGGTGCAATTTAAAGATTTCAAGTCCGACGTAACGCTGAAGAATGCAGACAAGTTCATCACTGATCTGTAGGATTCTTTGTTAACGACACTGAAACAGCAATGTCAAGCCAAAGAAGACGATCGCTTGAGACTTTCCCTTTATCATGACACTCTGAAATTCCTCGTTCGAATCGAGTTTAACAAGCCTATCAGAACTGACGCCTTCCAAAGTCATCGATATGATTCAACACGTACACCAGTCCAACGACAAGTTTCACATCACCGAAGGAAAAGCGGCACTGTTCATGATCCACGTTTCTCTTCCTCAAGGGACCGGACGCAAAAAGGTATTATAGGTAGACGGCCTTCTCAGCATCAATCAGATGTGTTAAGCCAGGGCTATCGTGGTGGGACAAATGTATGCAACCAGGAACGACACATTATAGAATTGAAATGGACCTTGGAAAAATTATTCAACGATCGGACCGAGTCAAACAACGAAGAGAAGCAGAACTCCTGTTACAGCAATCGGGAATATCCAAAGACACCGCTTTTAGCATTCCTGGAATGAAAAAATTACAAGACGACTTCGCTCCAGGCTGCACCTTGAAAGTACATCCTCAAGAAGTGCGCGGACGTCTGTTGTTTCGTGGCAAAGATTTTAAAGACGGAAAATACATTTTCGTCTATCATCGCGATGAACATTTCGATGCCATTACCAGTATCACTGGATTCCTGGGATGCAGATATTATTGTGAGAAATGTAACTATGGCTATAACAATCGGGAGCAATAAAAGTATTGTGGCTCGAAATACTCAGGATGTTTGGCCTCTAAACTTTACTGGTTTTAATGGTCTATGTCATCAACCACGTGAAACCATGCGGATACCACCCTACGGATGTTATAAAGTAATGAACAAACTACTGTGAATTTCACCGTACCCTCATCGAGATGAGCCTGTGAAAGATGAACATTCGTTCCCTATGCGTTTGCCTGAATACTGCAACTTTGAAAGTCGATTCCAAACCTTCAAAGGAAAGTGGCCTAACTATATGGGAGGACCTACCCCCGAAGAATTAGCTAGAGCCGGATCTATCTAATTGGGCGAAGGGGATAAAGTCAAGTGCTAATCTTGCGGTGTGTCACTTCAGGAGTGCGAACAGAACGACTCCGCTTACCTGGAACATGCTAGAAGGTCTCCGGATTGTTACTACCTACCTTTAGTGGGACGACCTCAGTAATCTTTTGACGGATACTTTACAAGAGAACATTCGTGGTATGCCTGTGGAGTTGAGAGAACGCATTCCCGAGAGTTAGTGAAAATACAAGTGAAAGGAAAACTCAGAATAATTTCTCCATTTTTAAACTATACTCTTTTCCAAAGTAAACGAAGGCTGATTATGGGATTACACTACTTCAGTCACAACTATAAACTAGGCTCTTGACCACGACCCAGCGATTCCTGAATGTGTACTTTACAAGAGAACATTCGTGGTATGCCTGTGAAGTTGAGATAACGCATTCCCAAGAGTTAATCAAAAATACAAGTGAAACGAAAACTCAAAATCATTTCTCCATTTTTAAACTATTTTCTTTTCCAAAGTAAACGAAGACTGATTATGGGAGCACACTACTTCAGTCACAACTATAAACGAGGTTCTTGACCACGACCCAGCAATTCCTGAATGTATACGTTACAGGAGAACATTCGTGGTTTGCCTGTGGAGTTGAGAGAACGCATTTACCGAGAGTTCGTCAAAATACAAGTGAAACGCAAAAAATAATTACATTCGTTACGTCACCTATGTTGGAACCACTGGTACCTGAATGCTATAAGAAGACTGATTCATGTGAAAGCGTTCCAGTGGTCAGACATTGTTCAACTGGACGAGAACCAGAAGACTTTGTTTGCTACTCATCCTTCTGCTTTCAAAGTGGCCATACTCCAACGAGTTTCAAACGAAAAGTTAGAGGATTATCAAAATCTTTTACGCTATCAAATTTTGTATGTAGAGGGAAATTCTGTGCAATGTGTGGTGTGTGAACTAGTGACTAACAATTTTGCATCCGTTACTACACTACGATTAGCTCTGTGCAACATGTACACCTATTACATCCGTTAAAAGAGGGTATCCAAACTTACTGCCATGCCACGACCTTTATCATTCGTGATAATACAACTGCCGTGGAAGCAAATCAATGACAATATTCAGACTGGTGGATTACCATCTCTTTTTACTAGCACTGTATCCAATGAATTTGGGTCGTGTGGTGTGCGTATTAGTTACCTGCGTTCTGGGATTCCGTTTACCAGCGGATTCCTTGTGTGCTCTGTACGTTCTGTACTGTGAAGCACGAAAAGCGGTACATTTAAATGTACACGAGAGATTCATTCTGTTAAAAGCCTTGCGCTTTCATCTGAATACTTCTCGACATCTACGGGAAAAAAATTCGTTAACTTTTAGGCACTGAAGATGTTTACGACAATGTGTGTGTAGGTTGTTATTTACACCCTCACTGAACAGATATAGGTCAATAGAAACGTTTGGGCTTCGAGGGTTGAACAAAAGAAGTGGCCCACTATGCTCACGAGTTGTGATCCTAAATTCTAACTTCCAGTGAAAAAATTAACTATTAACCATGTATTAACTGCAGTGCTAGAAGAAGAACGTGTCTCCGAGAAAAACCACTCCCTTCACGACATGGCTATCATGGAGATCCCCGAAAGGCCATTCCGGGAGGACACCTGTGTGACTGTATACAATGTAGAGACTCTGTGAACATTACAAACTGTCCCTAGGACACCACACCTTTGTCAAAACAAATGTTGTACAGTGACTTGTTTATATTCCACTTTGATCGTTTTGATGTGTATTTTATCGATATACTTAAGAATTTGGATTTTATGTATTTTTGTCTTTCGTATTGTTCCATTTAAAAAAAATGAATAAACGTCTCCTGAAAAATGTATAAAAGTTCTTGTCTTGTCTTTCTTCGTGTCAAAAGCGACATATCCTACACTATGGTTACCTCTACTGTATCTGCTCCTTCTTCCTCCACTTTCAAAGTCATCGACGAAAATTTAGATCGTGCTAGGTGGGAGACGTTGTATCATCGGCATCCCTTTAACATGTTAATTGTCGGACGCAGCAGTTCAGGCAAAACCGAATTTGTCAAACGTTTGATTGAACATGAACATCATTTGATCGATCGTCCAACTCAACGGATCGTGCGGTGCTACAAAGAGTGGCAATCGGCGTACAGCCTCCTGCGAGAAAGTCAAAGTGATTCCATCGTGTATGACCCCATTCAAACCCATATGGTCATCTTCGACGACAGGTTAGGATGAAGAAGAATCTAAACTGTGGTTTACTCGCAAAGGGCGATAGTCCAAATAGTCGCAGTCATCGAAGTCAGTGTCTTATTTGTGTGTGCCCCGGAACAACTAAACAAAGATGTCACACCCAGAAGCCGTTCCTCTTCTACCCCCAAAGGAAAGAAAAGAAAAGGACTTTCTCCTCCTTTAGCAAAACATTGGGACCTGTTGTCCGTTCTGTCCAAAGCCCCTACACCCATGCGAAAACAAATCATTCAAATTGCCTCCAAAGATGTCATAGGATACCGTGTGCGAGTGTTGTCTGAATGTCTTGAAAGGAACGATAACTTTGTCTAAAGAACAGAAAGAATGTTTAGCCAAGCATTACACGTTCTTTGCCAAATGGTTAAAAAGAAAATACACATCCATCATAAGAAAAAGATATTAGTGCAACGCGGAGGATTTTTCACCTGTTGTTAAAATCCTTAGAGGCAGGAGTAATTGCACCCGTAATTACAAACCTCCTGAAGGGAGCTGCATTACAAGGGATATGTAAAAATATGTAGAATCAAGACGATAAAGGGAACCTCTGGGGTCAAAAGATCTCAGACGTGACCTTTCAAATCTGATGGAAGGACGAAAACTGAATTTATTGGCTTAGAAACCATGGATGGAATTCTATCGTTGGCAAGAACAATAGACCCCGCATTTACCTCCCGATCCTTTGACCGAGATATCCCAGTTACAACACGAACTGCAATCTGTGATGGATTGCAGTGATTTGTCAGAAACGATAAAATTGCAACAATACGGTGAAGTGTTTCAGCGACTGCACCTCTTTCACCAGAAATCTTTGGATGAAACAGCTCTGCCAGCTCTGAAAGATTTTAAGACCCTGACGAAAAGTCCATCACAACCACCCACACCCCAGTGACCAAGACAGATGCGGCCTTACGGATGTCTGAGGGAGAAGACGTACGTAAAGTCTTTCAAACGCCGCCAGCAGTTCCCATTTCTAGTAAGATTGCAGTGTCCTTGTTGACCCCTTCCCCCACACCCCAATGAAAAAACCTCAATGCTTGGGTTAAAAAGATGGTGTCCACTCTTCCTTCGACAGAAGTGAAAAAGAAAGAAGGGAAACCACAAGTGAAAAATGAAAAGAAGACCGAAGCCATCCCATTACCGCCACCACTGCCCTCGACTTCTACTCCCGTGGAACATCGGACACGTAAAGCCTTTTCCAAACCACCATTTCGGCCCATGCAAAGTAGCATCAGTGAAGAGTGGGTGAAACTTATTAACAAAAATGGAAAAGGTGTAAGCCAGCATTTAATACGATCAATCCCATCCTGCATGATACAGAGGAGTTCAGACATTGTGTTGTGCTGCCAATTGGGTACACATTGGCAAAATCAAACGCACCTTCGACAAAGGTTACTTACCCAACTGGACCACCAAATTGTTTCGCGTCACTGGAACAGTGCGTGGCCGTCATCCTGCCGTCGATAACTTGGAAGATATGAACGGGGAATTGTTAAAAGGACAGTTTTACCTGCCCGACCTACAACGCATGACCGAAAACGAAAACAAAGTGTACAACATCGAAAACATTCTCGATCGAAAAACCCGTAGAGTGGGGAAAAGACGTTTCAAATATGTAAATGTACGTTGGAAATGGTATCCTCCCAGTTTTGATTCTTGGCTCTACATTTCGCAAGTCTTCGACTATAAAAAGAAGTTATCATCATGCCCTTCAACACAGCATCAACCGCTATCATCCGTAGCGACCAGCTAGTTCTTCTCTGCAAGATCTACAAAAACAACCCTTGTGGATGTGGTGTTTAAAACGTGTGCCTAAAACGCACTGCGTCTTTTTCTGCCAAATCTTTGTAGTGTATTGTGTCATCGGTTCTGCCTTTGCCAATATGAGTTTGCAACAAGGAGACAAACAATTGTGGACCATTTACTGAGCAGCTGGATCGGTTACCTTCTTCCCAATCCTTCTCTGAAGTATTCCTCTGACAGTAACTTCAGGAACCTTGCGCGCAACGTCAGTCACCCTTGTAACAGTAACCACAAAACAACAACCACCACAATAACGACACAGAACTGTCAGTAGATGACGGCGATCCTCACAATGTGGGTTTTAACGATTGTCGAAAGAAAATCCTGCAAGGGCGTAGCTTAGAGCTTAGAGCTGATGAATCGTTTGCATTTGGGCATGTGGTTGCAAGACAAGTATTCGCTGAACGGAGTGAATATCCGCCTGAGACTGAGTCACAGCAGTACCTTTCCATTTGATGGCCCATGCCAACAAGTACAAAACGATCATCCAAGAAACCAGACTTTACGTGCGCCGTGTGGACGTGTTACTTAATGTGGAAAACGACTCAGTCACACTTTGAGCAGAACGACTGCCAAGTATCCGATACGACACGTGGAAGTGAAAACCTTCACAATTGCTGGTGGACTCAGATCCAAGATCGAAGATCATCTGTTCCAAGGACAGCTACCCAAAAGCTTAATCGTTGGTATCGTTAGCAATGCAGACATCAACGGACCCCACAATGAAAATCTCTTTCAGTTTAAGCACTACAGAGTGTCCAAGATCGAATTCAATCGCGATGGCAAGATATTGTGTACCAGACCATACGAACCTACGTTTAGTTGCTATGGATGTGAAAACAATCATCCCCGCCAAATGTCTGATGATGAGACAAGAAGAAATATTGGACGTATATTTGGAGGACGTTTGGGGTCTCATCTCAGAAGAATCAGTGTTGCATCAGTGGTATAAAGACTTGCGTGATCATTCTTTCAGTCCATTGACCGCTCTAGAGATCCATCACATCGAAGCTCTCTTGGCTCATAGTGCGGAGACGAAGCGAAGACACGGTTACTTGTCAGAGATCTTTTAGCAAAAAGTCCGGATTGAATTGATGAATTATCATTACCTGTGGAAAAAAATCCAGAAAAAATAACAAAACAAAAAATTGATACATGGAATGTGTATTATCTTTAGAACAACAGTTCATACACTGATTCTTGGAATCATGTGGTGTGTGCTAAAGATGAAGTTCCTCATCGCAAACCTCAAGACCATCAAGCTTATGTCATCAACACGGATGACAATCATCTCCCAGGAACCAATTTAGTAGCCGTCTACTTTCCCACGATGACTGTGTGGAGTATTGTGTGGAGAAGATGACATCATCGACTTTATGAGAAGAAATATCCAGACGACACGATTCAATAACGTGAAATTACAAGGCACATATTCGATGGTGTGTGGACAATATTGTGTATCTTTTCTTCGTCAACGCAGTCTTGGATATCCCTAGAACATTTAGTGATTTATTTTGATCGTAACTGTTCTAGAAAGGATGACAAAGTAGATCGATGGTTTTGTAACCGTTATGGCTATCTCTTATCGTTAGCTAGGGAACGCAGTGTAGTTCAATGGTCTAACGACCTCCCTCAGTGGAAGTCTAGCTTGACTTCATAACGTTGTCAACCTTGTCAAAAATATTTTGTTTGTTTGTTAGAAAAAATGTGTTGATATTATATGAATTGTTAATTGTTGGTGTTAGTAAGTTAAATAAATATGTTGAGTTTTGAAAAAAAATGTGTCTGTCATTTGTTTTCAAAACATTGTGTGACTATACATACTCTTTGACTTCTCTCTATCCCTCACCATGACATCTACAATCATATCGTTCCGATCCTAAAAACAGTAGATATGTTTTCTATCGCGTCCGCGCTTTAACCATATAAAGCGGGGAAATCTCCAGTCAGACCTAGAGTTTACCATACATGATGGAGAACTGCCCTGAAAAATAAAATAAAAACCAACCTCACCAGGGGAAGACAACCTAGGATACGAATTCTACAAAAACCTACCGGAAAATATGGAGACCATAATGCTGGACCTAAACAACATTTCCTGGAAAACCGGAAAAAATTCCTAGCAGGTGGAAATAAGAAATAGTAATTTCAATTCCAAAAGCAGGAAAAGACCCGACAGAAATAAACTCCTATAGGCCAATCTCCCTCACAGACAATATATCTAAAGTGACGGAAACTATGATCAGCAATAGGCTTAAACATCACTTGGAATGCAACAACCTAATTTCTAAAAATCAAAGCGGCTTTCGCAACAAAAGGTTCACTT
The DNA here is from genome assembly GCA_028554795.2 of Sinohyriopsis cumingii. Taxonomy (NCBI): domain Eukaryota; kingdom Metazoa; phylum Mollusca; class Bivalvia; order Unionida; family Unionidae; genus Sinohyriopsis; species Sinohyriopsis cumingii. Next base: position 46,272,498 of record CM068830.1, on the reverse strand, counting down.
TAGATCAGTTATTCCGGCTGGAATCGAGTGTTAAATTAGCATTTAACGCTAAAAGGTAATGCGACCTAAATCTAATAGCGATTTTCCTGGATTTAGAGAAAGCTTTCGATCTAGTGTGGACAAATGCCTAATTACGAAACTAAACCACTACGGTATCAACGACCGTATGCACCAGTGGATATCTACCTTCCTTACCGGTCGAGAAATTAGGACAAGAATAGGGGACCAATATTCGGACAACCACGTATTAGAAAATGGCACTCCACAAGGCAATGTTCTAAGTCCTACCCTCTTCAATATTATGATTAATGATCTGGTGCGCGTTGTTGACCTCAATAAAATAAATTTATCCCAATTTGCAGACGACAGTGGTATATGGAGGGCAGGGAACCCTGCCAGCAACAAAATAAGCGAAATGCAATCGAACTTAAATCAGATTGGAAAGTGGGCTGATAAATGGGGTTTCAAAATCTCAAAAGAAAAATCGGTGGGAATTCTATTTACACCTAGAACCAAGATCAAAATAAAGTACCCAATCCTATACATTCAAGGCACATAAATTAAATTCGAAAAAGTCATCAAATTCCTAGGTGTTTATTTTCATGAGTATTTCACATGGAAATATCATATCCAGGAGCTTATTAAAAGATGTAGCCTGGACTTCAATCTCCTCAAAAACATTAAAGGATTAAATTGGGGAGCAGACCAGGATACCCTCTTAATCCTATACAGATCATTAATGAGATCTAAGTTGGATTATGGGTGCCAGCTGTATGCCTCGTCGAAGTCGTGCCTATTAAAAAAGCTAGACAACATTCATTCAAAAGCCCTCTGCATATGCACAGGTGTGCATAACAATACCACAAGAGAGGAAATACAAATCTTAACATGAGAACACCCCCCCCCCCTTGTCTACGAAGAGAAGAACTATTATTAAGATATGCGTCCAGATTATCGATCCATCAAGACTCACACCCAACCAAGATCTGTGTAGCAAAATGTAACATCCCATTCAGACGTAAGTTAGTCCCGGAGACACCAGGAGGAAAGAAGATTTACGAATGAACCAAAGCTCTTGAAATTCCAAACATACAAGCTGAACAAATCGCATACACTGATCCCATACCATGGATATGCAACACAGTGCATATCAACTTCAGCGCAACCAGGATTGGGACTAAAAATGACCTACCTCTAGAGACTAGATCTACAATACTCTCTAACATGGAAAATTCATATCAAGGTTATATTAAGATTTTACACCGATGGATTAAAAACAAACAATCCAATCAGAACAGCAGCCGCTATACTAAGTACCGGGGAAAAAAATAGGGCTTGGAGCTAGACCCCTAGATAACTGCTCTATTTAAACAGCAGAATTCTGGGCCATAGTTGAAGCCATTAAATGGGTGAAATCGACAAACATTCGCAAAGCACTAATTATCAGTGACTCGCTAAGTGTCTTACAATCACTGAAATCCTGCATCTCCACCTGTCGCTTTAATTACGTCAAAGAGAAGAACCTGTTACTGAGACAAATGGAAAACAAGGACAGGACAATTGAATTTATGTGTGTACCATCCCATATCAACATCCCAGGAAACCAAAAAGCTGACCAAGCAGCTAAAAACAAACTTCAAGAAATCAACCATATCATACTCCAGTACAGCTGCAAAGAATACTATAGCATAATCAGGAATAACATTCTAGGGAAATGGCAGCAGGAATGGGACAATATTACAAAAGGTCGCACGCTTTACCTGATACAAAAGGAAGTATCCAGGAATATAAAAGCGACAACTCTGGCCAACAAATAAAACCAGAAAGTTATCAACAGGATCAAAACTGGAAATACGTTATTGGTCAGCAGTTTCGGAAAATACATCCATATTAACAATGTTAAAGGCGTGAATTGTTTGCATTGTCCCACCTCAGAAGATTTACACCATGTATTTAATGAGTGCAACAAATATGCACAAGGTGACATCTTTAAGACAAATCAAAAACACATAGAATTCCCAACTACCTACCCGGAATTCCTATCGTCCAGTACCCCTAGCATCAATTCTACATATCATAATATCCTATTTTTTTCTGAAAGAAATTGGCAAACAAGGAAAAATTTAACCATTTATGATCATCCCCTCACTCCACTCCACTTAGAGCCATAAACTATCAAATGATACAAATAAAATCCAATGAAAATAAAGTAGAACTTAATCACAAACAAAACAATATATATTCAAAAAATATTTAAAAAATAGAAATATATAAAAATAACTTTTTTATTATTCCTTTCCTTCTTTTTTCACTATATTCAACAGCACATATACAATTTTTAAAAATTCAGCCAGATGCTGTTTACTCTGGAAATTGGGATGAAAATTAACTCTGGATGTCAGAAACAGCTCCCGTCCTATTTATACCCCTACCTTCCTACCCTCAACCAGACATTCAGTCATACTATGCTAGCACGTATTAAACCTACTATCCCGATGAACGTGCCATCATGGTACTGGGGTTTCGCTATAAGTTGGATGTAATTTCCCAATAAGCGAAGCAATTGATACACACCAAAAACGATCCGCTTGGGTGCTCCTATTCCCTCTCGTCGTTTGTCCTGTGGGATAACATTATCCCGAAATCGGACACAACTAAGTAGCACACTTTGTGTGCATTAAAGCGTTGGGGGATGAGGCTCTTTTTCCGCCCCCCTCGAACAATTAATTAGTCCGCTATTGCGGAATTTAAATCGTCGCCCATGCACTATGTGCGCAAGCGACGCTAATCAAATCTCATCATCATCATCATCATCAACAACAACAGCAATCAGACCATCCATTGTTGACTCGTCCTCTTATGAAGGCGCCTTTAAGACTAGACTGAATTTACATCGTGTCAGGTAAAACCTTATACCGAAGCCTGATGAGTTAGGGAATGTTAGGATGTTGATAGTGGTCGAAGAACTGATTGAAGAGCTCCTCAGAGATGAAATCAAGAAAGAGCAAGACGAGTGGACGGAGAAGTATTGACTTCAGAAAGCAGCAGAGAGAACAGCAGCAGCAGCAACAGCAACATCAGGAACAAGACAGAGGACTTGTCGACTGCCGTGTGGACACGAAAGAGTTCTCCTTCTCTTCACGCAGAAGCAGACCTTGTCATTTGAGAAAGCCTGCAGCCAGACGGGGAGTTAAAATATAGATGTTTGTCTATAAGGACTTCGTTTCCCTGTCTTGTCAGATAGTATATGTGTTTTTATATATAGGAGTAGTCATGAAGTGTGGTTGTAAGTAAAACAGTCAACGTGACCGTTTATTTTAGGTCCGCACATTCCATTATGTTTGGTTATTATAAGGCTATTGTGAGTGTTGGTGTAAGGGGTGCTTTCCTTCACGTCCACGCTTAAGAATTATAAAGTCTGACTGCCCATCGTTAATTCGTCAACTACAAAGAATGAGCATGATAAGCAAATTACTTGAACTCCAAAATGCACTTCCTGGACGAACTTGCTATAGATGCAATCCAGGAAAGTGCCTGGCTTGAATAAAAGAGAAAGTGAAAAAAAAGAAAGAAAAGGAGAAGGTAATGATTCACCTCATTCTAAGGTTTTTGTATGAGGTCAAGCCTGAGGTGAGGACACTCCATGGCCAGTACCAGTACCACAGCCAGTACCAGTACAGCTGCGTGCGCAGGAGGTAAAGAGGCCACAGCATCCACTAGAAAAGGAAACAAAGGAGGAGAAGGAGAAAGAGGAGAAGGAAAAGAAGAACGGTGGAGAAAAAGAAGAGATTAGAATACAAAAAGAAAGAAGAAACCCAAAGGCCCTTTTCAGGAGACTCCACTGTCTTGAAAATATATATATTCTCTCTTGTCATGTATGTGTCTTTGTTTGGTGATTGTGTCTTTGTTTTGTGTTTGTTTGTTTGTTTACCGGCCCTGACCAAGCGTTATTATTCGTATATTTTATGAACTAGCTGAACTTTCCAGCCAACCGCTTCCCGTCTCCCGCTACCCGCCACCAGCTACCCACTGAACTAGCTGAACTTAACCGCTACCCGCTTTTTCCCGCTGTCACGTTTTGCTGTTTGGCCAGATTGAGGTCATCCCTTTGCAACATTGTTGTCAATGTCCAGTACGGTGACGTCACCCACCTGTTCCATTCCTATTGTCCCTATACAAAACCCAACCTTTCTTCTTGTCGCTATAGTGGCCCAGGGTGGTCTTGTAATGCTAATTCCCGATGTCACTATAAATTTGGTCGGTATAGTGGCGCGGGAGGGTGGAGTTGTATGGACATTTCCATTGTCGCTATAGTGGCCCCTGTCACTACTGACAATTCGTTTTGAAACTGATATCGAGAGCACGACTACGTTCAAAGGTCGTTGGGCAGTCCTTATGTGCGCATTAGTATCGTTTTTTTGTGTCCTGATGAATCTACGGTTGTGTATTTTTTGGAACACATTATAAAGTCAATTAATTTGTTTCTTTAGTGTATTTTGTATAATAAGGCCTTAGATTTAATCAGAAAATGAATATATAATTAAAAGTTTACTGCCTTTTGTATGGGAAAATATGAACTCGTTTTTCGGATGGATACTGCATGCCCTAAGTACTCCCTTAGTACGTAATACAACTAAGCAATAGCGTGGTTCATTGTACATCGACCGAAAATGGTGGGGGCAATTGACCTAAAAGGGATACTTTGGAAGATTAACATCGAAGGTATGACTAAGCACCAGAGGGAAGCCGTTACAAGTATATTCAAGTGAAAGGTATTTTATCAAACACTGACAGACAGGAAAATTGCTTCTTTATCAGTCCATTCAAGTTGTGTGCTCTCTTGTCTCAGTCATGTAGGAACAGCATTCAAATTTTAATATATTAATTTTGATTGGACGCGGTGGCTTACATACCCGAAGCACAGAAATATCTGCTCGATACGCCAAGGTGTAGATGGGGTTATTAAATCGGAACCATGGCTAGTGAGGATGTGGATGAAGTATCTCGCTTTGTTTTTATTTTTTTAACTTGCACAATAATTTATGTACTGAAGGTTTCGTGGAATTTTGTATCTTTTCTGGATTTGTTCAGTAAGTGAGATCAGCTAGTCTTGTTAGGAATTGGCTTTTCTGGTTCTTAATGGTTTACAGTTTTTAAAAATACCCTTTAAAATAGCATGAAAATATATTGATACTTCTAAGTCAGATTCTAAAATTCCGCCAAATGAAGTTCATAACTCAAATATATCTTTTCTTCATTTAGTTTCATTTGTTGTTTTTTTCTTCTTTCCATTTAACATTTTTGGCAGGCATTAATTTGCACATATCCCGTTTATGTTAATAGCTGTCAACAAAGAATTTAATTAAGGACTGTGACTTTAACGTTTCGATTCTTATATCACGGTTCATTTTCCTGGGGTTAGCTTTGGTATTATTCCCCATGACTGACCTTACAGCATCAACTTTACGTATGAATCAACAGACACCTATCATAATTATTTGAGCAGTTTTAATTCTACCTTACTTATTTTCAGACTGGCATCAGGAGCTAATCCATGCTAAATCTAAATGAGTTAATCCACGCTAATTTAGCATCATGAGCTAATCCGTGCTAATTCGGCATCATGAGCTAATCCATGCTAGTTCGGCGTAATGAACTAATCCATGATAATTCGATATCATGAGCTAACCTATGCTAATGCAGCATCATGAGCTAACGCCGGCACACATAAATAATGTGCTGGATTCAGTTTGTAAATATTCATGCATACATTTCTTAGTTCTCCAAAACTTCAATTAACATATTTTCTAATTATTTGGTGTTACTGTGTTTTGTGATGGATTCTTATTGTATTTGCTAAGGTTGTGATCATCAGACTAGAATTATCAATAATTACTGGTATATATTTATGATATTTGCAATTGCAATTACACTCGTTGTGTGCAGGGCCTCTATGCATGTATGTATGTATGTATATATATATATATATATATATATATATATATATATATATATATATATATATATATATATATATATATATATATATATATATATATATATATATATATATTCTGATCCTCTGTAAACGGTAGGCTGGCTCACAGTTATTGTGCACTGATTTAAAGTAGTGACACGATCCTTATGGTAGAATTCCCTTTTCTGTCGTCATCGTCCATGATTTATTAAGTTCTTGTCAAAAATTGCTTGTAGACTTTACGTTCGAGACGGTAACTTTAAGCTGAACGACAGAACACCTTTCAGGCAGTATGTATTTTGTGTTCTCCATTATATAAAATACTTTTAAAATACTCTTGTAATTTTAATTCAGAACAAAATATTTAAATCGCTTTCTACAAAAGCATTTTTGGGCTCTCTTGTTCAGTTGAGATTTTAAAAAATTGTGAAAAATCTATTATTTCCCAATTATAATAATTATGTCCGTCAAAAATAAAAAATAGCATATCTATGTGACTTTCTCTTCCTCTTTCTATAATTTTTATGGCTTTGTAAATTTGTGCATGATTCCGTAGACATCAAAGATATATTAAATTCATGTCTAGTTGATTATGCTAATATTGTTTCGCAATTTTATATTACTATCTCGTTTTAGACTGTGTTTAGTATTAATATTATTGCCACTGACGTGATGACGCTGTAGGTACTTCAGTTGCTACACTGTTTATCTGCTTTTCGTGCTGCTGCATTTTCAGAGCCCACGGCATTAGTAGGCACTTTTTCCTTCAAGAAATTCTAAATTGTACGTTATTAACTAAAAGTTTTAACCTATATTATTTTAATCTTCTTAATAATAATCTTGATATTAAAATTTTTCAATTTTTTTATGTATACAGTTTAAAGTTTACAGTGTTTTTGCTGAAGGGGCAAACATGTTTTAATTAGTTAAACAATTGAGACATAATATCCTCAAAGCTGGTGGTATTATGTTTATTTGTTAACCTTTAACATGTACTTTTGAAAGTTAAGTGTCTAATTTGTATATGACATGGTTATAAAGTTCAAGTAAACTTGAAAGATTCAAACTTCCTAACTTCAAAGCTGATAGTTTAATGTTTAATGTTTCTATTTTCAATTTTAATGTTTAATGTGTAAGTAAAATTATGTTGGCCCATTATTTTAAAAATATTGTAGATAATATGGTCATTGCAATCTTGGATTTCTTTAAATGTGTATGGTCATGACGGTTATTCAGTTAATTTATCGTGTAGGCTGTTAGTTGTTTTATCTTTTAAAAATAAAAAAAGATTAATGATTTTCATATGGCCCAGGAAATATATGACGTTTACTGCTCTTCAATGCTGAATCAATTTTGCGACCAATTATAAGTCACGATATTTTGAATGACCTTTGATCTCTTTACCCATTGATGCAGCGTGCTGACTATATAATTCTTCTCCGATCATATCGAAATATAAAAAAAGGTAAAGTCATAGTTTTGTGCTTTTTTAGTTATCGTGTTCACGAGCTATTGATGATGAAAATATCTTTCAAGACCTTGACGTCGAATTCCACGTCATAGGGGACTGATTTAACAAAATCAGAATTATATACATCGTGGAGATCTATCAAGACAAATTTTGACCCCTGACCTTAATGACATACTGCATATTTTTTAATTTTTAAGTAAAGCAACAAAAACAAACAAGCAAACAATCAAAAAGTCTTGACTTCAAAACGTTTGCTACTAAACTCGTTTGACATAATGCTTCAAGTCATTCCATTAAAATAGACGTCCTATAGAGAGTTCATGGTGCCATTGTGCAAAGGAATTGTCCACTAACCATATGAAGTTAGAGAAAGATGCATCACCGAATAATATTGTCAGCTTTATGTTCGAAAGAGTATATTATTAAACAAAAATGATAACGAAAGCACCGAACGGATATCCTAAATATTTAAATCTCTTTTTTTATAATTAGAAAACTTGTTTATGATATACTATCTCTCTATATTCGTCTATCTTTCATTTATTTCTTCTTATTTTCTTATTATCGCTGTATACAATTTCATTTCATGTGCTCAAACAGGTTAGAAAGTAATAAGTAACTCCCAGAAAGAATCGAACCCGTGTTGTAACTAGCTGCACCAAATGCTTAACAACTTTCCGCCGATAATCTTGAAAGCACCTCGAAAAAAGCCCCAGATTTATTACAACGGCAGCCATTGCTGATACATGTACCCTTATCTAAAAAATGACATCATGTACAAATCATACACCATAATTAATAGAGTTCATTAAGGGCAATTCGACTGAAATGACTCTATCCCACCTATGTAACAGAGAAATCGTGATGTTTTGCTAATCTTACTTTTTCTTATCTCAGTCTGATTGGCTCAGTCAGGTCGTCTCAGTCATTGCGTCCACAAATTAGGAACTACTTTTAAAAAGAAGAAATCCTTTTCTCAACTGCTGTATCTGACGGAGCTTTTAAAAAATGAATCAAACAAAATACACAGCAACAATAGATCTATAACAAAATGAAATTCACCCATAAAGCACTCAAGGTCTCTTCAACTTTGATAGCATACCGCAAGAATATTTTCAGAGAGAAAGACACCACGAAGTCGAGCTATTTGGTATTATGCTAGAAACTGTAGTTCGTTCGACACAGCATAGTGAATTTTTATCCTGTCAATAATTCAAATTTTCAGGTCAGCATCCTTAAATATAGCTAAAAGTACCTAATTCGTTTTAAATATTTCATGCAAAACAAATTAGGTACTTTTAGAAAAAATGCATTTAATGACGCTGACGTGAAAATGTACTGAGCTACAGAGAGGATAAAAGTCGCGATAATGTGTGCAACGAACTATAATAGAAAACACTGTTCCAGACAAAGAGACTATACACATCGCTGGCTACTAAAAAGGCAAAGACGGCAACAACCAGCAATGCGTTATGTCAATCTGGTTTCTTCAAACTCTGTCAAATATCCCCAATCCGGTGTTACATTATTTGTCTCCTCTGTCAGCAGAGCATCGTGGGGAGAAAAATAATGTAAATCTGCGACTGGGATCAGGGGTGGATGGGATGAAATATTTCATGAATTAGACAGATGGATTTGATATTTATTTTAGATTGTCAAACAGTAACATTGCAATTATTTTTGCATAATATATTTCTTCGAAAACATTGCTGGCAAATATTCTTTTCGCAAATGTCAGAGTCAAAAGACAAACCAGACCATACTAAATTATACTTCCCTACAAAAACTGAAGTTATTATTTTTTAGGATGACGTTGTGCAGCCAAAGAAATCTAAATGGAGATTAATTAGAGTGATGCGACTGAATCAAGGACATTACATTTAGATATGAATCATGAAGTTTCATGACTGTTGTGAAGAATATAATTAAAAATGTTAGACAAATCTTGGTTATACAGTGCAGGCAGTTATTGAAGGACATACGGTCATCATATATGTAACAAGAAAGACACTACAGTACAAATAAGAGTGAAAACTGTTCCAGCATTAACTTAGACTGACGATAGTGGTCAGAACTCGTATGGTCAAGAAGCTTGATGCTGGAATTCATTTGAAACCACCTGATATTACTTTTGAGGACATTGCAGACAACGAATCAGATGTAATGTTTTGTACATGACTGCCCAGTGCAGAATCTCAAATATCAATAGAAGGTTCAAGACAAAAAGAACCCCACTGCGACAACTTCGTATCATTGATGAAATTTATTTTAGTCTTGATGAGGCTACGCCAAGGACTTCTTGCTGGAGATTTCACATTGCTAAGTCAACTTGCTCAGTTATCATACATAAATATATTGATTACCTACATGCTAAATTGTCATTTACATTAACCTGGCTAATCAAATCAGTAGTTGAAAGAGCAATGCGTAATCACTGATTGCACAGAACATGTTACCAATCTATGGTCGGTCATAAACTAAGTAACATAAACAGCAAAAACAAATAAGTCTTTTAAAATTCAGCAAATAATTTATTTCCCTAGAATACATGGTGAAAATTGAAAACGTACTTAGGGTATCGTGAATTAAGTACCAAATAGTCCTCAAAGCTCTATCAGAAGTTAAAATGTATTAATTTCCGATTGAAATCCAGTGGTGTTCCAAATAAAATCCCTATATTTAATGATTTTTTATCTGCCTGTAGTTTGTCAATGTGCCAATGGCATGCAAACAGGTGATGTGCTAACAGTCTTTTGACTATTGAATAATAATTTGAATAAATAATTCCACGCAAACGAAAAACTAACAACAACAATAAGACTGATCTGCTTCAGATGTCAAGGCAAGAATAAACACGTTTACCTCCATTGATAATGATCTGAATATTTAATCCACACTCATACAAAATATTCTCTATGTATTAAGTCTTTTACAACATAAATATCATTGGTCAGGTAGACAATTAACTTGATTTTGCACAAGATCAAGTAGAAAATAAAGATATATATATATTACACACAATCAATACAAAGGCCAACAAAGAATACAAATTAAATATACATAACAAACTTTTTACCTAAAATCCTCAGTCAATGGTCTATAAATCACTAATGCACCCGCGATACAAGTCTCACAATACATACTTAACATTCCCTTGGAATAATTCATCTGGAATAATAAATTTTGTGTCTTTTGGGCTGGAAGCATCAGTGACAAGCAAGAACGTGGTGATGCCATTACGGCAGACAAAGGATTTGTAACTATCGATATCATAAAACTCCACTTGATAATTATGCCATTCAAATACAAACGATTTCCTTGTTGGAAAGTGAAGCAAATCCGGCGAAATGCCAACCTTAGAATGGCAACTGAATGTATAAAAAAAACTAGAAAACTAGGATAATGATCTTATGTACCGTGTTCTCCAATATATACAAACACCACATATACTTAATAATTAACAATGTAATAATTGTTTAAATTGTTTACAAACAATGCAAAAGATGACAAAAAGTAGTTTTCAGGTGATTTATTGTTGTTATTTGAATCGAAGGATATAAATTGTACAACGATTTTCTGTTAGCATCATAATGGTGTAACAAGACCTTTTCTATGAGAATTGCTTACTGAAAAGATTACGTTTGTTTCACGTGTTCTGGGGATGGACGGACAACCATGAACAACAGCTATACAATTAAAGTCGGGAGCGATACGAATTACGTGGCTTCATAACGTAATTGACTTGCAGAGTGAAGATGGAATAAGACAGCGAGAGAACATAGTCCAATTTGGAATGCATTATACACATAGTTACAGAGATATTAGTATTTGTTGAGTCTTCATATTCAAGTTCTCCGAGTATTTTTTACGTGCTTGATTTCTGACAATAATTAGGACCAATATAAGAATTTCTAAGTTGAAGGTATAGAGGGCAATAGTAAGGAAGGCGAACCCACCTCAGGGAGGGAGCCCCATTTTGAAAAATAAAGCTTTCAAGAAGGAAGGCTCCATTTTGGAAAATAAAAGCTTTCTACCAGGGCAAACCCACCTCCAGGAGGAGAGTTCGCACCTCTCTGCTGCTATAATTAAATCATTGTTATATCAATAATGGCACCAGCGTTGGAGTCTTTTACAGCTAGATTAGCTCGAGAACGACTACAACTAATTAAAAAGTTTCTTCCCGTTCGTGCTTCATTTAGACAAAAACTACAAGAACGTCAAGAATCTCATGTGGAATTTGCAGAGGGTACAGAACAATTAGTTAGACCTGTTACAAAAGTTAATGAAAGAGTTGCGACGGCTCCTGAAGGTCTTAATCTATCATTAAGACAAACTGCTCAGCAAACTGAAAAAATAGCAAAAAGAACTAAACAAACAAAAAAGATTTTACGAGATCTTCCAACTGAGATAGCTGTTGCTCAACCACAACCGCAAGCGGTCGCCGTTCAGCCAGTCATTGACAAGGAAGAAGAAGAAGAAAAAAACGTCAAAGAAGGGTAGGAAGGGAGTTAGTTTTATGGAAAAGTTTACGGAAGATGGTATACAAACAATAATAAATACGATATAAATTAATTAAGGGGATTTGCTGCTGCAAGTTTTCCTCGGATGCGTAATTTTTTAAAAGAAGAACATGATGAGGGTGTAGGTCGTGAAATGTGGTACAAATGACTTTTTTTGTATAAACCAAGGAACTAATCAAGTAGATACGAGTGATCCGGTGTATCAGATTTATCGCACTAGAATAGATCAATATTTCGAAATGCTAGAAAAACAAGGGAAACAATCACCGAGGAAGTTAAAATGTTCTCAACCAGAACCTCCTGAGCAAGAGCCTTCATATCAACTTCCTTCATCGCAGCAACAGATAGAACGACAACAGAACAAAATCACAATCTTCTAGAAAAGCTAAAGAAGAATTTTACGATGCACCTGATACTAACGCTACTGGAAGTGGTTTTCCTTTGACTACGCCAGCGGGAAATAGTTTTATTGCCCGTCCTAACAACGTTTTTTCTGACGTAGAACGATTAGAAATTCTGATTGGAGGGTAACGTGCTGGAAATAATTCTCCAGAAATTATTTATGAAGCAGCTGATATTTGTCGAATATTATTTACAGGAGGTATCACGGACATCGATGTTTATCGGGAACTTATCAATGAGATCGTAGATGATTACCACAATTATTAGATAACTAAATAATAAATAAGATGATCATACATAATGCTCAACGTGGACCGGTAATGGTTAGGGTGATGAATTCGCGATTACCAACTTGGACAGCAATTTACAGTGATGGGCTCTGCGATGTTGTTCAGGGTCTATTCAGAAGGATTGCAAAAAAAACTATGAATGAAAGTTATTGATGTTGTTCCTGATAAAGGTATTGGTGCTGTTAGTGATAAAGCATTCTCGGCAATCAAAATAAGACTAGCACAATTAATTCTACAAAAACCACCTTTGACATCCGTCAAGGCACCAGTAAAATTACCAAGCACCGAAATTATGCCTGCAAATGTCAGTAAAATAATAAATCAAGCCGCAAACAAAATACTATCAGAGCTGGCAGGAAAAGCAGAAAAAAGTTTGATAGCTGGGAGTGGTATTTACCGAAGTGGTCTTCGTGTTAGACGATAATGATTATAATAAAGATGTTTAAGCGTATATTCGATCCAGCGTTCGACATGGATGCGCCAGTTCTCGAGGATGAATCGGTACGTGATGTTTAAGCGTATATCCGATCGAGTGTTCGACATGGATGCGTCAGTTCTCAAGGATAAATTGGTACGTGATTATCAATTTTATTCTTATGACGCACAACTACCAAATCAACGAGGAAGAATTGAATTACAAGTCCACGATACAAGTATATTTCTTACCGCTGAGGCTTTTATTGAAGTAGAAGGTGAAATTATAAAAACAGATGATACTGCATATGTAAATGAAGTTAGAGTTGGTTTTGTCAATAACGGTATCATGGCATTGTTTGTTAGCGTTACGTACATAATTGATAGAAAAAACATCGAAACAATTCAGAAAGACGTCGACGTTGCTACAACAATAATAAGCTTAGCAAGATACTCTGATAATTATACAAGATCAGCCGGCCTCACAATTATGTTTGCGATGGACACTTCCGACCATCCTAGCGACGTACAGTATAATATAAGACGACCAAGAAACAATGCCGATAACGCTGACGCTGATGTGTGGCCGGTGGTTCACGGTGCTAATCCAGAATACAACATAGGATTTGTAACACGTCGAGCAATGCTGGGACAAGCGCGTAGAGGTTTTTCATGCGCGATTCCACTATTTCACATCTTTGGATTTTGTAGAAGTGCTAGAAAAGTTATCTGTGGAGCTAAACACACAGTTTCTCTTGTAAGAAAAGCCACTGATGACGACGCTATTTGGCGATCTATGGGTGATGCTGGTAAAGTAGTACTGACAAAATTTTCGTTGTGGATGCCGGTAATGACTCCAACGATTGCAAAAGAACAGTGATTGTTGTCATTTATGGACCTAGGCGGTAAATCATTGCTGAGTTGGTCAACAGTAACCACGGATAGTATTCAGAGTAACATTGACGGGTTATTTACATGGCATATAGCATCACAGCAAGGTGTTTCTTCATCACGACATATATTTGTTGCGTTTCAAATTTCTGATCGACTAAACTCGCAAACGCGTAGTCATGTGATATTTGACAAACTTGGTGTTAATGAAGTTTCGCTTCGAATAAACGGACAACAAGAACCAACTGAAAATATATTACTGAAGTTTGATCAAAATCATAGCGCTTGTGTATCATCGGTTAATGACATTTATGGGGCGCGACCAAAACGTAGACACAGGATTGCAAATATCACAACTTGATTATAAAAAACTTTATCCGATCTATTACTTTTCGCTATAGCATCTTGATTTATCCAGACAAACTGATGTTGATTTTCATTTTCGAGCCAGCGTAAATCCAGGTGACGGTGTTAATTACAGAGCAATTGCTGTTATACTCAGTGACAAAAATCATGCTAAGAAAGCCAAGACTGAAATATGAATTACTTTTTCTGCAGGTGCTATTTCAGACAAAACTAAATCAGGTGGCATATTTCCACTTCTCGCGGCGATACCAGCATTGATAGCCGCTAAAGCTCCAGCCGTTGCAAACGTGGCCGCGTTAGGTGCAGTTGGAACCGCTGCTGGGATGGCATTAAAGAAAGCAAAAGGACAAGGAATAAAAAAAGAGGGAAAGGTCTGAGACTTCCAGGAACCCCCTATCGATGCGGAAAAGGTCTGAGACTTCCAGGAACTCTGCGTTAGTAAAAAAAACAATAGTTTTCACCGCTGACGGTGGCACCGATGTCAAATTTGGATTTACTTGATGCTGCTAAGAAATTGAAGATCAAGACTTTTAGAGATGTTTTTATAAGCGATCAGTTGCCGCTCAACCAAACAATATTGAAACAGTCATTATTGATCTTAATAATAACACCGGTGTTGGTAATCATTGGGTTTCATACGCGATTGATCCACGTGGAATTATTTATTTCGATTCGTATGGGTTGGCTCCACCAAAGTAATTTATGAATTACGTAGACCGCAAGCGGTCCAGCACAATAAAAACAACGCCTATCTGGTATTCAACATTACCAACATAGACAATATGCGTACGTGAAGTAATTGTTATACTCACCGCTATATCAAAATCAACATTACCGCCTCACAAAGTCGTGCACAATTATACAAGTGGACGTTATAACGAATAATGGTGGATATTTATGTAAGATCCTCTTCGCGGAAGAAGAAAGAACCCGATGGCGTGGATTTATCAAATTACGCGACTAAAGATGAAATCGCTAATATTATGAACCTCTCTGGAGTTGACCGAGATGAAGTTGTTGTTTTTCAGGAAAATTACGGTGTTTTAAAAACAAGTAATATCAAATGGAATGACATAGTTAGTAGAGTTCTCGGTGCTACCACGGATAATATTACAGTATTTACTGACGTCGGAAAAATCAGAGATTCAAATATATCAATTGCAGCTATTAGAGATGAAATTGCCGGTCGGTTACGATCTACCGGTGATACAGTGAAAGGTGAACTCAGCATGAACGGAAATAAAATAGTTGTTTTAAGAGATCCAACATCTGATGAAGATGCTGCAAAATAAAAATATGTAGACAACAACAAAAGTACCGTAGACGCTAAGTTATCCACGTTGCTGGCCGAGTATGATCTACATGTTGGTTCGTTTAAAAATACTGGTCGTAATTTTCAACGGCTTAAAGAGACCGCAAAGATTAGCAACGACGTCGACGCAACAAACAGTCCTTAATATTTCCTTGTGATGCAATCCCAAGCTGAGCTTGATCTGTTTGATAACTAACATCGATTGCATCACATACAAGATTGACTGAGATCGTTGAAGTTATATTTACAATTCCGGGTGAAATATGTCTACCTTCGCCGTGCTCATTATTGTTATATCGGAGAATACTTGCCGGTGGGACTATTTTTCTCCACTCTTCAAGTATTTTAGGAAAATATTCACTAATGAGATTGTCAGTAGATTTTTTTTAGTTCGGCAATACTCAAAAAAATTAAAAGTCTCCAAATCTGCTTCTGTTATTGAATATTTATTAAGAAAGATTTGCTTGAGTCTGTTTTCTGACTTGTTTACCATTTGTATGAAATTCCAGTAAGTAGATTCAGTATCAAATGCAATCTGATTTAATACTTCTATTTGTTTTAATAATCTCATCTTTGGCGGACGTCAAGACAAAAAGATACTCTGTCAAAGGTAGACGCAATTTTTCTCGTTGTTGTTTGTGTTCGCGATTAATAGTACCAAAAGGTCCATTGATGGTAATATCTATTTTGTAGGTACCTTCATCAGTTACGCCATATTTAAACTCTCACCAAAATATATCATTTTTGTATAGTATTTGTGACATTCTTCATAGCAGCTTCATAGATTTGCTTATGAATAGTGAGTCTGGTGGAAAGGCGAAGCCTCTCAGATTTACGGCGGTCTCTTTTACTTTAACGCCAAAAGCCCCTCCCGGATACTGGACGGTGCAAAAACCGATCAATCCGGTCTATCTACGATTCATAATGCGCTATTATTAAGTATACATTTCAAATTTACTGACCAATCCGGACACTTGCTTGAATGAAAATTTGAATTTGAATCTCTGTGAAATCTTAACAGAGATCAGCGATCGTAGAAAAGTCACAGAAGTATTTATATTTGAAAAAAATCTGAATTTTAGTCGGTTAGTCAAAGAAAATCAGTATAAAAAATATTATCAGAATAATAAAAAAATCTGAATAAATATTTCAGAATAAATATTGCAAGTGTTTTTATTCACTTTCATTTTCATTTTTATAATCATTAACGCTAGTGTTTTCACTTTCACTTTCATTTTCATTACTATAGAGATAATCTTTCTTAATTGTCTCACACGGATGTTAATATGTTTTTGGTTTCGTATTCGTGAGACAATTCCGATCTAATTGTTTCGATCACGCCCGAAAGTGATACGAATTTCTCCACTTCTGTTTCTTCGACCACAGTTAAGGATTTGAACACAGACTGTTGAATTTTCTTAATGAATTTGTATTCTGATGGTAGTGAATATCCAATTTCGAATTTACGCTCTTGTAATGAATCAAAATCACAAATAATTTTTTCAGGATTTAGTTCATCACATATTTTTATGCCGTCATGTTTTAATTTTTTAATTTTTTTAATTGCAGAAATAATAACATTGATATTTTCATAGTTCGTTCTATAATAAGTATGTATTTAAAATAAAGAAGTATTAGGACGATATAACATACAATCTTATCTAACTCAATTTTAAGGACTGCACAACATACAATTTTATCTAACTTAATTACAAGGACGGCACAACATACAATCTTATCTACCTTATTTTTAAGGACGGCACAACATACAATTTTAATTCTAAGGACGGTACAACATACGATCTCATCTAACTTAATTCTAAGTACGATACAGTACATATACGGGGCCTTGTCTAGTTCAACAGATTTATTTCACACACACACACACACACACACACACACACACACTCAATCAATCCCGGGAGAGTGCAAAAGAGCACCCATCACATGTGTGATTGTGTGTTGAAGTTCGAGCAAATTTAGGGTTGGACCTCAATGATAAAACGGGTCCTATTCCATATAAGCCAACTAATACAAATCCAAAAGTAGCTCACGCAATAGAAGTAGTTTATTTGATGTTTTCACTCTTCTTTTTTATTAATTATTATCGCTGACGAAATCTAGATCAAGCAAGAAACCTGACAGATTCAGAAAAATAAGAAAAATGTTTTTTATAAAAAAAAAAACAACCAAAAATAAATTGTGTGTAAACTTTATCCAAGAGAGTTATTTCCTCTTGACGCTGTTAATGACTCTGTCAAGGATTATATCAGAACTTTGCCAAGGATGCTGTCTTACAATATAGTTATTTTTTTATATATAAGTATTCAAGATTGCCTCTATTGCTTAACCGGCTTAAAGCAGCTGTTCCGTTTCTTCGGCCGTTTTCATGATATATGTTCTTGTTGTCTGTCTTCGTCAACGTTATAGTGTTCATCATGCATTGGCTGTTCATTTCGTATGGGTTTCTTCATCTCCTATTTTTTCAAACGAGAACAATTAGACTTTTTCTCAGCTGTCTTGCTCCACTGCTACAACTTGCTTTGTTGGTGATCAAACCGCCATCATGTGATACTTGCCAGTCAACCCGTTTATGCTAGAATGTGCTCTAGACTAAACGAACTGGGACTATATTCATTATTACTTAAATGTAAACAGAAGCTAAAAAAGAAACGTTGTTTCAAAGCTGGCCGGCGTAGAACAGGAAGAAGAATTCCAGTTATCTCGCTCTTGCCCTTTCCGGCTCCAAACTTTAAAAATTCGACCATTAATTTAGATAACCTGTTTCAAATCCCTATTAAATCGTCAACCTTCGTGTCAGCTATCTAAGAGATACCTCTGCGTATTGCATTATTCAATGCCCAGTCAGTAGGACCAGATGAAAAGCGCACAGAAGTAGATCATTTTATCATCGACCAGAATGTCGACGTCTTTTTCCTGACCGAAACAGGGCTAAAACATCAGGTGATGAGTCCAAGTGCGTGTATCTAACACCCACTGGTTACTCCATCAATTCGGTCCCCTGCCACTCTCGAAGAGGTGGAATTGCTGTCATCACAAAGAATTCCATGATGAAACGTCTTAACCACACCATAACTTACATTGGAGCAAAGGTCAGTCCATTTTTTCTGCCTATACCACACTGCTCCTAGTAGAAAAAAACAAGCTGACTGAATCTCTTTTTGGAGCAGTTTCCGTATCTTCTGGACTATGGAAATTCGATAGGTGGCAACCTGATTATTCTTGGAGATTTCAACTTTCACTTTGACTGTCCTGGAAAATCAAGCACATCAAAACTCCTAGATTCCATTGATGTTTTCAACCTCAAACAGTCAGTTAACCAACCCACCCATAAACATGGTCACATGTTAGACTGGATTCTTCATAGACCTGATGATAACATTCTACCGTCCTCCCTGGTATTCACGAACTTGCATCAGATCACCTCTGCATTATATGCCATCTTGACGTATTAGTCTCTAACCCTCCACTTTTATCTGCTACTAAGAGAAACCACATTATGATAAATAGAACCAAACTAATGCATGCCATCCAAGCACACCTAAAAACTTGCTTACCTCCTACAGCAGAACAACTCGATAACTGCCTGCGTTCATTGCTAGACAAACATGCCCGAGCTACCAAGTGCAGAACACCAATTCAAAAGTGCTGTCCATGGTACATAAGTGTTAGGGACCAGCTTCGCACTGCTAAAAGAGACCGCCGTAAATCTGAGAGGCTTCGCCTTTCCACCAGACTCACTATTCATAAGCAAATCTATGAAGCTGCTATGAAGAATGTCACAAATATTGTCCATACAGCGAAATCAGCCCACTACACTACTAAGATCATGGAAAGTTCCAGCTGCAAAGAGCTCTTCGAAATTACTAACAAGCTAATGTTAAGGAACAAATGTACACCACTTCCAACAAATTTCTCTCCAGTCAACCTTCCGGATATGTTTGCAGATTTCTTCCGTGACAAAGTACAAACCTTTAGAGATAAGCTTGACAACACAATTTGCAATTGACTCGTCGTCACCATACAGTTGGGATACATAATTTGAGCGGCAACCATTAGCATCATTTGAACCTGTCTCTATGGATATCGTACGTACATTCCTGATGAAGATTGAACCAAAGTCATGTGAACTTGATCCAATTCCAACATTACTACTGCTTAGATCCAGCATTACCCTCACTAACTGATGATATTAATACCTTTCTCTCATCCGGGGAATTCCCATCATTTTTCAAAACTGCCATTGTAAAGCCTCTGCTGAAGAAATCAACACTAGACCATAACGATTGAAAGAACTACCGCCCAGTTTCTAATCTCCCATTCATATAAAAAATCTTAGAAAAGGTTGTTCTATCCCAGCTTGTATCTCATCTGAATTCAAACAGTCACTTTAGCAATATACAATCTGCATATCGCCCTTGCCACAGTACTGAAACTACTCTTCTAAAAGTAGTTAATGACATTCTCTCTGCTTTGGATAGCGGAAAGATTACAGTCCTCACCCTCCTTGATTTGTCTGCAGCATTTGACACAATAGACCATGATATATTACAGCATTTGACACAATAGACCATGATATATTAATTCACTGTCTCCAGCATGTATTTGACATTCATGATACAGCTTTCTGTGGTTCAATCCTACTTGGTCAACAGGACACAAATTGTGTCTGCAAATGGAATACACTCCAGCCCAGTTAATCTATGATGTGGTGGTCAACAGGGGTCTGTTCTTTGACCTGTTCTCATCATTCTATACACTCAACCGCTCTCAGGTCATCATCCAGTGTCTCACCAATTGTACGCTGATGACACCCAAATATACAAATCTAGCCACCCAACTGAAGTTGATGCTACCATCCAAGGTGTAGCAAGGTACATTTCTAATGTGAAATTATGGATGACATGTAACAAGCTGCATATAAATATGATATAACTGAGGCCATTCTGATCACAACACAAATACTTTCTCATTCACATCCTTTACCTCAAACAATAAATATCAGCAACACCAATATTAAATGGGGCCTCGAGTGGCCGAGTGGTCTAAAGTGCTGTCCGTTACGGATCACTGCCATCTCAAATCTGTTTGCGCCAGTTCCAGTTTTGGATTCAACCAATGTGGGTATGTGAGAAAGCTTGCCAGTAGCTCCTCGTGGGTCAGTGGTTCTTTCCGGATTTTTCCCGGGTTCTTCGTCCACCATTAATACTGGCCGCCATGTATAGTCTATCGTGTGCTGAAAAATGGCGTTAAACCACACAAACAACAACTTCTAACATTAAATTCACACTGTCAATGCGAAACCTAGGTGTTACTCTGGACAATACTCTCACATTGCACCAACATGTCATGAACATATGCAAGGCTGCATATCTTGAGCTGATACACATCATCTCCATTCGCAAATATCTTTCAGCTGATGCCACTAAAATACTTGTGTGTTCATTAGTACTTTCATGACTGGACTATTGTAACTCAATTCTGTCTGGTTCATCTCAATATCTACTCAAGAAACTTCAAAAAGTTCAAAAACACAGCTGCTCGGACCATACTTAGAGTACCACGATTAGAGCACACCTCCCGATGGTCTGTACCCTACATTGGCTATCCATTGGATCCAGAATCAAACACAAAATTTGTTCTCTGTGCTACGTTTCACTGACGGACTCTAGTCCAACATACCTATCCGACCTCACCCACGTGTACACACCAGCAAGATACTTACGCTCCTCTTCTGACAATCGTATACTCATTATTCCCACTACAAAAACGAAGTCATATGGACAACTTTCTTTTGCGTACTAGGGCCCAGAAAAAAGTGGAATGAATTGCCCACTGAACTTAGACACAAAGACACAGTGATCCCATTCAAGAGTGCTCTTAAAACTTACTTATTACGACTGCAAGACCAAGCTTGAAGACCTAATATTATTTCCTACCTTAAATATTTTCAGCATGTTTTTTATGTTTTCTAATGTCATGGTGTTTGTTTTTTGTAATAATATCATTATATATGTTTTTTTATGTTATATGAGTTGTCTAATGTTGTAAAGCGCTTAGAGCTTCTAAAGATTAGGTTCTATACAAAGTCCTCTTTATTATTATTATTATTATTATTATTATTATTATTATTATTATTATTATTATTATTATTATTATTGTTGTTGCTGTTGTTGTTGTTGTTGTTCTTGTTGTTGTTGTTATTATTATTATTATTATTATTATTATTATTATTATTATTATTATTATTCTCTGAAGTAAGATACCTTTGTTTTTTATATATAAAAAAATACGTTGTTTGTATCGCCGATTCGCTTGTTGTGTACCGAAAGAAAGAACATAACAATGCAAAGATGTTAATTTATAAACGAAAAATACACGTGATGACTCTTAACCGCGTTACGTATCCTCGACAGAATAATCTCTCTTTATCTAACACAATCGGGAGATACTGAAATTATTATTTTTGTTTATACTTTCTGGAATACGCCGATTTGTATATTTTATTTGCGATACGTTGTACCGATGGCACGCAAATATAAAAATACTTGCCAGCTGCATTCATTGATTGAAATATCTTTTCTTTACCAGTCTCTGTATTTACAGATTTAACGACCCTAGGAAGTTTTTTATGCTTTCCAGTATTTCCAGATTCACAATTCTCGCTTTGAGTAATAGCTCGCAGGTTACGAAAGAGTTATTTTTCTTATCTGAACCAAAATGATCGATCACAAGGCCGTCTTCGGTTACCCCAAAGAAACACTGATATATAAATTGATGGCAAAGAAACATTTTATTTCTCTCGGTATTGAATGTGAGATAACCATGATTATGACAGCAACGACTGTTTTCTTTTTATTCCACAATTTTAGATTACACCATCACCAAATGCTTCAGAATTCTTGATGTTAGGATGTTTAACAAATTCAGTTTGCTCCATTATACATAATAGTATTTGTCTAAATCATTATTTTGAAAATCTTGCTATATAGTCTTCAGCGTTCCTTATTTGTTATTATTGTCGTCATTTTTTATATCATAACATCGCTTCAACTCTCTGGATTTTTACCTCCACAACGCTCACAACTGTGTTTCTCCTCTAACTCCAACACCACGTTGCAAACAAGGTTTTTGTCCTAAGCTCCCTCTCCGTACGCTTTGTGAATGATGCCCGCAGAATTCATTAACACAAGCTTTTCACAAGGAGTTGTAGAATCTATCTTTAGCCAGATGCATTTGTTCATTGTTTGGATCATTGTATATATAATATTTTTAATTTAAATAATTGTCTTGATTATAATATGGAAGTGTTTGAGAGATTGTCTATAATCAAAACTTCTAGATTCAGATTTGACCCTGGAAGAGATATAACGTACAGATTTGACCATGATCGTGAATTTATATTTGTACCAGAAAGAAATGTTTCGAACAGATTTGACCTTGATCGATTAGATCCCGATCCATTACGAAGAAATCTACCTAACTACCATAATTTAATAAACGCGATCAACGAAGCAAAACGTGAGTTTAAAAACTGCGGTATGACCCATGTTTGGTCTACATCCAGGATAACCGACAGTAAGATCATTGATGCAACAATGAATGATATTCGAGGAAAAACAATTCGTCGATTATCTTAATGACAAAAACTATCTTGTTGAGATAAAATTGATCAGACGTGACGACTATAATTGGATCACGGTTAGTAAACGCGAACCTGTTCTTGCTAAAAAAAATAGTTATATTGAGTAAAACTTCAAAGCCAGGAATGTTGACTGGTATTGACAAACCGTATTATACACGAGCATATCCTGTAACCGCGGTTATTTATGGAATTTATCCGCTGAATGATAAACCCATCGTTGATGATTTAGCGCCGATGAAATGTTTGTCCTTGACTTTGTCAAGGCTAAATTGTGTAGCCGAACGAGTAACGGAGCATTTCACAAATGCGATACGTGAAAATGGTTTAACGGATCTACGACGTAAAAAAATGGGCGAGTGGGCTGAATCGGTCAAGTTTAAGGGAGCTACAATCAATGATGTTGCTAAGTTAGAAAAACACTAAAATTCCCAATACTAGTAAAATCAATAACAGGAGAGATTTTACACGATTCGAAACATTATAAAATAAGGAGGAGCTCCGATTGAAATTATTGATCATAATGCGCATGAGTGGACTAGCGCAATAACAATATTTCCCCGAAATCGAACCGTTTGATTTTACCGCGGAGATATGTTTGATTTTATTAACGTAATAAGTAGGAATGATCCTGTATCAGTATGATTATTTCGAAGTTCCTCCGATGATGAAAACTATGATCAATTTGTTCGGCCTTGCCAAGTTATTAATAGTTTAGAATCTCTCCACGAAGAAATGAAAAATCTTGCGCAGCGATATACCCCCTCCCCCGATGATGTCAGGGCTGAACAATTACTCAGTAATTGTTTTGGCGTTACGTCAGTTGCTGATTATGGAAATCAACACCATTGGAATTTCTTGAAGATATGAAACGCAGCTGTGTCGAATACGGACACGTTGGATTGTGGAATACTAAATACGATTATAGAGATGTTATTTCAGATGATATGGCAACATGTTATCCAGGAAGATTTCCTGGTATCGGAGAGTGTTCCAAGTATTTTAAACGAATTGGACATCACACACACAAGATGACCCGATTTTGATTTAACCAGATTGGCTTGTATCGAGTCATTTGAGTTTGCTGAAGATCTCCATTTGATTTGCTATGCCTGGTTGGGTAGACATTTTTCAGAGAAAATGTGGGCACCAATAGTATTGTTACGATATATCCTCGATGCAAAAATACTGATATCATTGTCGGTCAGTGTAGCAATTATATCATACCGTCCTCAGAAAGAAGTTTGGTTACCACAACCAGAAAGTTTAACCCTGACAAAGTAAGGGAAAATATCAGAGAAAATTTTCCTTATCTCAACGTGGATGAAATTACAGAAATTTGCAACAAGATAATCAAGGATGAAAGTGAGGAAAAAGTCATGAAAGATCTCGGTAGCAAAATAATTGGTAAATTTACTCAAGGTGGATCATGCGATCATAAACGACATCGTACAAGATTAATTATAGATGATGCTGAGTTAGATTTCATAATTGCTGATGCCACATCAAAAGTCCGTTTATAGTTCAAAGAAACAGTTTTTTGGCAAATGGAACTAAATTAATCACAACTGTAAGTTATACTGATGGTGAATCGCCGCAATTTGCTCATTTAAGATCTTCAACGCTTGCGTATGTTTAGATAAATTTATTATCTATGATAAACATATTTGGTAAATTTTGCTTTTAGAGTCGCCACATATTCATTTTATTTCGAAAGAAAATACTCAAAATTACTGACTCAATTTACAAGTACTGGTTGGGGCGAATGTAGAATAAAACAAGAAGAATTACACTGTTATACCGAATCCGCTGATGTTCCGATTAAAGATAGTTATCGCAAAAATAATCAGATATAAAAATTATCGTCAGCACCATATGTATATGACCCCGTGACTAGACATAAGACTGTTTATCTAAACGGATCGGATAGTTCTGGTAAAACGACTCGTGTTATTGAATTATTTCGGCAGAGTACAGTTGATATGGTTATTTTAACACGTACACACAGACTCGCAAGAGAAATGAGAGAACGAGGAGTAAAATCATGTACTTATCATAGCTTTTGTAGATACAAAGGAGATAAATTGACTCCTGAATGAAGGTAAGAGAAATATATTCCAAGGATTATTGCTTGGGATGATATATGTACAGTGTGGCTAGAAACACTAAAATTATTTCTTGATTGGCTGTTAACAAAAAGCACCGTTGTAATAATGTGCTGCGATCATGGTCAACCACCACCTGTAGTTGGATTGTATCCGCATAAATGGTTAAAGAATTTTTTAGATTATTACGAGGAAGTAAATACAGACCATAGATCACTTGATCCAAAATTAAGAGAATTTGAGAAATTAATCACATTACAACCAAATAAAATTCAATTTGAAATCATGCGTGAAATAATTTCAGAAACTTCTATGAATGATTTTCTGCAAGTGTGGAAACTAAACGATTTGATAGTGGCAAGTAGAAAGATAGTACGTGATACACTTCAACAGCCTTTATTTCAGTTTTTTTTTAAAGAAAAGTTTTCAAATCTACCCATACCTTTGTGTTATCGACCAGCAGATACACGACGACAGATATACCAGGATCATCAGAAAAACAAAATCTTGTGTCAAAAGATATTGTTTTAGTTCCCGTCAGTGTTGTTGAGGATGCGCTAAAATCTCCGTGGACGTTAGGATACGCAATGACGATCCATTCATCACTGGGATTAACCATCTTTGATACAGTTGTTTGGATCGATGATGATCTTATCGAATGGTCAAACCTGGTTTATCGAGTCAGAAGAATATTTCAGTTGCGCAGAGTTATTGTAAATTTTACAGAAACTGCTGACACCAATAACGAAGTTGTTTGCGATGATATAGTAAGAACAAAATTAGTTGGTTATTAACAATGTGACAAAAATAAACGCGACTTTGATCTCGATGTTGAATTTATAATGACCCTGAACAATAACAGAATAATCATTGTGCGAGCTGTAACAGAGTAATATTGTGGAGCAATATTCTTAATAACCCAAGACAATTATATATATATATAATATAATGAATTATTATAATACCAGACTTCTCTAAATCTTGAAATCAATAGTATAGACACCCAGTTTTTATCATTCTTTCTTTCGCAATCGGTGAACAATAATTGGTATACTTAGTATCCGAACAACCTCGAGTCTGTAGTTCAACAATATGTATGTTTCAGGAGTTAACAATGCACAGTGCAACAACGTGACCATCAATCAGCACCAAATTTACCAAATTCAAGATTCATTTTTGCCACCAAAATGTGGGGGTTGTATGAGTTGGTGTACATTTTTTTAATAGTAGATATTGAGTTTGTTTTTTCCTTCCCATGTATGAATAGTAGATTTGGGGGTGTTTTTTGCCTCTAACAGTGTGTAGATAGAATATTTGGGTTTGTATTTTCTTCTTCCCGTGTGTGGATATTATATTGGGATTTTATTTTCTTCCCGTGTGAGTACAGGATCTTTTCTTTCTTCCCGTGTGTGGATAGTATATTTAGGGTTTTTGATAGTATATTTTGGGTTAGTATAAGTTCGTGTACGTTTGTGTGGATTGTAGATATTGTGGTTTGTTTTCTCCTTCCCATATGTGGATAGTATATATTAGGGTTTTGGATAGAATATTTTGGGTTTGTATACATTCGAGTACGTTTGTGTGAATGGTAGATATTGTTTTTTTTTTTTTTTTTTTTTTTTTTTTATGTTTTTGTTATCCTTCCCGTGTGTGGATAGCATTTTTGTTTTGCTCTATCCCGTGTGTGGATACTATATATTAGGGTTTGTTTTTTGCTACTCTACATGTGTGTGGATAGCAGATTTGGGATTTGTAAGCGTGCAAGTACGTTTTTGTGGGAAGTAGAGGGTGTGTTTGTGTGTTTGTATGCTGCGCGTACGTTTGTGTGGGTAGTATATTTGGGTTTTATTCTTCCGTCTGGGTGTGTGTGTATTTGTGTGTTTGTATGCATACGAGTACATTTGTGTGGATAGTAGAGTGTGTGTTTGTATGAGTGCGTGTACCTTTGTGTGAATAGCATATTTGGGGTTTGTTAAAAAGTGGGGCAAAAAATAAGAAGTTTGTATATAAAAAGAAGAAATTAAAAGAACAAGAAGAAAAAAATCAAAGGCCCTTTTCAGTGCCACTCATATGCCTCCAAAAATATTTATTCACGTTGCCTAAAATAATTTCGTTCTCGTAGGGACTTTCATCGCAAGACAGGGAGGGTGACGGGTGGTGGGTAAATTTATAGTGACAGAGGAATCTTCTTCGCCAACCTTCCTGTTTGCGTTACAATGGGTTTGAATGTGATTACGTTTCATTGGGATTGTCTTCTCCTGAATATGAGTCAAGGTATATGGTTTATTTATCCATTCAATATGGGCAAGGAGAGACAGAAGATTCTCCGTCAGGTTTGGTCTAGAATATATTCAAAATTGGTATAGTTTATGAACTAGCTAAACTTACCCGCCACCCCCTGTCACTGTTTGCTGTTTGGACCGATTGAGGTCAGCTCCTTGCCACATTGTTGTCAATGTCTAGTACCGTGACGTCACCTAACCTATTCCATTTCTGTTGTCGCTATATCACCGTGAAAGGCCATAACGATTGGTGGGGCGGGTAAGTTTAGATAGTTCAGCGGTAAAACTATACGAATAAAACAATGCTTGGCGGGGCGGGACATAGAACTGAATAGAATGATTGGCGGAGCAGGACATATCACTTTATAGAATGCCTGGTGGGCATTGTTTGCAAAGCACTAGTCCTATTGACAATGTTTCTGATAAATGATACATTGCTTGCAACGCACTACAGGTAGGGATAATGCATTGTTTACAAAGTACTAGATATATGGACAATGTTGTTTTGACAAATTATACATTGTTTTCAAAGCACTAGACATATGGACAGTGTTTTTGACAAAAAATACATTGTTTGCAAGGCACTACAAACAGGGACAATCATAAAAGCATTAACAGATTTGATAAAATTACATTTCAATAACTTGAAAAGTTCTTTTTATGATCAAATAAATGTATTTTTCTCAAAACAATTTTATTTTAAAACCAGATAACAATGACACACTAATCTTGATAGCAGAATAGGAAATAAATTTGCCGATTCACCAATCCTACTATACATACAATTTCGTTAGAATCACTCTTCTGCTGCTGCGCAGAAAAGGGTCATAAACAATTAATATGACTGGAGATAGATCAATTAGAATCCTTATTTTCTACACTACTTAGAAGTTCTTCATACTTCCCGACGTACGAACATGCAGTCAGAAAGTATTGAAAATATTGTGCTATAAATATAAATTGACAGACAAATGGAACATAGAATTCTGAGAGAAAGTGAAATATTACATGTAAAGGTGGTTAAACGTTTGGATGAGAAAGTGGCTTATACGTAGCTGAACTCGTTGCTGAAAAAATACTGCCTAAACCGATGTCCAAAGTATTTAGAAACTTTGCAGAGCTAATTTTTGTACATGCATATAAGTTATATATACAATTAATTTCGTAGCATTTAAGTTTGGAACTTCAAAAGCCTCAGTCTTCTTTACAATTAGATTGGAATCTTGGATTGGAATGATTCACAACTAGGTCAAGTGAAAATGTTTTTAAATAGAGATTTAATAAACAGGTAATTCATTATTATCTTAGATCAACCTCTGTAATACATTTATTATTAGACATTACAGTTTTGTTGAGACATAATTCCACAGGAATTATTTATTAAAAATATTCTTTAGAATTGCTAAATTGCTCATTCAATTTTGTTACTGATAAACTATTTTGGATTGTGAAAGACATTCTGGATTTCATCATTGTGTTACATCAGAACATTTAAAGACTATTAGGATTCATTTGGAACATTCTATACTTTTGGACATATGCTAGCACATATAGGATTATTTGGATTTTATTCACAGTACTTAAAGTGTCCCTTAATATTTCACTTCTACTAAAAATTGTTGGTTTCACTTCTTTCTATTACAATGTAAGAATCAGAGTCTTAACAACGGATGCACGAGTTAAACAAATATCAAATATAGCACCTTACCCTTGTCCAGCAACACAGTTTAATCTTCCTATTAATGCTATTATAATAGAGACGTTCTCAGAAATTTAAACATCTGAAATACGCAGGAGAACTCCTGCTTCAAGTACAAGACTTCAAACACTGTCATAAATAATGCCTTTAACTTTAACAGTGAGTATCCTCTCATTAGGTACAGGGCTCATTGGGCTATATAAGTTTGTTTTGGAGTACATCAGCTTAATTAAGCTGTACGGCGTGCAATATCTGGATAAGGAATACATTACTCGAACCTATCAGACTCAAGCACACCAGAATTGGCATGGTCTTTTTACGTATTTCGTGTTTAGTTTCAAATCAGAAAACTTGTATCTTATAACTCAATAAATAAACTCGGATATCAATGAGAGAAACCTAAAAATATGTAAAGTGATATGTAACTTCAACATTTCACCAGATCATGGTTGGAGATACAATAAGTTAAGAAGCTAGCTGTCATTATTGGTAAAATTCTCCAGTGCAAAATAGAGAAAGAAATGTTTGATGATGATCGGCCTAGACAGGAAAGATATGAAAGAGATAAATGGTAGAATAGATTATGGTTGATACGATACAGTCCTTAGCAACATAACTCTCAAACAACACCCGAAAAAATAACTTTAAAAAATAGATAGGTTGGACTGATTTCTTTCTACATGATAACAACGGAATAACTGAAGAAGGGATATGATGAATAATCTAAGTATAAGATCATATGGGATTGCCACGATGGATTATCATGTATCTAAAATGACAAACATAACTCAGTCCGGAGGTCCTATACAAGAAAGCTCTAAAACGTTTACAGAGATTGTAATATTTGGCCATCAAGCTTTTGACTGAGATGGAACCATAATCGTTGGTGCCGATTTTACCTTCCTTATGCCTAGAGATCTAGGTACGACGATTGGTTATAACAACAATCAGAAAAAGTCATGAACTAATGCCACTTTAGGAATGAGGATCATAAATATTCATGTATCGAGACAATGTTTAGAGCCGCTGACGAACAAAGTTTAACAATTGTTCAAAATGTTAAAACGAACAGAACTTAAGAATTATATGAACAAGAAGGTAAAGAATAGTGATGTTCTTACAATGGTAACAACTCATGATGTATTAGATTTCAGCCAGAATGAATATCACGAGATTTACCAGCTCTCATATTGATTATTACTGCTACAGTAGCTGGATTGTTTTTTGTTTTTTTTAAATGCGGAGACTTCTATATATGTCGAGATATATCAAACAATGCTTCCGAAAGTACGGGAAGTGTGTTTGATTCGTTTAGTAATAGTCTACACAAAAAGCAAAGGCAAATTTTAACTCAAAAATGCCCAAATGACACGATCAGCTTTGATGTAGATGAAATTATGCTCCTTATTGCGCTACCAAACTTACCAGATATGACTATTATTGGTTTATTTTCTAATTTCTACAAATACTCTTCAGTACTTTTAAACCTTAATTAATTTTGTATGTGAATTTATTCGGCGAATGTGAACGAGAGGAAGAAGCAGTAATACCTCTTGGTATAACGACTATACTATTCATGTTTGTAATTGCTAGTAAAAGATTTGTAGCTATCGTACCGTTTTGTCGAAGTCTTTGTGCTCTCAGATTGTCAACACTCAACAACAGACTTTATAACTTCTTTAATGTACCATCGTATTTATGTACTCTGTCTGTTGCTCATAAATATCTCTGTCTGTCTACCGTGATTTCGTTACATCTCTCAGTTTCCCAATATATTTGGCAAGCATTTTGATTTTTTGTTTTTCCTCGTCAGCTTCCAATTTTTCATAAAATTCATCTAATCTATTTCTGCTTCTATCATCTGCTGGTCTAATGGTTTATTGGTATCTATTGTCGGCATCTCTATTTCTCCGGTACGGTTATATGTTATCCTTGTATGACAGTTAGTTCCAGTGATATGCCATTTCTGAGTATCTCTAATATGTCTTGCAAGTATTCTGTTATCGTTGATGTTGACACGAATGGGTATTTATTATGTGCTTCTTTAGCGTTACGTTCCTTTGCTATATTATAAAATATACTCATAGTTTTGCTTTTATTTTCAAAATGTCTTAAAAAGATAATTTCGAAATAATTTGCCACCACTTTACATTATATTGTGCTTTCCTTTAAAATATTACTTCCACCATCTCTTGTCATCCTCACTGATATGTTCTCTCCAGCTCTTTTTTTCTCGACAAAATGTATATTTATCCATTCTTTTTAAATGTACTGCTAGCGCGCACATATTTAACTCATCTGGCAGGCATTTTAAATGTATATTTTCGCGTAAACCCTTTAGTCCTCTATTTCGATTGAAATGATTCTGCTGATTTCAGAAACCTGGAGAGGCCCCGAGTGGCCAAGTGGTCTAAAGCGCTCACCGTTCCGGATCACTGCCACCTCACTTCTGTCTGCGTGGGTTCGAGTCCAAGGCTCGGCTAGCGTGGGTACGTGGGAAAGCCTGCCAGTAGCTTCTCGTGGGTCGGTGGTTCTTCCCTGGGTTTTCCAGGGTTCTTCCTCCACCAGGTATACTGGCCGCCATGTATAGCCTATCTTGTGCTGAAAAATGGCGGTAAACCATAGAACAACAACAACAAATCAGAAACCTCGACATCAGCACCTTTAGGTTTTTAATTTTTTTTTATATTCAAATGGACACAAAACAGAAAGAGGCATTAAAATAGCTAAAGATATACCCACTTCATTCCTGAGACTGGTCAGTAAAAAGAGGTGGTACAATTAGCATGATCAATGACACTTTCACAGAGGTAGCTGGTAATGCATTAACCTCCCCAATAATAATGTTGGCCGTTTGAAATCTTCAGCTTCCTGATTTCTTGCTAAAATTCCCTCTGGTTATTCCAACATCTGATTTTGTTGTCAGATTACATCTTTGTTGTTAAAGGGAGGACAAGAAATGGGGTGCGCAATATATGCAACTTGCAATGTCTAATTTGTCTGCCTTCTCTAACACCTTGCGAGCTTGTAAAGTTTAACCGTTTTCTAAATAGATCCGTACATGGAACAGAAAAACCTGTGTCGTGGGATTTTCCTGTAATGCACTAACCATTCTACGTCTTGCGATTTGGAGTTCTTATGCAACCTACATTGCTGTTTTTATTTGTTTCTCTGGTATTCTTTTGTGTGTTCTCCGTTTATTCTTCCCAATTTTTTAAATCATCATTATTATTTAGTTCACTGATCGTGAAGTACAAGGTTAGCGGTACCTACAAGTTTAAGTAAAATAATGATTCCTTCTATCACATTTGGAGATTACAGTAAATGTAGAAGAGGTACTTTCTTTACATACCTGTGAGCCTATGGGGAGGCGAGTAAACATGTTCGATTGTCAACTTCAGGAGACTGGGGGGAGCGATGTTTGCGTTAACCCCGGTGAGCATAAGTGAGCTATGCGGCGGTGATCCAAGGAATTATCCCGTTCGGGACGCATTGCTAGCCCTGTCGGTACTACTAACAATAATGAACACGCTTTGGCTCAGTTTCCCTTTTCATCTCCAGGCCGGCAAAAAGCCGTGGTTTATCTAATTAAAAATGTCTGCATGTTATATCGGATGGATGCGACGACACGTGATTCGGCTACCGTTCATTTAAATTCAAAGAAAAAGCAAGAAGCATTTCGTTCGGATGGAAAAGACCATAAACATTGTCTTTGTTTTGTTATACTTGTCTGTTGGAACGACAGGCATGTGTGTTACAAGGTACAAAATATGCTTAATATAAAACACTGTTTTTGACAACCCGGGTACTTAGAACCCTTTGTACGTAGTTTCTATCGACATATCTGTTCCAGAATGCATTTCGTGGCTGAGGCGAGGTTAAAAGCAGAAACCCGGGAAATATCAAGAAAGGCAAATGCCGGAATCTGAAATACTAGAGAGTCCAAATATGTCCGCATGCATTATTCGTGTTTACATTACACTAAAAGGAAGAGTCGATAGAGTCGTTGCCGCATACAACAATTTGTCTGAGGTTAGGCTGCGTTCTATTGCTTTTTAACACCGTGAATAATAGGTACCACAAAATGGTATTTTATTAACAGGTCAACATAAACGGTTGAGGATGGTGCCACCTGGCTCTTAAAAGGTACAAAATATGTTCAGTATCTTGCGCAAGGCCGTACGCGTCAAAGTAGAGAAGGTGGAGGGGTGTTGCCCTGAACGCTGTACAGTGTGTGGCGCGGTTCTGTGAAGAGTCAATGTTAGCGATACCAACATCATAACCGAAACGCACTGTCGGAGAAAGTAGGTTAAAGTTGGAAAGAATCTTCACCGCAGGTGCAGGGTCAGTCCTTTTCGACGATTCTTTGAGGGCGAGAATACGCGTTGTATTGATTGCACCCATGCATTTGCCTTGCAAGTGATTACCAGAAAAAGAATGGCATGAACATGACTTCAGAATCCCAGGGTCTTCAGAGTTCTTTTCGTGGGTCCGCGTTACCATGAGCGAGGTACGAACATAAGGATTGCCAGAGCAGCGCCTCATAATCTTTTTGAGCAGACCTATTGAGAGAACACTAGTTCTATGTATTATGGCACAAAGCACTGCACATGATCATAGTCTTTCCAGAAGCTATGTTCATTAAAGTGCTCCCAGCTGTTCATGTATTATTGTATGTAAAGGCATTTGCTTGTGAGTAGCTTAAATGAACATGCATCACAAGGAAGCAAACCTTGATGTACTTTGTTTTATGGAGGACGTTCTATTTTAGTGGATTAGCTACAAGCCTTTCCAGGCTGATGTCCATAAAACAGGCTATCAATACACGTTAGCTGCCCTAGTGAGAAGGTCATATTCTTGTCCATGTTGATTGAGATGACGCTGATTTTTCCAGAAGAGGTTGTTCTGATAGCCTAAATTATAAGGTGCCGTCTTTGTTACGTAGATTATGAAACACAACTGGCACCTTATTTTCTTGCGTGGATCCGCAGTTTGAGGTTACATCCTTTGTATGCGGCTTCGCGGTACTTGTCGGTAACGTTGCATTGATCTTCTACCTCATGTTTTTATAATGAATTGTCTCAAATGCGGTAGTCTGTGGCTTCCTTAAAAGACTTGTGGTGGTCGCCATCTATTAAAATCTCAGCTGTATAACAAACTATCTCTGAAATTCCATCCTGCTTACGCACAAAGCAATGGGAGAAAGTGGAAAGACACTCACTGCACTGGTATGTGATAGTCTTTTACAATAGCTGAACTATTACTAGCCTTACCGAGGCTGGTAATCTGATTTCTATATGGCATTGATCAGCTGGATTTGCATTCTCTTGCTGCTCATTAAGCAGCTCATGTATTAAATCTTCAGCATTAAACTGGAAAAGGCCTCCTCCTTGGTGTCGAAATAGTAATCTATGGTAAAACATGGGGACCAACCAGCCGTGTAGGCTGTCTATGAATCTTTTCAACACGTCGTATAGACTGTGTAGAAGCTGGAACGTGCTTAGGAGCATTTTTAACCAGTGGTGCATCAAGCCCATCATTATTATAGGCTATTAGCCCTATGCGTAGCAACACCTTCTAAATTGTGATAGACGACACAACGTTGTTACTACTTTCAAAAGTTTCTAGCCACTCACTTTCACTCATTTCTAAACTGAGATCGTTGTGGTCCTTAGTTACGGGGAAAATTGCAATAAACTGCTTCCTTGCATTTTTCTATATTTGTTTTAGTTTATGCGGTATGATATTACCAATACAGCGCTGGCAAAGTCTGATGAACTGCAAGAAAACCAACACCGCATTTCCAGCACGGCTAGATTTTACATCCACGACTGCTTTAAGCTGCCCGTGTTCCGCAGTAGATATCCACATATCTCTGTTTTTTTCCTAGTTTCCGTCAAATGTATTTGTTTATGCTATAAATCACCATATCTGCTATTTTGAGTGGCAAAGAAAAATTAAAGCCTAAGATTAGGTTCATTTTGTTTGATCAACTCAGCTAAATAAAGAAATATTATAACGTATATTATAGTATTTAATATAATTAATCCCTCTTAAATAGTGTGCATTCCTTTCGCATGATGTTTATATCACATACAAAGAATCTCGAGTCTCAGAACTACAGAAACAAGAAAAAGACTTTTAAATGCTCAAGATTTATCTGTCAAGAGATTATACCAAGAGAAATTTCAAAAATGTTTACATACAAAGTATTGTGCAAAGGATAAATAGTAAAATATCTGCCTTAGAATGTGTAATTGAAAAAATGCAGAAGTACCTGGATCAATACAATACTTTGCAATGGCATCCTTACGAATTACAAACAGAATCTAATGATGAGAGAGAAAAGAATGATTAAGAAAATAAAAGGTAATTGATGACTGTTTAAGCTGGCGTGGAAAAAAGATGGGATTGGCTGACAAAATACGATGTCGCAACTACAGAAGAATAATGACTTTGAAGAATTCAATCGAAATGTACTAGACATAATGAATAAAGTTAATGTGATGTATGGCATATCACTTATCTATCCTTGATCTAAAAAAACAAAGTCTGATCGGACATACTTTCAAAACTGACGAAAGTCCGAACATAGCGCAATCTAAAAAAAGATATCCATAAATACTTTGACAAAGGAAAAAAAGCTGTTAATTTTGACCTGATACAAGGTAACACAGACCAGTTAGATTAAAAGGTAGAATGATTGAGAGAAGATTTAATGATATGGAGGAGACAATCACAGCAGAGAAAGATACCATTAACGCAAAACATGTTCCAGTAATAATACCTTGAATGTAGTCAAAATACTTCCCACCTAAGTGAAAGAATTGATACAGTTAAATCAAATATAGAAGAAAACAAAGGGTAATTCAGAACTGAATTAAACACAGAAAAGGGTGCAGAGAGTATTATATCTATCAGGAAAATGTATTCGTTAAAACAAGAAATCGATAGCTGAAAGAAGGATTTTAACGAGCAAATGATCCCTGATTATTAATTGCTTCTTGATTACATAACTTCAGAAAGTGAACAGACCAAAGATAGTGTTATATTATTGGTGACAATACGGGATTTAGTTCGCCGCTAATGGAGAAGGAGCAAAAACTTTGAACCTGACATAGGTTGTTGGAAAATGGAAATCTTGCGGTTTCACAACTTTCATGAATCAATAGCTATGCATTTAAGTATGCACAGGACATAAATTGTCCGCGATTAATAATGTTGAAATGGATGCTATTAATGCGACAAAATCAGGTAAGTGCACAAAAATCTTGGCGTGACTTAAATTTTTTACTTGTCTACAAATTTACTATTATATCCCATATAAATTATCACTCATTATACACTGTACTGTATGTAAATAAACAGAATCCTACTTACGCAAGGTATGTAAAGCAAGTAGAAAGTCTTTACAGAGTCATTGAAACACGCACATATTAGCTTGAAGAGGACAACGTCCTTTTGAACGATTGAAACAATAAAGAAAATATTTCATATATGGAGAGTCTACATTATAAACCAGAAACATCAAAATTTGGTACCATTAATTGGCAGCTATAATTATGATTGGTTCTGCAATAGCTAATGGTCTTGCATTAAATGGAGCTAATACATTATTCCGAGTTATTTGACATCAGTAGTGTAAAATTCAAACAGAAAAGAAAACAATAGTGTCATGCAGAAAAAGACCTCCGACATAATTAGAGTAGTTAATGGGCTTGCATTACCTCGAGGAAAGATTAAGATAAATAGTCTGCTAATTCAAAACATTAGCCTTTTGGACGATACCTTTCCACTCACTGCTTTCAGAGAAGTAAGCAGGTATACATCTGGAAGTAAGAATGTATTTGGGGAAGAAAGTTTAAATATTTTCCATACTTGCGGTAAATGCAGTACTTCTAAAAACAAGGGGAAAAAGCAAGAGGTGAAAGGTGTAAATCTAAAATAATTGTCGCATCATATGTACTGTGAATACGTATAAACGTGAAAAACACTTGTAGTTAGTCGTTCTCGGATTGGTACGCTATATATGATGTCTTTAAAAGCTTTAAAAGCTGATTGACTACATTTTCTTAGCTTATCAAGATTTACGACCACAAAACAGGACAAGAATCACCAAATTCAGAAACATGGTATTATGAATTAATGAACGAATGTTACGAAGTGGAACGGTTAATACACAAAATATTTATACAGAAGCTTTACCGTTAATATTATATGGAAAACGATTTCTTATACCATTTGTACTACTTGGTACACACATATGCTCGTCTATTTATCTCCCCTTGCAAAATTTTAACACAACTCTTGCAAAGCATCAGATACAATAAAAGATTCATCAGAGCAAATCGAGTTAAAAAGCAAAATTTCTCTCAACTATGATACCATCAGATTTGAAATGATGGACAAGACCGGTAACGAAGTAACGAGGTAACGAAGTAACGAGGTAACGAAGGCAGATAATAAGTGCTGTTTGTGCTAATACAACTGTGTAAGACTAAGAAACTCTATGTTGGGGTTTGCGCCAAGACATTGAATTCCCAGTCAAGGAGTTATGTTGTTTATCTCCCCACGAGTCTCTCCTGAGGAGGTTACAAAAAAAGTAATCCCGCGACTATTGTCCTCACCCAATTTTTTCTATTTAAATTAAAATAACCCTCCACTTTGCGATATAGTTAACAGATTCGAATTACAGTATTAAACAGGTGCTATGATTGCCTCTCATTCGATATAAAGATCATCAGATTTCGTACTCTTTCATGAAAATTTGAATAATTATCTCAGATAATCTAGCTATATAAGCTGCTCTTAGAAACAATTATAGAAAAAGCGACAAGTTATAATTGTTAGGTGTTGCAAGTATTGCATCATGAGCCACGTATTTTGATTTTTTGTAAACGCGCAATAATACGAATATGTTAATGAGGGTAAATTCATGCCCATTCCGCTCTAAGTACACAAGTTCAGTGCTTAAGGAAATAGAAACTCAATTCATGTCATATGAAAATAACAATAAGTAATTAACATCTTTTATTTGGATAAATAGAACCAAACTAATGCATGACATCCAAGCAAACCTAAAAACTTGCCTACCTCATATATCAGAACAACTCGATAACTGCTTGCGTTCATTGCTCGACAAACATGCCCCAGCCACCAAGTGCAGAGTATCAATTCAAAAGTGTTCTCCATGGTATAGTATTGTTAGGTACAAGCTTCGCACTGCTTAAAGAGACCGCCATAAAGCAAGAGGCTTTGGCTTTCCACCAGACTCACTATTCATAAGCAAATCTATGAAGCCGCTAAGAAGAACGTCATAGATATAGCCCTTGGAGCGAAATCAGCCCACTACAGTACTAAGATCATGGAAAGTTCCAGCTGCAAAGAGCTCTTCGAGATTGCTAACAAGCTAATGTCAAGGAACAAATGTACACCACTTCCAACTACCTTCTCTCTAGTCGACCTTCCGGACTTGTTAGCAAATTTCTTCCGTGAAAACGTACAAACCATTAGAGATAAGCTTGACAACACAATTTCAATTGACTCGTCGTCACCATACAGTTGGGATACAGAATTTCATAAACATAAAGCAGCATTTGAACCTGTCTCTATGGATTTAGTACGTACAATCCTGATAAAGAGTGCACCAAAGTCATGTGAACTTGATCCAATTCAACATCACTGCTGCTTGAGTGCTTAGATCCAGTATTGCTTTCACTAACTGATGTTACTGATACCTCTCTCCCATCCGGGGAATTCCCATCATTTTTCAAAACCGCCATTGTAAAGCCTATGCTGAAGAAACCAACACTCGACCATAACGATTTAAAGAACTACCGCCCAGTTTCTAGTCTCCCATTCATATAAAAATATCATAGAAAAGGTTGTTCTATACTAAATTGTATCTTATCTGAATTCAAACAGTCTTTTCAGCAATGTACAATCTGCATATCGCCCTTGACACGGTACAGAAACTACTCTTCTAAAAGTAGTTAATGACATTCTCTCTGCTTTGGATAGCGGAAAGATTACAGTCCTCACCATCCTTGATTTGTCCGCAGCATTTGACACAATAGACCATGATATATTACTTCACCGTCTCCTGCATGCATTTGGCATTCATGATACAGCCTTACTGTGGTTCAAGTCATACTTGGTCAACAGGACAAAAAGTGTGTCTGCAAATGGAATACACTCGAGCCTAGTTAATCTATGTTGTGGTGTTCCACAGGGGTCTGTTCTTGCACATGTTCTCTTCATTATATACACTCAACCGCTCGCAAGTATCATACATCATCATCCAGAGTCTCACCAATTGTACGCTGACGACACCCAAATATACAAATCTAACCACTCAACTGAAGTTGGTGCTACCATCCAATGTGTAGAGAGGTGCATTTCTGATGTGAAATCATGGATGACATGTAACAAGCTACAGATGAATGATGATAAATCTGAGGCCATTCTGATCACAACACAAAGACTTTCTCATTCACATCCTTTACCTCAAACAATAAATATGAGCAACACCAACATTAAATTGACACAATCAGTACGAAACCTAGGCGTTATTCTGGACAGTACTCTCATATTGCACCAACATGTCATGAACATATGCAAGGCTGCATATCTTGAGCTGAGACGCATCAGCTCAATTCGCAAATATCTTTCAGCTGATGCCACTAAAACACTTGTGTTTCATTAGTACTTTCAAGACTGGACTATTGTAACTCAATCTGTCTGGTTCATCTCAATATCTGCTCCAGAAACTTCAAAAAGTTCAAAACACAGCTGCTCGGATCATACTTAGAGTACCACGATCAGAGTACACCTCCCCGCTGCTCTGTACCCTACACTGGCTATCATTGGATCCAGAATCAAACACAAAATTTGTTCTCTGTGCTACGTTTCACTGACGGACTCCAGTCCAACATACCTATCCGACCTCACCCATGTGTACACACCAGCAAGATACTTACGCTCCTCTTCTGACAATCGTATACTCATTATTCCCACTACGAAAACAAAGTCATATGGACAACGTTCTTTTGCATACCAGGGCCCAGCAACGTGGAATGAATTGGCCACTGAACTAAGACACAAAGACACAGTAATCCCATTCAAGAGTGCTCTTAAAACTCACTTATTTCGACTACAATAACAAATTTAAAGACCTAATAATGTTCCCTACCTTAGCTATTTACAGCATGTTTTTATGTTTTCTAATTTCATGGTTTTTTTTACTGTAATAATATCATTATATATGTTTTTTATGTTATAGGTGTTGTCTAATGTTGTAAAGCGCTTAGAGCTTCTAAAGATTAGGCGCTACAGAAAGTCCTCATTATTATTATTATTATTATTATTATTATTATTATAACTTTTAACTT
Source organism: Sinohyriopsis cumingii (assembly GCA_028554795.2). NCBI lineage: Eukaryota > Metazoa > Mollusca > Bivalvia > Unionida > Unionidae > Sinohyriopsis > Sinohyriopsis cumingii. The sequence goes on along the minus strand of CM068830.1, from coordinate 46,231,716 downwards.
TCGTCAGTTCTAATTTGGATAAACTTCAATATTAGGAAAAGGTACTCAGTTCAAAAAAGTAGACAGCTTTAATGAATTATGTATGACTATGAGGAGATTTCTGATTCGTGATATTCTTGGACATTTATAATTTCTGTCCTGGAAATATGGCATATGTTACAATCACTGTTACAATAATACACTAAATGGACATATTGTAGAATAGCGTGTGGACTGATGAAAGAACTACTTTGGTAAATACAGGAATTTTTATTTGTTTAGAATGTTTGATTCTGCTGGGTCTGGTTGGAAGTGCTTGACAAAGTTGGAAGAACGCTGTTCTGATATAACACATTTCTTATTGTTGCGGCTTTACCGATGCTCTTGAGATAGTCTGGATTATTTTTAACCATCGATGTGTATTGTCTGTGTGCCTGAAACAGTGTTTTCTGTTATAGTTCATTTCACACAGCATATCATATATGTAGCTCAGTATATTTTTAGTTATTGGTATTAAATGTAGCTAAAAGTAACTATTTATTCTCGCATTTAAGACTAGACGCTTTAACTACATTAAATGACGCTAACATACAAATTTACTAAGTTGCTGTTTTAATTTATAACATCTCTGTCAGGTACAACAGAAGACAACAAGGGTTTCGTCTTTTAAATTAGTTCCTAGCGCGTGGACACCACGACCTGACTGAGACAACGATTATTGTAATCAGTATCATCCGAGTAAATCGTATCAGGATTATTGTAATCAACATCATTAGAGTCAATCCAATCAGGATTATTGTAATCAGCATTATTAGAGTCTATCCTATCAGGATTATTGTAATCAGCGTCATCAGAGTCAATCCTATCAGGATTATTCTAATCAGCATTATCAGAGTAAATCGTGTCATGATACTTGTAATCAGCATTGTCAGAGTAAATCCTATCAGAATTATTGAAATCAGCATCATCAGAGTCAATCCTGTCATGATTATTGTAATCAGCATTATTAGAGTAACGTGTCAGGATTATTGTAATCAGCATCATCAGAGTAAATCGTGTCAGGATTATTGTAATCAGCATTATTAGAGTCAATCCTATCAGGATTATTGTAATCAGCATCATTATAGTCAGTCGTGTCAACATTTGTTTAATCAGCATTATCAGAGTAAATTGTTCAGGATTATTGTAATCAGCTTCATCAGCGTCAATTGTATCGGGATTATTGTAATCAGCAATATCAGAGTCAGTCGTGTCAGGATTATTGTAATCTTCTTCACCTGAGTCAATTGTATCAGGATTATTGTAATCAGCGTCATCAAAATCAATCCTATCAGGATTATTGTAATCAGCAATATCAGAGTCAGTCGTGTCAGGATTATTGTAATCATCATTATCAGAGAAAATAGTGTCAGGATTATTGTAATCAGCTTCATCAGCATCAATTGTTTCAGGATTATTGTAATCAGCTTCGTCAGAGTCAATTGTGTCAGGATTATTGTAATCAGCATCATTAGAGTAAATTGTGTCAGCATTATTGTAATCAGCATCATTATAGTCAATCCTATCAGGAATATTATAATCAGCTTTATCATATTCAATCGTGTCAGAATTATTGTAACCAGCATCATTATAGTCAATCCTATCAGGATTATTTTAATCAGCATCATTAGAGTCAATCCTATCATAATATTGTAATCAGCATCACCAGAGTAAATCGAGTCATGATTATTGTAATCAGCATCATTAGAGTCAATCCTATCAATATTGTTGTAATCAGTATTATCAGAGTAAATCGTGTCAGGATTATTGTAATCACCAATATCAGAGTAAATCGTGTCAGGATTATTGTAATCAGCATCATTAGAGTCAATCCTATCAGGATTAATGTAATCAGCATTATTAGAGTAAATCGTGCCAGGATTATTGTAAGCAGCATCATCAGAGTAAATCGTGTCAGGAGTAGTGTAATTAGCATCATTAGAGTCAATCCTATCAGGATTATTATAATTAGCATCATTAGAGTCAATCCTATCAGGATTATTGTAATCAGCGTCATCAGAGTACAAATAGTGTAAGTATTATTGTAATCATCATCATTGAAGTCAATCGTGTCTGGATTATTTTAATCAACAGTAAATGAAAACCAAATAATTATAAAAAGTGTACCTAAATGATGTTACGAATTATAAAACATCGTGTCATTAATTGTTGATCGCTTGTATTTTCATTGGTAATCTTATTTATAAGTTTTCATTTTCTTTCTGTAATGTTTATCCGATGCAGCGACTTTGATTAGCTTAGCAGACGGGTTCCAATATCTTATTCTGACGTACCATATATTTGGAGATTGGTGCAATACAAAAAAGCGCATATTCCAGTACTTTCCATCGTGGAATAAAAACTAAAACAATTTATCACTTTTTCAACTTTATTATCTGTACGGGAGGATAAAACGAATTGTCGTAGGTTAAACTACTTTAATCAATCATTATTAACAGTCTATATTGAGAAGCAAATGAAATGTTACAATGATTATGCATCAAACAATAAAACAATCGATAAGCTGCAAGATGTAAATTGGATTTCGCCTTTCAAGAAAATTTCTGACATCCTCAAGCAGTTGACATTTTATGCAGATCTAGCTTTCGTTTCTGACAGATCAATTAGGACGTAAAAAGAGTTCTTAATTTGCTCACAGGAAACAAAATCGATATTATTCGAACAAGGTATGTCTTTGTCAATTGCAAAATAAATTATATAATCTATCGTTTCTGTGACAAATGCAAACTAGTATGAATAGGCAGTGATAGATTATTAAAAAATATGGTTCTACAATCTTTTTAAAGGAAGAATATATGGGCATATTTGATTTAATTACTTTATCATAAATCACGCCATAGAAAAGTGACACGACTGGTCTAGAGCATTCCTTGTTTCTTGTAGAACTATCCCAGCAGAGCAATTGAGTGGATCAGAATCATATTGCTCTCTCGGCATCAAATGATTGGTACAGCTGATTAAACATGACAACTGTCTAGAGATGGCATAACCTACATCCTTCTTGAAGTTTGACGTGATAAGAAAGTGACAGTTTGTTTATTTGCACAATGATACTGTATAAGGATGAAAGTAAATATAATGGACATTTCTTGCCAATAGTGAGTAGTTTGGTCGATTGTAGATGACATATAAATATACCCTTTTATGTTTGTGCCTAAGTCTCGCTGAATAAACATCAAAAGTTGAAACGCAATCTGATTTCGACGTTTTATTCATTTATGTAAATTATCACAACTGTTTTCTTACCCACCCCACCCCAGTTTTCTGTGTTATAGGCGAAATTTTTTTTTAAAATTTATTTAAAGTATAAACATGTTAATGAATTATTCAATAGTGACATTAGCATCATTCAAGACTGGCAATAAGATATCGCTGTAGTCTTTTCAAAATACGGATAATTAACATTACAGGGACATTAAAAATCGATAATGCTTAGTGAAGAAATGGATGTTTATCTATCATTCTCTTCCAAATCAAATGGCCTTAAGGACTTCTTTAAGATCTTTCCTTACCATGTCAGTGGACACAGTTAATTGACACTGAACTAGCCAAAATGTTAAAATGATTACTATATTGGCAGAAATCAACCGTTATTGCTGAATAATAATGCTATCAGCTTATACATGTTACCAGAAGAAAAAGTCCTTAATTTGCCCCTTAAGTAGCATACAGCCAATGGAATTGGGTTTGCCTTTCAGCATAATCTATTTCGTAAAATTAAGATAGCAATCAATTCTATCAAACCTCCCTTTTATCATAGATTATAGTTCTGTTTTGAACGTTGCAAGATTATAGGCTGAGAGTAGCATCTGAGCAGTTTTCGTTCACATTTTCCAGCAGTAAGAAAATTATTGTCATTCCATCGGGCGTTGATCTGTAATTTTCAGGCACCAAAGGTTGCACTATTCTCCGATTTTATAAGTTGTGTTTCTGGTAATTAAAATGTAATCAGGTTCAAGTAAGGACATATGCTAAGAAATGAGCCTCAAATGGGCAGACAAATCATGACGCTGCTCTATCCTAAAAACAGAACTTTGTCATTTTCCCAGTCCTATGGCCTTGTGACACAATTGTTCCCTTATTATTGTTTTATTACAACTGCGTTTTCTCCTCAAAGCAAAATAATATCTTTAATAAACATGGGAACTCAACACGCTTGTGAATAGTCCAGCGTGTAAAACTGCGACAGAACAACATTCACGAGATGCTGTGACCTCATGACCATCCCTTTAACATAGTGGTACTGATAAATACATTTTTAACACGTTCGCTACCCAAGTTTCGAATGTATTGTATATTGGAGATACAGATTATATATTTGAGGATATGAGGACGAAAAGAAACATACTTTAACTTTCTCAGAGTACTTCCCTCAAACGACCTCCTTAATCTTGTTTAAACTGGCATGCATTCTCGAAAGAATGAATATTTCAAGTGTTTGTGGTTCTATTATTGCATTAGAATATAAAAAAATTTGTACGTAGTAAGTGTTTGTATCGTCTTCACCAAAAGAATACTCCTGCAATATTATTGGAGTGTTATCGTTGCCTTTTCCTGAGCAGAATATTCTCCTTTAGTATTACCAGGATTTAATTTCAGCTCGAGTGCTGTATCCATTCGGACAACTATCTTTAAAACAGGACAGAGCAATAGTTGTGTTTATTACATCTTAATTTTTGCGTTGTACATAACGGTTTTCGACTCGTAGCTTGATTACACGTTTCTCACGATGATACCAGCAGTGTGTTTCTCTCAGAGAACTGTGGAAATAAACACGCGTTGCTTGTGTTGTGAGAAATTTTGTTAGGGTTCTTGCGAATTTAATTATATGACATTGTAGGTTATAGAAATCGTGATATAAATCCAAAGGCAAAAATATACGAATACGATGTTATATTTCAGCATGATATTTTTTAGTATGTTAAGAGCACGTTTTATCTTTGTCACTGATCTAGTTCAAAGCCTTATTACACACCCCATGTCTTTGTCCTCACACCACATGCGCATGCTCATGTGCCAAAGTGAATAACAAGCGCCCATGCAAATAAATTGTCATGAGGTTTTGGAAATTTCTTCCTAGATCAGTAACCAACAAAACTGCTATTATAATACTACTCATGTCACAGGAAGTATAAGTACAACGCACGAGTATGAGTGAGGTTACAGTGCGGGTGCAGCGCAGATGCTGTGCACGTGTGTATATCGTTGTGTAACATAGATTACATCTGTATTTTGTTTCGATTTTGCGAAAAATTTCTTGCGGGATTGTCTTGATGTTTAAGCATCACTTTTATCGTCCACAACACGACTATCTTCAATTGGATCAAAGTGGTGGATGGTAGGAGTTTCACTGAATGGTGATGACTAAAGCGCTACCGTACAATCCCTGAGTACATCATAATATATTCAATCTTCATCCGAAGATGTAATTACATTTCAGGCGTTCACACGTTAATCATTGCAAAATTCGATTCCACAACAGTCGGGTTTTATATATATACAACACAGATAATAGACAGATTTTCAGGATTGACTAAATTAACTTAGAGGTACAGAAGAAATTCGACATAAATGCCCACTTGAATCTATTATTCTACAACGCAGGTATGCCATTACTCCAATCAACTTTAATGACGAACATAAAGTAGAGAACATCGCTTCAAATCCAAATCATTCAAAAAGACGAGTTGTTTGAGCTTTCCAGACATTATTCTATTTCGGAGGTAAAAGAGTTTTCGAAAAACAAGAATTATATTTTTTAATACAGTATTTGGTGGGAAGGAAATTTTTGCTAACTGCGCTTTTGGCTTGTATCAGTAAGTCTCAGTCTAGTTCTGAAATGAAATTAAATGAATTGCAATCAAAATACCAAACTTAACTAGAAAACTTCAATAAGAAATTATGGAAATTCAAAATCAGAAAGAGAAAAGAGAAAGACAAATGCACATCAAAATGCAAATGCAAATGAGGTAAGAAGAGAGATAAATAAACATCAGAGAGAGGAGAGAGAGAGAGAGATAGAGAGAGAGAGAGAGAAGAAAGGGAAATGCAATTTAGACGAAAAGAATTAGAACTGGCAAATAAAAAGCACTCTTCTCTCTTAGATCAGGTTTTGATGTTACTACTAAAATAAGGTCAGATCAATATTTTCGTCATTTTGAGAAAAATGCTAAAAGTCTGCAGTGGCCGAGAGAGCATTATATCTTATTATTACAATGTGTACTCTCCGCTGTCAGTACAACAACATGTTGATTATGATGTGGTTAAGGCGTGTATCTTGAAGGGTAACGGGTTGATATCTGAGGCAAACTGTTAGGAATTGTACAAAGAAATTTTAAAATTTTAGTCAAGTTTACAGAGGAAAAAGATAAACTGTTTATTATTTGGTGCTCAGCTCAAGAGGTTAATAAAGATTTCAATAGTGTCGGACAGCTTATATTGGTTGAGGAGTTAAATAATTGCTTCCAAAGTGATGTAAAAATATTGATGAGCCAATGGTTGAAAATTTAGAAAATGCTGCAGGAACTACAGATTAATCGCCGACTCACAAAGTTTCGTTTGTCACCAAGTCTTCCTCTCAGCAGTGTTTTGGTAAAAAAAATAACCACTTTCTCATACAAGTACTTCCAAGTCTCAATCTGGCAAAACCTAAAAAAATTAAATTTTCCATAAGACTAATCAGAAATAGTTTTCTCTTATTACGTACGCTTATTGAAAGAAGAAAGGACACTTTAGTACTGATTGCTATAGTTTGCAAAATAAGCAACAGAATAAAATCAGAGCTGTTCCAGATGATCCAGTGTCAATCACGGTCTGTTTGGTATTAGCATTAAACCGAATGGTTTAAATCCTTTGGTTGTTGCAAATGTAATTAAAAAGGTAATTTTCCCTTCAATGTTTTATGGAAGTGAATTATGGTGTAACATTTCAAAGAGTGACCTCGCTTTATTGGATAAAACTCTGAGGTATTTTGCCAAACATTTACAAGGTTTTCCAATACATACAAGATCAGACATTGCCCTGGGAATGCTAGGATGGACATCAGCGCAGTCCGAAATTGATAGAAGAAAATTGATGTTTTTACACAGATTGTGTTTGATGCCTAACAATGTACATACTAAACGTGTGTTTAACGTTGCGTTATTTCACTTCATTCTGAGCGGATGCATGTCAAGCTGCGGGTTAATTTCAAATTTATATTATACCTCAAAGAAGTTTGACTTGCTCGGGTATCTAACTGATTATTTACATCATTCTGAAATTCCAGATAAACATAATTGGAAAGAAATTGTAAGGTCAAAAATTTTTGGTCTTGAAAATAGCCTCTGGAGAGTTCGTATGTCTAATCAAGCAGATTTTGATAGATTCTTTTCGATACACGAATACTTACGATCTGCCTCAGTGTGGCAGTCGGCTAAAACCAGACAACACACTAAGGTATTTACATATGTAGCTAAACTATGGGCTGCTGTTCCACAAACACAGCTTGATATGTGTATTAGATGTGGGAATGTTTATACAGACTTGATACTTCATTGTTGTGTTAGTTGTCCTTATATGTCGAACTTTCGAAATTCTTTCTGGGATTTCCTTACTGATAAATTTCCCCTGAGCCTGCACATTACGTTATTTAATGCAGAAGATGAGCTGCACCTACAATATCTTTTAGGTAAAAGGTTACCATCAGGAGTAATCGACAAAGAAAACTCCAAGCTATTCGTCCTGTATGCAGCATACTTTGTCATGCAGTGTGCAGCTATCTTCTGTAAATAAGGTACTGAAACTTGCAACTTATGAGTTGACGAACACTTTGTTGATTGATATTGTGTAAGAATTTGTATTCTAATATAGAACATTTTTTTAAATATTTATTGATTGTATTCAGATGATTTATTCTTACATCATGTAATCTTCCATGGAAGGAAATAAAGATGATGATGATGATGATGATGAAGTCTCAATCTGGCAAAACCTAAAGAAATTAAATTTTCCATAAGACTAATCAGAAATATTTTTCTCTTATTACGTACGCTTATTGAAAGAAGAAAGGACACTTTAGTACTGATTGCTATAGTTTGCAAAATAAGCAACATAATAAAATCAGAGCTGTTCCAGATGATCCAGTGTCCGTAAGGTGACTCTCACTGTCACGTATTGAAAATAATACATTACTTGGGTCAAACAAACCCCAGTCTCATTTTATTATGGAGAATTATGAACTGTTCATGTCGAAAGGTTCTATATCACTTATTGGTGATTCTGCCAGGTATATCTCTATTAAAATAATAAGGGACACGGCTAATTGTCCTTTAGATGAGAAGACTTTAATAGAAAGATTCTTATTCAAGGTGACGAGTGTGGTTTTATTAATGTTACTCTCCATTGTGTAAATATGTCGACAGACTTAGTTTTGTGACCAATGAGTGGCAGAATAATGGCTTCTCTGTTTGTTTAGTGTATTTATTTATTACCAAGCAATGACCTAGCTGGAGATAAGGATGTGGTCGATCCACTTGTAACTGACAAGCCTTTTTTGGATCAAGAGCTATGAGCAAACGAGTTCTTGAGAATGATGTTGATCAAGAAATTATTCCCTTAGATGACACAGGTATTAGTCAGTCTTTAATAAAGTCGCTTTTGCTCATGGCATTGACCAACCAAGGGGTATTGATCACACGGATCCTCTTTTTGCTACCTATTCTCTTTATTATAATCAGGGTGACAAAAGACAGTACATCGTCATCGAATACAACAAGATCATGAAATCTCATATTTGTGTTAGAGGTCTGTTGGCGAAAGTGAAGCCATTCAAGTGCTTGTTGAATATTTTGTGAACAATGGGACCCTTATGAGAAAATTCAGACCACATAAGGTATCCGCTGGTGAAGAGTTGTCAGTGAGTTATCAAATTTGTTGTTCTTATGTTGTACAGCTAGGACATTCTTAGTCTAGCCTATTAAACTTCGTCGGCTTCTCATTTAGGAGTCAGGAAGACGTATCACGGAATCTTAAATCATTTTTATTGGTCGAAAATTAAAAATGATGTTTCTAAATACTTTAGATCATATCACACTTGTCAAATGGTAGGATAATCATATCAGAAGATACCTAAGGCTCATCTGCAACCTATTCTTTCATTTGACGAACCATTTAGCAGAATAAAGATAGAGTGTTTATGTCTGTCCCTTACCTTAGACCAAGTCAGGCAACCAATAGTTGTTGACTATAATGTGTGTGTCCACAAGATTTCCAGAAGTAATTCATATGGAGACAATTAAAATGAGAACCCATAAGAAACATTTTGATATTTTTTATACCTTTTGGCCTTGGCAAATCTGTCCAGTGTGATCAAGGGTCAGATTTTATGTCAGTAATTTCCAACAAGTTATGCATAAAGTAAGCATCCAATAGTTTAAATCTTCTACCTATCAACCTGAAAGTCAATGGGCTTCGGGTAGACTTCATTAGACTTTGAAAAATATGATTCCGTCATATTGCTTTTGATGCAGGATAGATTGGGATCAAGATGTTCCTTTGGGGTAAATATTTCAATAGGACTTAAATTTCTTGCATCTAAATTTTAAAGCGCAAGAGAAGAACTACACACTTATGACAAATAACAGATGTTAATGGTTGGTCTCAGACCACTAGACAGATTGCTCCATTTTGGCATATTACAACAAGCAAAATTTAGCATTATATCGCCAAACAAAGGCTCCTAACCAGTATACTAGAAAGGCTGAGATGGCTTTCATGTAGACAAGACGCGAAATATATAACAAAGGGGAGGAAGCGATACAGTAATGTTATAGCGGAGGTCAAGATGGTGGTACAGTGTACCACGATATTAAAACCCTAAAGTCAGCAATAAGTGAAAATTTGGAGCCATCGTACACCTCAATGGCCAAAGTGCAGGTTGACAACGCACTGTAGTGCACGATCACACCCAGCGAAATCTCTCATTTAGACAAAAGCTTTCTACACATTGCACCACTTCAGGTATCGCTTGTCTCCATAGCCATACTACTGGGCTTTAACGAGTGAACTTGACAATCAGCAAGGCCAATGTCAGTGATGCCGTTTGAGGTCAGACGGAAATATTCTAAAGAGTCCCACAGCGCCTCCCGCAATCTCCTGAGGCCATGACTGTCCCGGACGAATGGCTATCTGCCCACAAGCATGGTCTGGCAGACAAGCCATTTTGGCGCTGCACCGGCTGAAGAAATCTGGCCAATCCTTTGCAGATAGGCGCAAAGCAGTTCACATCCGCGCGTTTTTGTATCCCTTCATGAGAGAGAGAGAGAGAGAGAGAGAGAGAGAGAGAGAGAGAGAGAGAGAACAACCCGGAGCGCACAATGACGGTGTTCGACACATCGGTGTCACGGAGGTGAGGCTGCGCCACTACAGCCACCACGAACCATCCGTCACTCAAGTATTGTTTTTCGTGAGCCAAAAAGCAGCTTCAACATTAAAAAGGAATCATTGGTGGAGTAATGCTTAAATGTGCTTGGCATATTGTTTACTTCCTCGCTGAACATACTATTTTACTTGCTTTGCAATTAATTGTTTGTTTCGGGCATTTTTTTAACGTGCAAACAAAGCATCTAGAAGAGTAAGAGGTTTTTAAACTATTACAAAATATAAACGGTAGAAATTTCCTTAAACATACGTTATCAAAATACGTATTTTATTGCATGCTTTTTTAGTGATGGAAATTTTATATTTTGCAGGGAGGAAGCTTTCTAGGCAATTTTGAATCCGAGAATCGGATAGAATTAGTCGACATGACAGTTGGGATATTATTTTCATCATATTCATTCCTGTCTACCTAATATTAGTTATTTTGTCTTCCTTTTTCTTGATATTTTCGACTTGAAAGGTGTATTAGTTTTCCTTTATCAAAATGGTGTACAAATTACTGCCATACCAACTGATTTTGGTAAATTTTGCGGTAATTCTTTGTCAAATATTTTTTGAATGCATTAAACAAATTTAATAGCAAAAACGTTTATCATGGAGAAATGCGTAGTTTATTGAGTGTGAGCATTACTGATACACTTTGTTTTAATATAAATTTCAAACGTTTAAAAATCCACAAGATTTCATCAACATACCAATTTTGATAATCATTGATCTTGTTTTGAATCGCATGTTTGAAGGCTTCATTTTCTCATGCGCTGTTACATTCTAAAAATCTTGATCTTTTCTATTTAATTTTCAGATGTCTTGCTTCTAATAATATTATCTTTGTATTTTGTTTTAATCGTTAATTTTAATGGATTAATATTTTATGCAGGTTCCCAACTATTAAAAAATTCATCATATTCTTTCCATTTTAAAAGAAGATAATATGTACTGCCCATTCCTATGGACTTTAAAATAAGTTCAGTTTATGCATGTCATCTTCTTAGTCGTATAGAGATAAATATTTTTCGCAAACCATTCTGTCCCTTTAGGTCTTCAAGTTTGTAAACAACCAATCACCTAAAAATACTTGCCATATTTTGAATATTTTCTTGGTAAGTTAAGAAGGTAGCCCTTTGATAATATTGTGCTACGTTTTGAAATCATGATTGTTTCGCAAATTATAAATTTAGGAGTTCTAAATGTGGCAGTTGTCAAACAACAACAAGGAATGATTAGTGCCTTTGATATATTATCGTCGGTGGTGCTTCAATCGGGACGATGCCTATTTACGTGTATTGAGAGAACTATTTCCCATAAATTATGTTTCGCACAGTATCAACCCATAATATGGTTTCATTTGAGTGAAATAATTCCGTAGTCTGTACTAGGAGATCACATCTACCTATAAAATTACATGTGCTTTATTTCTGAATAAGTTAAAAATGTTCTTATTCAAGGCAATCCTTTGATGTTGTAAAACTACATTTCAATCTGCATCTTTTCAAGTCTTCTCTATTTGAAGAATTATCTGAAAGTATCGTGTACGTCATGTCCATGGTTATTGTTACTTACTATCCCTATTTTGAGAAGATATCTAGCACGATATAAATCCATTCGTATTCATCGTTGTATATTTATAAGCTTGCATGTCAACAATGTATGCGCGTCCTGTTGTACTTGCCTCCATTGACTGATATTTGTGTAAGTAACTGGACTTTAAGACTGGACTAAAAAAACTTTGAACACTTTGTTGTCAGCCATTTAAAACAGTTTAAGATCTCCATAGCGTATATTACACTTAACAGGTAGATATTATCTGCAAGCCGAAAGGACTCCCTTCTACAACGGGACTTTTATTTTCAGCAATGTTTAACACATTGTAATCTTTAATTCAAACTGCCATTTTTAAGTCAGCAAGTGCTGGTTTAAATCGATTTATTTTTCTGTTCTTTTTATTTTCTTCTGTAAACTATGTCTCTCCTTGACTATTACATTGCATGACATATTTTGATATTTGAAATAGAAAAATCAGCATTTGTGCAACTATTCTCTTTAATATAGTTTCGTAAAGTAACTAGCTTTGGTCATATTTTATCCCATTTACACTTGTAAATAAATATAAATTATCTCTTGATACCGTGATTGCTGCTTTCATCTTGGATTCAAGATATATTTCTAGCACCTTATTGAAATCTTCTGAATCTGTCACTGTATTGCTTTGTCCATTATATATTTTGTTCCAATAATTTAAATTAAGTTTTCTTTTCACTCAGTTCTCAATCGATAGATTATAATATCATCTAATAACTCGAGTATATTGATAATTGTGAAAATATGAGTGGTGCAAACCTTTGTAGGATGTTAATAGATTGGGGGTAGAGTGAAGTACTTATAGGTTGCTGTATTTGTATTGGAAAATATGAACCAGTTTTGTTCGGATGAATACTACACGACCTATGGGAGTGAAGTATCCATCCGAGAAACCGAGTTCATCTTTCCCATACAAATGCAGTAACCTCTTTATTATATACTCGTTTTTTATTCTACCAAAGTAAATTTTAAAAAATCCAGTACAAAAATCAAAGTAATTTAATTAATGCTGTATTGCAAAATAAATATACAACCGTAGATTCATCAATGCACAATAGCAATATTAATGCGCACATAGCACAGTCCAGCAACCACTGAACTTAGTTGCGCGCTCTACATAAGTTTCAAAGAGAATTGTCGTTTAGCATACTTAAAAGTGAAATTTAGAGTCATATTGCGAATGGATGCGCAAGGAGTTTGTTTCTATGTTGATCCTTCTCAATTCCGCTTTTCTGATTATGAAGGGCTGGATTATTAGATCAGTTCAGTGCAGTAAAGAGAATGGATTTCAGCTGGAATATGTAGGCTACTGGAAATTCCAGTACAGTTTCGGTGTATATCAGGTTTTGCAGGACATGACCTGTATCATACAGTGTGTCTTCTATCGTTAGCATAACATTGTATAAAATATTCACACTGGTAAATTAAAAAGAAGTCCTTGTGTGTTACTCCATTTACCAAGTTGAAATAATACTGTACGTCGTTTTGTATTATTGGTTCTGAGGTTCTGAGTTTCCTACCAAAACCTTCAGTTGCATTTTTTCTCGAATCTAGTATTTGACAGACTTGTAAAATAGTATTTCTCTAATAGATACCTCTTGGCCCAATATGCTTTGCTATGCTGTATTTCCTAGACCCTAGAGAGCATTTGTTATAGTGTTAACCGTTCTATTTTTGAAAAGATATAAATATTCTCGTAAATAACCGCTTCAATGATCAAAACGGTGTTTTTAATTACTGCGTTTCTCACGTTTGTTGTTGACATTGCAAATATCACGCTCATTCGTTTGCTTCTTTGAAAGTGTCTTTTCTGACTCGCTGAACTCGTCCATATCGTTAACTTTATCATCTATACTTTCATATGGACGAAAGAGCTGCTTTAGTTCATTCACAAACAAATTAAATCAATCAAAACCTAAAGCTTCTACTACCCGAGTGTACATGCTGTTTACAAAGTGGTTCCTAATAACTATACTATTTTTAGGCACACGTCTCGTGTACATGATTGAATTATGAAGGTGATCTGTATCAATTCTGACAATGTAAAGTTAACGGAGACAACAATGATCATATAATAATATGAATTTCTGAGGAATTTCTCTGTTCATTTTACAGTTGCTTGAAAGTCCACGCCACAAAGATCGGTCTATATTTAAATTTTACGTTGGTCTTGCAATTTCACCGCCCTAACTAGTCCTCTGTTTTCAGTATGGCTGAATTTCTTAGACTAAACCTAGGTAAGTAAAGAAATAACTGCTCGAATATTAAAAGTAGAGAGATCATGAAGTTCACCCATTCCCTTCCTGCAATACCTGCCCATATACAACCTAACCGACTCTAGTAGCTCAACCAAATCTTACCTTCCTCGTTATCAGTATACAAGAATTTACATTATTTAGCCGCAGTTAGCAACGTAATCACTTATAGAATATAAAAAATGAATTAACAGGAAGTTTCCACATCCACTTCCTGAAATACGTGTGCACACTTAATTTTGATTGACTTCTGCAATCAAAACAAATATTATTCGTCTATTTTATATGGCCTAGATAGATTCGTTTCACTTAGCTGCAGTTAGTGAGAAAGCAATTAAAGACTATACAGAACAGCGCTTGACGTTCACTGTTATGCGTCTTCAGGGCAAGTGCATAACCTATATTGACTTTCGCATATCCAACTAAGCATTACTTCTGTATAATAAAATGGCCGTATCTAAAACGGAAATAAAGCCAGCTGGCTAAGGAAACTTGGTCTAACTAATGCAACATGTTAGATATTGCTGTAATCCGTGCCAACACTCCAAAATTTTGCAACAATATTCCAAGAGAATAGTGAGATGTATCGCTCTGTTTATAATAACTCTGTTTTAAAGCGATCTTTCTAATTTGGCTGAAAACTGACTGTTTAACTAGAGTACCCAATTTTGCACATGAAAAATAACTGGAGATACCGACATGGTACTTTCGATTTACGACCAACGATTTCGCACCGCTATGATTTAGTACGTCTACAGCAGTAATGGTCAATTGCGAATTCATGCTGAACGGAACAATTGAATTTTTATGTTTGTTTTGTGCTTTGTTTTTGTTCTTTTCTCGTGGAGGCAACATAACCAATATCAACCGCAATTACTTGACATCACAAATGGCAAGTAACTGTCGGTAAATAATTTTTTTTTCTTCCTCTGATTCATTTTCAAAATTCAGGTAACTGATATAACCTATAAGCCAGTGAAAGTAATTATCATCATTGCATTGCATACTTGATTGCATTTTTATTTAGATGAGAGAGCTTTTTATCTTTTCTTGTACTATAAAACGACAACTGATTTGCGATAAATAGAGGATCTATAATGAGTACGGATTTAATATTTAATTTAAGAAATGAGTTGAATAATATCCAGCTTTTGCGAGCCTTTTGTTAATAATATTAAATAATTACCCATTTGAGATTCTTTTTATCACACAGTTTTTTCAGCTTATTTGGACCAATCAGAATCGCAAAAAGTGATATTTAATATGTTGTCATACCAAATAGATGAAACTGCACACACTGTATGTAAAGTGTACCGACAATGCGATAATTCTCCATATTTCACCGTCGTTACATTATTGACTTAACGTGACGTTGCGATTGTTATTATTTCTTTGGCGTTGGTCAATACGAATATTACAATTTCGTAAAACTTCATACGCACTTCAGCAATGGTCAATAGTTGTATACTATACATAATCATCTGAATTATGACCAAGCAAAATATATGTTGATTCAAACACAAATCATACTGCTGCAAACGTATATAGTTGTGAATTTACTTGAGTTTTTTATACTAAATCTGAGAGCACGCAACATGATTGGTTAATTTTAGTATTTCTTTTAGCCAATCGTCCCTCGACACTTTTTAACTGAAAATATCTACAAATTAATATTTGATGATCAGACACAAACCTAAAATCGTTTTCTATAAACTGTCCTTAAATGTTAATATTTGCATCAGGCTGTTTAAACAAAATTATCATTCGCTTAACTAGATGCAAGAGCGAAAGTAACTAAAAATAATGACGTCACTTAAAGTTAATGTTTTTCGTACCTCCTTGGGGCTTACAAAATATCTTGTCACAGCAATCATGGCGTAAAGATATAGTGAGCAAATGACACTCATGTCCCCAAGCATTTCAACTTTACAACTGAACTGGTAAAAATGTATATCTTGTTCAACGTGAGCAATTAGGATTGGATGCTTTGCCGATGAAACAAGCAGTAACAACGGCGAACCTCGCAAATACACTTATCTTAAAATTTATTTAATTCAATAGCCATACTGGTACATGCAATTTACGAGTAAACACTGTATTTGAATATTGTTCTTAAAATAGTTGTAAGCAGTTAATAAAACAACCATTTGTACTTTTTTAAAGAGCTTTGCAACTTTTCGCACAGTAAAAATGTATATTAGTAGCCTTGATACCTTGATGCATAAAAAGACACCCGATGTAAGTGTTTCACGTGTCCATGTGAAAAAGAGATCTGGAATTAATATGACCCTTTCTGTTCATCGATGTAGGGTCGGAAAAGTTGCTTTACTGAGTAGATGATAAAAACATTTTGATTCTGAGGGTGGAAGTTTCATATCTATTACTAAGGCATAATGAAGCATTTCATTCATCACATTCCTGAAAGAACATTAGGATCAAAGTTGAAATGGCGGATTATGAAAACCAAAGTAACTTTCAAACATCCACTGAAAATACCCTCAATTTGTAAGATACAGAGAAATATGTTGTGCTTGTACTGAAAACTTTAAATGACATTGAAACACATATAAGCGTTCAAAGAACATCAGTTGAGACCCGTATTGTAATTGCAATACTGAGCGTCAGAACTGTTGCGGAAACTTTGAGCATTGATATCAATGTAAACAGGTCAAAAATAAAGTCTATTCCAGACCAAAACATAAAAAAAGACATACAAAAAAATCACAAAATATAGTCCTAGATACCGTTTTTGATCAAGAATGTATTTACCCTTCAGAATCAATAATGAGAATATGATTTATACAAAACTAAAGCAAAGGCTTTATCGACTTGAAATTGGACTACACAGGTTAAGCAAGTAGCAAGGATGATCAGTGCAAAACGTCCTGTTGGCGGAACACTAATTTCAGCTGTTGTTCGTTTTAGCACGTAAATCTGTCTTAATCGATATTTAGCTTGATTAGTGTATTTATTGTTAAAGAATGCTCAAGTAAAGTTGAAAATTGAAAAGTTTATTACAATTTGTTCCCATTATGATCGCAGTAGAACATCACGTGATGAAAGGAACCATTAAGTGATGTATGGTGGAGGTATCCTCCGCTGGTGTTGTACATTGGCAAATACACTCAGATAGGACTGTGCGAAACTCCTATCCCACATGACAGCAGTCGGTCACACTAAGAATGACATTATTGCGTATATGATGTCGTCTGCCATTTTGTCCTCGGTTTATTTTGGAAACGACAAGTTTGTCAGCTTATTAACATTACTCCTATTTACACTATATTATATGTTGCAAATTAAATTTGTTCTGCTTATTCTAATGACGTCAGCCTGTCAGTAAAGACTCTGTATCCTTAAGTTACGTCTAAACTGATGATCCAACAGAATTTTACACCCTCTTTCCTGTCCAGAAATAGGACAAAAATAATCCACCAAATGGTAGTCGATAGGCAACATCTTGTTCCTTCAGACACATTTTTGTTTTGATTTCTCCTATCCTTGCGCATATGATGGGTTATATTTTCCTCTACTGGCCCACTATGTTTAGCTCGTCACGTGACATGCCTTGACCACTCACGAAGCACGAATGTCCTCAGAGGTGGTGTAAGTTGTTACTGAATAACCTTTGGAACGTGCCGCGTTGCTGCTATTTTTCTTTTTCGGTGAAATCGGTTGTAGTCATCTTTTCAAAGCAATGGTAAACGATAGTTTTACTAGAGCTCAGCATGTGAGGTTATAAGGTAAAATATTACAATCGTCTTCGATAGTCCGTTAATTAAGCTTTTCTTCCTTGATTTTACTTAATGTCATCTAGTGTCAGATAGTCTTTCGCACCAGTCACCGTATTTCTTATTCATCGTGGGACTGCATTGATATAGCTGGTATAATCCAATACCCAAGCAGCGATTTTTTATAACATCCATGAGATTTCATGGAATTTGAAAGTTTTCATTCAGTTTTCGTAACACAATTGAGATGTTATTATTGAAAACGTTTGAATCTGGATGCTAAGCAGTTTTATCATACTCAGTGGGGCAAGGTAAGTTCTCAGAGTGCAAAATGTATTTTAACATATGTAATTTCTACCAGGTCTTTTTAAGTCAATAGTTAGAAATAACGAGTTCTAGATTGTGTGATATCCTATTGTTTAATGATTAGATCATAAATGACAACCTTGCCTATGGTATACAGCAAAATGCAAACTATGACTGACTCTCGAAAGCTGGATTAGTTCAATATTTTTTTGTAAATAATGGGACACTAATAAAACATATATTCCCTTCAACTCGCACTTCACAAACTATTTCTGTTTCACAATATAGTGTAGGGAAAATGATTATTAAAAGTGAATGTTTATACTTAGTTATTTATCATATTTACCGCTAGCTTATATGTTTACTTTTTATTAACTGGTTTTACTATTTGTACTGTTCTACACAAGTTTAAAAATTTTCTAGAATCACCCACAATATGCCCAATAAATAATTACATGGTGTATTCAAAAGCATGTTAATAATGAAAATTAATTTAAAATGTTTTAAGCAACTAAAATATCAGTAAAATATAAGCTGAAATGTTGCTAGTTAAATAAATCAAATATGAATGTTTCGATGCATTGATTACCGATTTGAAAGTCAGATAAATGTTGGAAGCTCCATTAATACCTTTAAGGACTATGAAAAAAATTCCGGCATTTGAATAAGCAAAATTAAAATTTGAATCATCAGGATACAAGTTAGAGATTAATAAAAGAAAAAATGAATAAAGTCTTACGGTGGTTACATTCAAGATATGTGTGAATTTTATTAATGGCATGAAAACATACTTAATGAAATTGATCAATTTAAAAATTCGACCACTTGAGTCTGTCAAAGTACAGCTAGGCTAAATGATCAAACATATCCTCAATTTGTATTTATTCTTTTCAGCGACAAGGATTCTAACAAATGAAAAAGAACAAAAGATAATGCATCTGATAAAAATTCGACAACTGGATTCTGTAAGAAAACAGATAGGCTTAACGATCAGAATTATGAAACGGTCTAGACAAGAAGTATAATAAACTGAATACATAGAAATTTAGCACAGAATAAGACCTTTTAACACACTGCATATTGGTAAAAAATGGCCAGTTTTGTTCAATGTTTGTTTGTCATTATGGATATCAAATTTGGACAGGAAATAAACGAACACGCCATATTGATAATAGACATGATTGAATATGTAATATTATACATAGATGCAAATCAACTGTTCAGAGAAAGTGTCTATACAGATTTTCCAAAATGAGATAACTACAAACAACTTGTGACAATGTGAAAAATACTGACAAAAACACTTGTGTGCTTTCAAGTCTATTTTAAATGCTCCAAATATAAACAATTAAGAGGACTTCTTGCTACAATTTAAACCATGACAATTTGATAGATGCACAATGAAAATTCAAGACATAAGTACATTTAATAATTGTATATCTTAGGTACAGCCTTGTGGTCTTCAAGAACAGAGAAACAACGTCAGGAGATGCAACGTCAAAGACTTTTTACAAAATGTTTGAAGCAACTTACGTACGTATATGTCACAATGATTCGTATTTTATTTCAGAAATTATACTCTTAAGGTTGTCTTTATTTTTCAAGTGTCGACTTACCGTCGGGGTCTATTCATTCATGTATGTCGTAATCATCAAGAGACTAGAAGCGTATCCAGAAATGCTTTGTCCTTGTTGTTTAAATAGTGAGTCATGAAAACCGGTTTTCAGAATTTTTATATCAACCAGTCATGAGTCTTTGTTATACTTTCATTGAATTCTGGAGGTTTGTTTACCTCTAGTACTCCTCTAATTCACTATATATTAGTACCATTAGTTACTTCCGTTCAACGATTGTTGCAAATAATTGAGGAGCAAGGTAACTTTGTAGCAAACAAATACGTAGTAATATTATGTAATTTCTCTCGGGCACTCACTGCCACAAAACATCAGTATTGATCAGGTAATTACGTTTGTCTATAGGGTTTCCCTAACAGTTTCTCCAGGAAACTTGTGATTCCTTAATCGAATTTTTCTATGCTCTTATGTTCACTCCATTGTGTCTAGACGGAGTATTGTGTCATCCGACATTAATCTATATGTGTATGCGGCTATCCATTAACGACAATCTTTAATTTAAACATAAGAACCGGGTTCCTATTAAATGTTAATTTTGCTCGGGTTGTGCTGTTAGCATGCTTTTTGTCATACATATATAATTACGATAGTTATAATCAGCCTGCGTTTGAAATTTGTTAAGAACACGATACGTAGTGTTGGTTTTAGGGGAAGTCAACCTTTTGTATAGCAGATGATCTGTTAGATCTACCTTTCGTTTTATCGCATTTTCAAACGTAATCAGTCATAAAATATCAACGTAATTCATAAGCAGTATTCATCTGACGTACATGTGCTCATTGAGAAATAACAAAAATATATATTATGGTAATATGATCGTCTTAACCAATGAAATGGGATGAAGGTTTTGTTGTATTTATTTGTCAATTGTTCAACTTCCGAATTCATTTTGTGTTTGGTATCTTTTATCAAAACTTAATCTTTAGCTAAGAGTCCTTTTATTTCATTTCTCAAGTATCACTCACATACCTTGGAGATTGCAACAAAAGATTAAACTACTTCCAGTTTAGTTCCAACTAAAACGTGAATGTGCCCAACAAGTTAAGGAAATATTTAGTTTTCAAGTTAAATGCCCCATGTTAACTATACATACCAAAAGAATGATAATATTAAACATTTATCACTTCGTTTTTAATATAAATCCAAAGGTAATTTCTAGTTAATAATTATTGACAGATTCAAAATATCCAGTAAAAATAGGTATAGTACAAGTGCAAACATGTCTGCGGAATGATGCCCCAGTCCTCGATATCACTATAAGCTGCCATACTGCAGATATCGTAGCTATATGACTAAATATTGTTAATAGATAAGTTAAAAATCAAAATCACACATGTAGCATCATGTCCCACCCTCTGACATTATTCTGACATCAGGCCGATTAGTCCTAACGCTAACCTCCTAATGCTGAGCTCCAAAGCGAAGCAGCTGCTAGTACCGTTTTTATGTCTTTGGTATGACTCGATCTGGGCTCTAACCCGCCACCTCCCGCATCCGAGACGGATGATCTATCCACTTACGCCACTAGAGCGGTCTATAAATGTGGACAAAAAACACCGATCTCAAAGCTACCACAACTTAAAGCATTTACCTATAATGAGCATTTGAAAGTTAGCATACTTGTTTATAAAAACGAAAATAGGTTGTCAAGACCAAATCAAAATCGCTATTAGGAGAGTGTTCGATCATAACAGGAGATAATTAGATTTGTGATTAGGGGGCTCTACACATGTATTATATACTTCTGAGAGAGTGACAGGTGTAAGGGAAGTTGTTTGCGTTTGCAACAAGCATAAAGAGAAAATGTTGGCATACCCATGTTATTTTCATGTACTGTAGCTTACGTTTCTTTGAATATTGTACATGTTCATGACCTAAGAACACATCTAACCAAAATAACTGCTTCCATGTGCTAGAAAATCAACTTAAATTAGTGTAAAGTACATCATCTTTATCAATTCAACAATTAATTTATTTTCCAAGAGTACAGACTGAAAATTTAATAAGAACATACAGTATTGTTAATTAAATCCCAAATAGTTCTAAAAGGTCTATCACAAATCCAGAAGTATAGAATATTTCGAATGAATTCCAGTTTTCCGAATGAATTCCAATTTTTAATGTGCTGAGGTCCCAACAGCCTGGTATAGAGTTGATGTGTTATAAGTATTGATGACTGATATATTCCAAAATACCCTTGAATTAATTCACAATAATCCCAAAATAGTGATTGAGACAGAAAAGTATTAATGAGTTCTTTGTAATTCCATTGAATAACGAAAAAATCAAATCCTCTCAAATTAAAAACTGAACACAACTAAAAGACTTCAGATGATATGGTATGAATGTTCGTTTCCGTCTCCCTTATATAAAGAAAAATAAGAAAAATAAAATAGAAAAACCGAACCAAGAGGAGGATCATTTTCCCATTAAAAACAAAACATTCCAAGTTGTAAACAAGAACAGGTCTCTTGCTAACCATTTAGTAAAGAACATGTACAACATCAGGTAGACCAGGTATTCCCTAAGAGGAATACCAATGTCCTGAACTCCACGTAAACAAATTTATGCTCAATATAATCTACAATTAATTATAAGAACTATGTAATATGTTGTTACAAAAAAGACAATAATCAGGTAGGCTGAACTCATGCCTTCAGTTATGGACAAAGGTAGATCATAATGTAAACTAAATATAACTGTTATCGAGTCGTAACATTTCAGATTCCATAAAACTATTTCTGATTTAATTCCCAATAATGTCCTCTCCAAATTTTTTCTTTTCATCCGGGGGAAATTATTTGTTGAAATTTACAAAACATGTAGGTTTGAGCTCTTTTCGGTTACTTAATATAAGACTATCGAATCGTGACATTTTAGATTCCACACATCAAAATGTCTTTGGAGCATTATGGCAGAAGTAGAAAACAGTTTCAAAGAATAATTAAATGAAGAAAGATTATATTAATGCAGGGAGGAAACAAATGGCGTTATAGGGTTATAAAAAAAGGTAATTACTGTAGAAAATGGTATTTTAAAAGGCAGATGGTTTGAAGCGAGGGTGCGGGTCAACAGTGTAATATATTACTTTGTATATATATATATATATATATATATATATATATATATATATATATATATATATAGAGAGAGAGAGAGAGAGAGAGAGAGAGAGAGAGAGAGAGAGAGTGGTCATAGCGTGCGATGCTTTTATAGAAAAAATGACCCACTCCTCTCTCTCTCTCTCGGAAACAATGTCACTTTCGTTGTATTGTTCACATATTTTAAAGACACAATAGTGCAGCTGAGGGTGAATGTTCTAACAACAATGTTGGGACATTTATGTATATCAACTGATTAAATAATATTTAAGAGGCAAATCTGGGATAATGTCAAGTACGTATAGGTTCTCTGTATGAAATACGAGCTCTCTGAAATCTGCATATGGAAAGTAACGAATATATCGTCTCCATGCTGAATTCCCCCTGGGCAGTGATCGACAGATCCCGAACAAATAACACACATAATTCCGGTGACTGAAATTTGCATAATTAATTGCCATATTGTAAACACTGAAGATTATGACGTAAAACACAATCACGCTACGAGACCAACCAAAATGTGAACAACTGTGAGTACGATCACATGAGTCTGTCGTTGTATCAATAAAGTACGGCGAAATCTCAGGCAACATGAAATCACCTTATCGGTAATAGAAATGGTACGATCTTCTTCTGAAGCGAGAAGCGATGGTGCCGGTACGAAAGGCAATTAAATAGTTGGGAAACTCAGAAATTTGTGGTACGATCTTCTTCTGATCTCGTTCTTTTCTCCTTATTCTTTTCCTTTGTAATTTTAATTTTGAGAGGAAACAGTGAAATGCATGTAGAACTAATTTTATAGTTATATTTTAAGGTTTTTGTGATAAGAGACTAATTTAAATCGACATTCTTTGTACAGTATTGCAAAAACCCACCGGTACTCACTCTATTTCTTGCCTGGATCAGTGTCAAAACGAACCGGTACCAAAAAGGCCCATGACCAAAACAGACTAGTGGTTAAAAGGTCTGGTCCAAAAAGACCCGACCCACAAAAGCCCATTTATGTATCAATTAATTATTACTATTATCGTGTATTTTAAAAGTAACTAATACGTAAATATCAAATCCTTGTTTTACTGCGAAATATCTATAAATAATGTGCTGTAGAGAATCATTGTGTAGTATGTCACAACCGCACCTAAGTGAAATTAATTGCGACACGCCACTACTTGTTCTTTATAAAATGAACAAAGAAGAAAATAAGGCAAGTTACTGAATGTGAGATAGTTCGATTAAGGCAAATACTAATTACTCGAAGTAACGCGAATCAATACTTTCTTTGTTATAATACCGAATACGAGTTAGTGTACGTTACGTGTGGTTTGTGCATTCTAACTTTGTCATGGTAATAATGCCTTAGTTAAATAGCGACGATTCCATTAATGATGGATAAATATTTTCATTTGCGAAGACTAATGATTCTTGTCCTGTTTCATATACATTCAATATCGTTAATACATGTGTATGTGTAGTTTGTTTCATTTATATATATTTTCTTTAAACAGGCCTTTGCTATTTTATGTGTACTTTGGCACCGTTATTGCGTTGTGGCTGCAATGACAGTCAAGTCAATTTAAAAAAGACTAAGGGGTTATTTTTTGTTAAAATTTACAGACAAGAAGAAAAGATATGTCTAAGAAGCATTAACAACAAAAGACACAATAACGCTAACGCAATTTCAGATTTATAAATCTATTAGCACTAACAACGATTAATGATAATGCATGAATATTAAATTCTAACATCAAATTCTACACATATACCTTACACTACAACAAGATTGCACATCATGGCTGTCAAATAAAGTTATCAATGCAATATTGGATGCAATTCTAGAATAGCAGCCACAAAATAATACCGAGCTATAAAACATGCATACATAGATATTCACTTTTCAGCAAGAAACCTTACACCATAACAAAATTGCACACAATGGCTGTCAAAGTTAATAGTACGATATAGGATGCAATCCTAAAATAACAGCAGCAGATAAATACCGAACTATCAAAACATGCATACTAGAAGAACATGCATACATCAATATTCACTTTTCAACAAGAAACCTTATGAAACAACGAAATTGCACACAATGGCTATCAAAGTTAATTGTATGATATAGAATGCATTCCTAGAATAACAGCACACATTTATTCATTATTTCCATGCCTTTGTTTTCCTAGTGTAGATATCAAACCGTAAAAACCTGGGTAGAAAATAATGATGGAACAGTGTTACAGCTCGTGATGAAATATGTGACAATCAGAAAGTCTAATAAGAATAGATGATATTATTGGAATTCGAGAATAGAAAAAAAATCACGTACAAATCATAAATGCGTGTTTAAAAAAAGTTATATTATTGCAATATACGTGTGACGCAAAGTTCAAACATTTTGATTTAATACGACATACTGGGCGTAATTTTGTGATTTAAATTTATTGTAATATTGGTGGATCATGAAATCCTTTTAAAGAAACTGAAAATCTCCCAATGTGATGAAAGCACAATTAGATGGTTCACTTCATACTTAAGTGATGGAACACAACATGTTTATATAATTGTTGGAACCTTGAACAATTAGATATGGAGTACCACAAAGTTCAATTTTAAGTCCATGACTATTGATATTATTTATTAATGGCCTACCACTTTTTACTAAAGGACTCAGTTTCATCTACCGATATGTATGCAGACGACTCAACATTGTCAGACATCCAAAACACAATGCACGAACTAGACATTTCTGTACAGGATGCCCTATACAAAAAGGATAACTGGTGTACATGCAATGGCATGGTGGTAAATACTGGTAAAACTAAAATATTACTTATCTCACTATGGCAGAAAAGAACAAATCTTGGTAGTGATGAACTATTCTGACATGGATGATGGAAGGATACCAATTTACAAATGATTTGTCATGATAGACTACTTGGTGTCTCGGTAGATTAAAACCTATCATGGATTGAACATATCAAACATGTCAGTACAAAAGTTAATTCAAGTTTATGGCTTTTCAGTAGGATAAGACTTTTTCTCCCTGAAAGGTGCAGAAAACTTTTATAACAGTTACATACAACCCTTTTTAGACTACTGTAACGCAGTGTTGAGTAATTCAAAATGATAACAACATAGCAAAGCTAGCACATCTTCAAACCATAACATTTAGGCTAATATCAATCCACAAAAAAGCAAGAAAAATTTTAGCTGATAAGTTACAATTATTACATATTAAAGACTTAATCCGTTGAGAAAAGCCAAATGAATGTAGAGGATATCCAATAATAGTTCTCCTGAATATTTACTGTCACTATTCCAGTACAGACTACCTGGTAATACTCCCCACCTGCGATCCATGTCTACCAAACAGTATAAAATTCCCAAACCAAATAAGGAATTATTCAAAAAATGTTTCCAGTACTCTGGAACTTTGCTCTGAAATAGTATTCCAGTTGACATTAGAAATGACAACTATATTTCCTTCTTCCAAACTCAGTATATACAGTGGCTTCAGAGATGCACTTAAATTAGATAAATTTCATTGTATGAGGGTCTAAAGGTAGATTAGCTAAAATCATTTCATATATAGGTAGAACTGATCTATGCTAGTGGCATACAAATATTAAATACTGTTAAGGTTGACCTGCTCTTTTTCCAGTTTAAGTAATAATTGTATTATTTTTATGTTAAATATGCAAAATGGTAACAAAAAGTCCATGCAATTATACTTTGAGTTCAGCGATTAGACCTGACTAGATTGCAAATTTCTTTTAAAATTTGGACCTGTATAAAATTCATATATCCATTTAAGTCTTGTAAAATAAATACTACACTTTCACTTTTCCGTTTTAAATATAATGCATGCCTTAATGTGTATTTCTAAAGCCCCAAAATATGCTAAGATAATACTATATATGCACTATCATGATAAACAAAAGGACTTAATAATCCTAAAATGTTTTATTTGTCCAGAATTTAGACTGACATGGAGGCTCGCAAGAAACAGATTTTTCCCCATATCTGATCAAACATTTTTGGGTAAGAATTTAAATTGCCCAGTCTGCTTGGCATTCAGTTTTTTTCCACCTCTGAAGTGGTGATTACTGTAGATGATTTATGTAATAAAATGTTTACTTGATTCAATGGCAATTTTTAAACTTCTTTAATTCTTTCCATAACTTGTATGTATATCTCGAGCATGTTATTGCCAAAGCTTAACATTTTTATATACAAAATATATATCTCAAAAGGCGTGAATAACATGACAGATATGTGGGCTACATTACCGAAAACCTCTTTCTGTATACAGGATATGTGTAGCAACTGCCAAAGTATGTGCAATTTGCACTTTGTACTGATAAAATCAAAATATTGCATCCATTTACAGACAAAATTAAAACTTTGGTGGCTACTCTTACAATACAACATTTGCAATGAATTCCATTTCCAAGGTGGACTTGCAAAGATTGATAATTGATGTAAATACTCGATTGTTAAAAATGTTGAAATTTCCATGCTATCATGATTTTAGCTTTCATGCTTTTTGTACCACGTACACAGGGATTATGTATGCTTAATCTTTTAAACAAATTCCGGGAAATCATAAGTGTGGAGCCAGACTGGCTGAGGGAACTGTTCATACAGATGTTGCAATTTCCCCCAGCCTTGCCTTTAATGTATTGGAACCAGGTTCAAGGCAGTGTGGTGGTTATCACCCAACCACCAACACAGGATTACAAGAATGGTGTGTGGAAAGAGTAGGGAGATGCCTACAGACCTGGAATAGTTATTGTGAGAGGCAGTTCTGCATATCACTTTTGCCATTAATTAATATATCAAGTTTTGTTTAGAATGCATACTGTCTCTTAATGCATTATTCTTAACATGATTGATAGTTTATTTAACGTTTTCTTTGCAACCACTGCGAAAGAATTTTAAACTTGTAAGCCGTCCAAAACAGACATGCATACATATGTAAATGATAAGGACATTTTTAAAATTTACAAATGATACTCATCGAGTGGATTCTTTTCATTATCTGGTTTCAATGTGGGTACCTCACTAAGCTAAACACATCTAAGCTGATGACGATACAAGGATAAAATCCTTATGTAAATATTATCTTCATTTGCAATCAGCCATTCCTATTTGATCCCAGTGCAGGAGTCTCTGACCTCTAGAAATGCTCCCCAGAAACTTTGAGCTGTCCATCTTAGCATACACTACACTTAATATCAGTTCTAGTTGCGATGGAACCCTCAGTGCTCATTTCAAAATAAAAACCATGGGCAGTTTTGATCCATGTGTATTTTACAGTGGAATTTACTGATCGAAGATGAATAACATTGAATAAACGCATGTTCCTATTATTTTTTTATATATATTATTTTATAGTTAGAAATAGCATATTACAAATTGGAATAAGTTTTCAGAATTTTCAAGTTCTAATGTTGATGAGGGTTTACTTGCCTTGTCCAAGATGTACAGATAGTATGTTCTTGTTCTCAGTCAGATAAAGTTGACTTGATGAGTACCAACAGACATGCTGCCTATAGGCAGTTCATACTATGGAAACATGGAAGGCTTGGGTCTGGACGGAGACATGTAATTCCCTCTTGCTGCTTCTGGCAGATACATGACAAATATCCAGATGGACAATACACTTGTTTCATTCCCTATAGATTTGCATGAACTTAAACTCTTTCTTGCATGTACTACTTTGTATATAAATGAATAGAGTTGACTTTACGCTTTGTTCTCTTTTAACTGCACATAATATTGCATCAAACAATGATGCTTTCATTCAGATGTTTTTAACACCAGTCTGTTTCTACCTATAAACAACGTGGGCACCATTGAGGTCAGAAATAATAAATATAACAAGTTGTCAGCGATTGTAGAAACAGTATTATATATTATTTTATTTTCAACTACTGATATTTACAGGATATAATAGAAAGTGTAACCTGCCTTAGCAGACACCTCCATATATCGGACATTGTTTCATATTTTACACAACTGAAATCGAGAGATTTTCTCTTTCACCAAAACTAGAGTTGATGATGGTTCTTGAAATGACAGGTTTCTACAAATTCTTCTGGGATCATCTTCCTTTATTTCTCTTCTCCTCCGCATACCTTCTTTCCTTCAAGTCGACAGATGAGGGCATTCTGTATAAGCTCCCTGATGTGGGGATATGTTTTCTTTTCCATGCAAGGGTAGACGGACCATCTGCTGCTTGTTTTTATTGTAACATCAATACCTGTTTTAAAGAAAATTTCATTTTCTTAACTTGTTTGACAAGCATCCCCACTCTAACCCATATTAACTTTTCACCCAATATTAGAGCCTCATGACCAGTTCCCAAGAAAGAGTTGTTTCTGTTCTTTTTTGTTCTATCTACAAAGTACTGTTTGAAACTAGATGCATTTTTGACCATTTTTTCAGAAGGCAGCATATTTTCATGAACATGTATTAGCTAGTAATCATCATGATGACAGCATCTTCCCCAAACGTCCTGAGGAAATTCCATGAACCCCATATATCCTTAATAAAGTGTGCCAGTCCCTTGGGAAAGTGCTATACATATCACTGGATCTAATTATTAGACTTGCATTGCTCACATCAAAATAAATATATACTAGAATGATAACAATACTAATTACAAGATATGTATGCATGAAAATATTTAGATTCCTTTTCACAAATATAAATGTGTGCCGATTGGTGCAAAATGACTTGTATCTAATACAAAGCTTTCATGACTTGTATATGTGAATAATATTCCATTGGCTTGATGTCCAAGCAGGGATCATAATGTACAACCAATATATAAAATTATTTCTAATTCTCTGTAGTGAAAAAATCTTACACTATCTCCCCTTCTTTGTGTCTCATTACACCCCTGCCACTATGAATATTGCGATACAAAGCAGTTAGCTCATTCCTAATCCTGTACACAGGAGGGATGTATGAAACTCTTGGCACAGTACATGATGATCTGTACACAGGAGGGATGTATGAAAAACTCTTGGCACAGTACATATGATCCGCTGATGAAAAACTTCAAGCTCAGCAGTGCTTCTGCAATTATCAAAAACATGTATCTTGTAACATGTGTCATTTGTAATCTGCTAACAGATTAATACAATTATTAAATAATCACTACTGTTGGTAAATTATGCATACATAAAATCTTTATTAAAGTGTTTATTGATAGATTGTCATGGAATTGTTTATACCTGATGCGCATGTATTATATATGAACTTACTAAAGACCTGAGGAGATTCACTTTACATGTATCATGTGCACACCTCTTATGAATGATAATTTATTCAGATCTTCAAATGGTAAATATATACAGTAATTCTTAAGTTAAGAATAAAAACATTTAAAGCGGTCTTCACGTTTTTCTTTTACATACCATACAGTTGTTGCAATCCTGAAATGGCATACCTGAAATTTAAGTAATACTCAACTCTGTTTAGGAACCTTTGATCTGAGAGCACATGTGCCAAGGTTTTCAACACTTTGGCATCCTTTTTGGGATCAACTTCATCAAGCCAAGGTTTTGTCCACTCTTCATTCTCCAACAAAGGTTCATGTAGACATTTATTAATGCCTTGACCATGTGAGAGGATCTACTCATGTGTATTGGTGGTGTGATGTAGGACACTCTTCCAGATACTCTGAAAGAATGCCACAATCAATACCTATAGCACCTAAAGCTGATCTCTTTTGTCATGGTGACCCCATATTGATAAGACAACTTGATTGTAGCATGTAGCATGATGTCCCACCCAGTCACATTATCCTGACACCAGGCCGACCAGTCATAACACTAACCTCTTAATGCTGAGCGGCAAGCGAGGCAACCGTTAGTACCATTTTTGTAAGCATATGGTATGACTTGCCCAGGGATCGAACCCACGACCTCCCGCCTCCGAGGCGGACGCTCTATCCACTATGCCACCGGAGCGGTAAAATATATTCTTTGTAACTTCCTAACTAAAAATATGAATTAAATAAGGCATCCAAAAGTAGATGCATGCAGAGATATGTTTTCCTTTGTATATCAGACAATGGATAACTTTGCAACTGGCCAAAGGTTCTATAACACTAGGCACTTCGAGTCTGCTCCATCCAAATGTATTTCTGCCTTTAAGAATTTAATAACAACATAGATAAATGTTAGCTGTAAGAGAACACCAACGACATGAGGTACAATTACTTTCATAAATCACAAACTCGTTCATCCATGAACTCGATTACAGACTGGGAGGGGGTTGACATTATCGTAACATAACAACAGTACTGATGAGGATGAAAGTTGTGGCCATTTGGAGGTCGCTACAGTCTCTCCTGATCAGAAGAATAGCATATCATGCTGTAAAGGGTAAGTAGTCGTACCAAGTGTATTCGGATAATTCGAATGACACAATTTAGAATGCATTGAGCTCAGATTTTAAAATCAAAATTGTCCATTATATGTGCCAAACACTAACACATTTGTATCATCTAATCTTGATCGTGCTCTATATGTATAAATCAATAATCAATTTATTCTTGTACTTAACATACATATGAGGTACAAAATAAAAAATTTAAGGTTGATTGCTAGGATAAATCTTTTATCAAAATTATGAACAGTTCTATAAAGACATAATACCGCGAAGTCATCTTATCTGTGAATTAACCCAGCTGGATAATTTTTGGTTAACTCATATACTTCACAATTTCCAAATAAGTTTTTTTTAAAAAGGGATGGTGTTATGAGATTCTTCGCCTGAAGATTCGCTGTTGACTTTCTTTTAGTACGGATCAAAACTCTGATAAACTGGGGGGCTGCAGTCCCAGTTCAGTTGCATAAGATTAAAATACACACTGGAAAATTCTATGTGCTACAAACTGCAACGGTAGCACCTAAACGCTTTTAATGTTCTTTTATTCCATCTGAAAATTAGACTGTATACAATAATGAAAGTGTATGGAGAATAAAGTTGAATGGTTGAATCATCTAATATTTTCAACATTTTAAAAGCATAAATTAGACATAAATCAGTATGAACACATTAAATACAAAAAGGTGCTAAAATCCCATATTACAAAATATAAATAGATGAGTATTTTTCTACGCATTTATAGCTTTTTATGGCTTTGAAGTTTCTCATATAATTCATTTCTTTCAAAAATGAATAGTTTGCACCAAAATTGTATGGGCGAAATATATTGTTTCTTTACTTCTTTCTCATGAAAAAAGCCAAGCCGTACACTAATCATTTTGACTAATCCATTGCCTATAGGTGATCAACTCATGAACTATAACAGTGTTTATTCTTTTTTAAATGTTTCTTTTTTCCAGGAATGCTTGTGATATAATTGACTTACCGGTTTTTCCTATAAAGGCCGCATTCAAACAATGTATCAATACTCATTTGCATTAAAAACAGATAACTTTTAATGTTGCTGTCTTTTTAGTTAGCACAACATATATTTTTGAAACTAATAACATCCCAAGTTCATGTAACCATTTGACTGCAAAATAAAATGATATTGTATCCTGATTTAAAAAAGCTACCTGCAATTTAGATTTTCAGATAAAACAAACAAAATAATTTGGGCCCAGGATGGCCAAGTGGTCTAAAACGTTCGCCTTTACCGTTCACTGCCATCGAATTTGAGCAGTATAGAGTGGGGCTTTAGCATCAAGGGAAAATCCAGTCAAAAAGGTGTCCTGGCCCTTTAGCGTCAAAATATCCATTGGGCCACTATAGCGTCATGGGACAGTTGAAGATAGGTTGGGTTATGTATAAGGACAATAGAATAGGAATGTAACAGGTAGGGTGACGTCACGGAACTGGACATTGGCAACAATGTAGCAAGGATCTGACCTGAATATCCGCTACCCTAGGTGGAGAAAAATACACTAGGGACATATATATACATAGATTGATGAACATCAATCTATGACACATAAAATTTGCTCATAGCAAACATAATAAATAAAATCGACAAAAGAGTGCTTTAGGCAAAAGAGCAAATCTTTTCGAGACATGAGTAGCCCTGAAAAGAACCAATCCATTAACAAAGAGAGCATTGTATAGGTCTTCCTCTCTTCCTCAAACTTTTCTGACTTCTGGACTATAGATGAGGACTCTCTTCAGACAGCCTTGTCTCTCCACATAGATCCTTCTTTTCCAAACGCTCGTATCGGTGAGTTTGATGACTGTCCGTGATTATCTGACATACATAGGTATATCCATGCGGAACATCATCGACGATACGATTGTAGACGATTCAACGTTAGTCCACATCTTGTGAAAGAACAGGTGAACGGAATGAAGTGAAACGTGGTTATTTATAGTTGAAGGGCGGATCGAAACGGATTGAGTTTTTTCACCAATCCCAATACACATTTCAAAATTCAGTCACAGTGAAGAGTCTATATTCCAATCTGAAGAGAGCTGCATGTGACGTCACATTCCCTATATAGGTGCGACAGTGTCAGTGCGCGGAACATCAATGCGACAGGTTTTGAAACATAACAGAAACTAAGAAGACGATGAAATGGGGTGCACCGGCTTTGGCAACGAGAAGTGATGGCATAGTAGTAGCTACCAAAGTCAATATGGTGCTACTTTCAGAAGAGACCGATTTTAATTAGGATTTAGTGGATTTTCTCTCTTCTTCGCAAAAATGTGTTCCAGTACCAGCACCTTCATCACCTTCTAATTCATTACAAAACGTCGAGGATTTTAAACATAGACTGAAAAAGGAATTGGAGATATTTTTGTAGCAGCAGAAAAAAGCAGAACAGGTTTTCTCCTTGAACAGCAACAGCGAGAAGAAGAAGAGGCAAGAAGGAAACGACAGGAAGAAGAAGAAGCAACATAGACAAAAGAAGGTCTAGGAAAGTAGGAGAACAGTAAAAGTCAAACGGTGACGGTACTCTTAGACATGTTGGCATAGTTAAGGAGTCTGAAACAAATGTATCAGACTTATTTAATATGACCGAATAGAAAAAGACCTTCCTGAGTCAAACAGCCCAAGTCTGTTACTACACCTGAGATACCACCCCTAGTGATTTCTACTAAATCACCGCAAGTCCAGAAGTAGGCCTTGGCCGTGGCAAAGGATTAAAACGGTTAAAGCTGATTAAAAAAGCAAACACTCATTTGTTTATTTCAGGACCACCCACTTCACTCGAAAAAAGATAGTATTAATTTTGCCAAAATCAATTAAATTTCAAAATCCATGTTTCCCCCATGATGTACGTGTGTCAGTGCGTGGGTGTAGGTCCTTATTCTAAACAAATAAAAAACCAAGAGACACTTACGTTTTTCTGTCTCGTCTATCCATTTCACAACACAACACTTTAAAAAGTTCATAGACTTCTTCTGTGTCTTTTTTCAACCTCTCAGGTGGCCTAGTGGTAAGAGCATCCGTCTCTGATGTGAGAGGTCGTGGGTTCGATCCCCGGCCGAGTCATACCAAAAACTTATAAAAATGGTACTAACAGCTGCCTTGCTTGGTGCTCAGCATTAACAGGTTAGTGTTAGGACTTGTCGGCCTGGTGTCAAGATGATGTGACTGGGTGGGACATCATGCTACATGTCTGCTGCATGATGCCCCAGTGCTAGATATCACTATAAACTGCCACACTGCAGACATCGGTGTGATGTGACTGAAAAATACTTAAAGCTACGTTAAAAGTCCAAATCATACACACACACACACACACACACACACTTCTTTTTTGAGTTCACATGCACATACTTTTTCTCTTCTTCCTCACTTTCGTCTCGTGTTCTATTCCTTTTTTCTCTTCCTGGACGTGTCTGGATTATTCCTTTTGGGAGGGTACCTCTTCTTATTCTTGTTCGGAATCTTTCTTTTCC
Source organism: Sinohyriopsis cumingii (assembly GCA_028554795.2). NCBI lineage: Eukaryota > Metazoa > Mollusca > Bivalvia > Unionida > Unionidae > Sinohyriopsis > Sinohyriopsis cumingii. The sequence continues at coordinate 46,196,755 of CM068830.1, read as the reverse complement.
ATCTTGCTCACGTTGTTTCGTAGAGCAATCTGAAGATGAATGTCCTTTCTCTTGACAATGATAACAAATATCTCGACTTTTGTCTCTTCTGACACCTGTCTTTCTTTTTGATAGTCTGGACATTCTGTAGCCCAATGCCCTTCTGACAGATATATCAAGTATTCTGACTTTTATCTCGAAAGAACCGTGAGTAGTCGATCGGCATGAAGGAAACTTTCGTATGACACCTCACAAAGCTCTGATCAGACGTTCGATCTATTTGGATCTTCCATCCTTCTTGTTGGCGTGGGAGTGAAATGAATACTGGGAGGGAAGACACTGACCCTTTAGATAGGGAAGATGAAATGATCGCATCATTTCGTTGAGAAAGGAGACGAAGGTAAGAGATATAAATGTGACATATCCTCTCGCACAGTAGCTGAAGTATTGGCTCATATTCATGCCAGCGATTTTGAAGATGTCATGAGTGAGCCAGAATCCAGACCCAGAGAGTCTATACCAAACCAAAGTTTACCACCACTACTAAACCCTGACAAATATTACAGAAATCGAGAGACGGAAAAGCGCTCCTCTAGAACATTTAGAACCACATCCTATATATACACAGTGAAATTTAAAGATTTCAAGTCCTACGTACCGTTGGAGAAAGCAGATGGGTTCATCTCTGATGTGTGGAATTCATTGTTAACCGCACTGAAACGACAATGTCAAGACAAAGAAGACGATCGCTTGAGACTTTCCATTCATCACGACAGTTTCAAGTCACCCGTTTGGATTGAGTTTAGCAGCTCAGCAGAATTAACACCTTCCAAAGTCATCGACAATATTCAACACTTGCAACAAACCAATGACATGTAACAATCCAATTACATCATTGGATTGTTGCGCGTGTTGAATTTTGTCGATGACTTTGGAAGGTGTTAATTATATAGCCCTGGCCATTGTGGTGGGACGAAGATATGCCGACAAGAACGACACAGTAAAGTGGGAAAGAGCCTGGAAAACTATTCAACAATCAGACAGAGCCAAACAACGAAGATAAGCAGAACTCTTGCCACAGCAAGCGGGGATATCTAAAGACACGCCCTGTGGCATTCCTGAAATGCAAAAACTGCAAGACGTGTTAGCTCCATGTTACACATTGAAAGTACACCCTCAAGAAGTACGTGGATCTCTTTTGCTTTGAAGCAACAATTTCAAAGATGGAAAATACATTCACAGAAGAAAAGTGCTTGTCAACTAATGAGATTGTGCCCTACTTGTGGACAAGACATACATACCAATAATATCAATGCTCACGTATGTTTAGGAAAGAAACGATGTCACATTTGTCACCAAACCGTGGACTTAGAACACAAATGCTACTTTCAAAAATAGCAACACAAACAGGAAGAAGATGACGACAAGAAGAGCAATTTCATTTTTTTCGATTTCGAACGCATGCAAGAGACTGGCATTCGCATTCCCAATTTCTGCATGGCTCACCGAGCATGATGCGAAAAGTGCATCCAAGAGCCTATCCATAGTCATTGCCCTCATTGCAGCGAGATTCCTGGAGGACGTGAAAAAAATCTTTAGGTTACCTAATACACTGACCAATTTCGCCCAATGGATCTTGGACCCCTTCGACGAGACGTGGAGCCAAGAGGACATCGAACGTTACGGATATTGTCATCGCCATGCCATGGTGATGGCTCTCAATTTTTAGGGATACGATGGACAGTTTCTTTTCAAATACTATACAGAACAAGGCACCGAACGTCCTGAAGTCTCTTTGAACAGAGCCTAAATCATTTCCATGCCAGTGGGACAATTGCAGTTTAAAGATTCGATGAGTTACTTGGCCATGCGTTTGAGCCGGATGCCTAAAACGTTTGGAATGACAGAAATTTCCAAAGGCTATTTTTTCCCGCACTTTTTCAATACCGAAGCGAATCAACACACCGTTCTACCCCATTTGCCTGAGTCACTACTACGACCTCGAAAACATGCGCACCGAATAACGAGAAACTTTCTATGCTTGGCACCTCACTCACACCTCGGACCCCTTTGACATTGAGGAAGAAATGTTAACGTAACTGTTCATGGATCACGGAGGGATCGATCATTTGCAAGAAGCCTGCACCATTGCCAAAGCGTGTTCCTAAGTGTACAGCAAACGATTCATGCCCGAAAACACCCTGGCTGTCATAAGCCTTCAAACGATGAACTTTGTCAAACGTCAATACTCGATCAAAACCCTACGCTTGTTACATTACATGTGCGACAAGGAAGACTAATGTATCCAACATACCGGAACTGAAGGAGTCGAAAAGACCATCGGAACGCATTCGGTGGATGGTTGGGACTTAGAAAACCACAAGATCGTGAACGAGTTTTGCTTATTTCACAGATGACTCAACGTGACGCAAAAAATCAGTTTTTACAACGTACCATGGAAGACTTGTACCAGGCCACTTGTCAACAGCACTTGACGTTAGAACAACGAGGATAACAAGTGGTGGAAATGTAGTAACACGTGTACGATCACCATTTGAAATCTGATCTCGAGCTTAAACACATCGTGGAAAGTTACAAGCTGGTGAACCCACTGAACCCGTGGGACAACTTTTACGGAAGACCAACGAATGCCACCTGTTTGCTGTACCACACCGACGAGAAGAAAGGAGAAGGAATTAAATACTTGGACGTGTGTTCACTGTATCCTTACGCGTGCAAGTATTGTCACTTTCCCGCTGGACACTCGCAATTGCTGACGAAACACATCGACCTGGACAACATTCGACGATACGAAGGATTGACTAAATGTAAAGTCATGCCTCCCGCGAACTTGTACCATCCCATTTTACCTCACCATTGCCTTGTGCCGTACTTATGCCGAAACGTGCAACCAAGAACGACCTTGTTGCACACCCAGGAAGAACATGGGTCAGCGTGGAATTGATTAATGCTCTGGACCTAGGATATCAACTGTTAGAAGTGTACGAAATTTACTAATTTTCCAAGACAGACAAATACCACAAGGATGACCAAACTCAGAAAGTCATTTTCGCGGTCTACGTGTATGCTTTATTAAAAACTGAAACGAGAATCCATTTGCTATCCTTCCTGGTGTTACACTCCCGAAGACCAAGATAAATTGAAAGCGACATATTGAGAGCAGGAAGGCATTATATTAGACCACGTGAGAGAAACGAAGGAAGGCGATCGTTTGCTAAAGTAATGTTGAATTGTTTGTTAGGTAAAATAACACAACAACCGTGTTTACCCAAGGCAGAGTATTTGACAGATCCTATCCGCTACTTTCTGACGATTCACGACAAAATCAAATACATGAAACACGTGACGTCATTTGTGAGTTCTTGATACTGGTCAATTACGAAGAAGAACTAGACTTTGCAGAAGCTGACGAATTTGGAAATGTCATCATTGCGGCTTACGCGACAGCCCATGCTCGCTTAAAATTTTACGAAGCATTACACCAGTTATGAGATCGTGTGCTGTATTTTGACATGGACAGTTGCATCTACATCGATCGCCTGGTTCATCGGCACCCTGTCATCGAGGGAGACCGTTTCGGAGCCTGGATGGACGAGAATCCCAAAGACAAGATTCTAAGTTTTGCTACTGGCGGTCCTAAAAAAATGAAATGATTGACTCTCAGTTATCGCACCAGTCAAGTGGTGAACTTTGGGGCATTGAAAGAAGCCTTGCAATCTGGAGAGGATCAAAATTTTAATGTGACAACCTACCAGCTCACAAGATTGTACGTTTAGCCACACACCAAATCGTCAGTCGGCCATTGGAAAAAATCTATTAGATGGTGTACTAGAAGCGAGTACAGCTTCCCAACCACTTCATTTTACCGTACAGACACACCGGTATTGGTCAGCATATAAAAAAGGACAACGTTCAAGACCGTTAGTTCATTGCAACTACCAAGAAAAGGCGAGAAAGACGAATGCTAACAAACAAGACCACACCATTTAAGTTCGGTGAATCTCAAGTGGAGAGCAATACTGTAACTTGTGATTGTAGGGACGCCGTACTCTGTGACCTCAGCGATTCAGTACTACATCATGGGAACTTTGCTATGACTGTAATAGTCAGATATTAGTAGTAGTTACTACCATACCTACCGTGGAAAGTGATGCGGTGCATGTCCAACCCGATGGATTCGAAAGCAATGCAACTCGTTATCGTGGATTCTTTACTGGTTTTCATGGTGGATATCGTCTTCCACGTGAAACCATGCGTATACCACCCTACGAATGTCATCCAATCCTACGTAAACTCCTGCGGATTTCACCGTACCCTAATCGAACTGAGCTTGTGTAAGACGAGTATTCGTTCCATATGCATTTGCCTGAAAACTGTGACTTTGGAAGTTGATTCCACACCTTTCGAGGAAAATGGTCTACCCCAGAAGAATTAGCCAGAGCCGGATTTATATAGTTGGGCGAAGGAGATAAAGTCAAGTGCTTCAGTTGCGGTATGTCACTTCGCAAGTGGGAGCAGAAAAATTCGGCTTAGCTGGGGCATACTTGATGATCTGCAGATTGTCACTACCTACCTTTAGCGGGACAACCTCAGTAATCTCTGGAAAAATACTTTGTCTCTAAAGTTGAGAGAATGTATTTACCGAGAGCTGGTCAAAATACAAGTGAAACGCAAGAACTATTGCATCCGATGTTTAAACCACTGGTACCTGAATGATATAAGTGGAATGATTCTGATGAAAGTGTTCAAGTGGTCATACATTGTTAAACTAGACGTGGTGACAAGGATTGGTTTGTTACTGATTCTATTTACTACAAGGTAGACTTACTACAAAGAATTCCAGAAGAAGAGTTAGAGGGTTACCAAAGACTTATACACAGTGTAAACTTTATTCAAGAGGAAACTACTAAGTAGTGTGTGATGTGCAAGTTAGTGACTATACAATTTTGATTCGACACTAGAGTACGATCATCTCTGTCCAGAAATTACACGTACTGCCTCCGACAAAAGAAAGACATTGCTGTGAATCTCTAGTTTAGAAGAGAAATTCACAAACTACCTCTGGAGCTGAGAGAACGCATTTACCAGGAGTTGCTCAAAATACAAGTTCAACGCAAAGAACAATTTCATCCGTTACGTCACGGATGTTGGAATCACCGGTGCCTGAATGGTATCAGAGGACTGTTTCTTTGAAAGCGTTCCATTGGTCAGACATTGATGAATCGCGTGAGATTAATAAAATTTTGGATGCCACTCATTCTACTTACAAGGTGATCATAATAAAACGAATTCCAGCGGACGAGTTAGAGGAATACAAAAATCTTTTACACCAACAAATCTTGGTTCAAGTGGCACCTTCTGTACGAGATGTAATGTGAGTTATTGACAAAATATTTTTGGAACGGTACTAAAATAAAACCGATGTTGTTCAAAAAGAACACTCATTACCTATCACCAGATAGGGTATAAAAACGGATTACCATGCCAAGACCTTTATCACTCGTGATACAACGATTGCCGTGGAAGGAAATAAATTACAGTATTCAAACTGAGGAGGATTGCCATCTCTTTTTATGAACATTGAGTCGCATGAATTTGGGTCGTCGTTTTGTGTATGTCTTAGTGACTTGCCTTCTGAAATTTCGTTTACCAGCAGGTTCCTTGTGGGCTCTATATGATTTTTACAAAAATGAAAGTGGTACCTTTAAATGTCTGTTAAAAGCCGCGCACTTTCATCTGGATAGTTCTCGACCTGTACGAGAAAAAAAGAATCGTCAACTTTTAGGTACTGAAGATGTTTATGACGATGTGTGTGTAGCTTGTAACTTACACCCTCACTAGATAAATGTACGCGACTGTAAAGTTTGGGGCTTCAAGGCTTGGACGAAAGAAGTAGCTGACTAGGACCAAGAGTTTGATCTTGACTTCCGGTGAAACAAGTAACTTTTAAACCTGTGTTAGTCACAGTGGCAGAAGAAGAACCCGTCACCATGGAAAGCCACTCTCTTCAGGACAAGGACATTCCAGAAAGGCCGTTCCGGGAGGACCCCTGTGTAACTTTACCAAATGTAGAGACTCTAAGAACATTACAAACTGTCCCTGGGTCACCACACCTTTGTCAAAACTTATGTTGTACAGTGACTTTTTATATTCCACTTTCATCGTTATAATGTGTATTTTGATGATGTACTTAACCATTTGGTTTTTATGTATTTTTGTCTTTCGTTTTGTTCCATTTTTAAAATAATCAATCAACGTGTCCTGAAAAAGTATAAAATCTCTTGTCTTGTCTGTCTTTGTGTCAAACGTGACATTCCATGCACTATGGTACCTCTGCTGTATCTGCTCCATCTTCCTCCACTTTCAAAGTCATCGACGAAAACTTAGATCATGCTAGTTGGGAGGCCTTGTATCTTCGCAACCCATTTAATTGCGGGCAAAACTGAATTTGTCCAACGATTGATCCAACATAAATATCATTTGACCGATCGTCCATCTCAATGGATCGTGTGATAATACAAAGAGTGGCAATCGGCGTACAGTCTCTTGCGAGAATATCAAGGCGATTTCATCATGTTTGTGGAAGCAATGCCTGGCGAAGACGACGGGATCGTGTCTGACCCCAGACAAACCCATCTGTTCATCTTCGACGACATGTTAGGAGTAGACGAAGAAATTAAACTGGTTTACGCGCAAACGGCATCATCGTAAGGCAAGTGTCATTTACCTTACTAAAAATGTATTTTAACAAAGTAAAGCCTATATCAACATCAGTCTCAGTGCTCATTACGTGGTCTTGTTTAAAAGTCCTAGAGATAAATCGCAGTACAGGTCTGAGCCAAACAGTTAGGAACGCCTTGGCTGACCCATGGGTACAACGATGCCACTTATACCCCACATGCCTATTTACTCATGGAGTTAAAACCTACCGCCACCGATTATATGTGATTTCCTACCCATCTGTTTCACCACTGGTGTCAAGACGGAGGACCTGTTTTATAATCGTCCCCGTCGTTAACTTAACAACCATAACAACAAATCTGTAAAAATAAAATAAAACATTTTAGGTCTGTCTTACACAGCGTCAACATGACGCCCCTTCAGTCTCATCTTCCCATCAAACTGATTCGTGCCTTGTACGGCATTAGTCGCAAATAAAAATCCACAAATACGTGCTTGTGTTTTAGAAGTCAGTCTCAAAGAAGTCTTGCGACGGTTTACGATGACAGCATGTCAATTACTGCATGGCATAATTCACATTCCACATCAAACCAAACGCTTTTTTGACAGAAACAAAAAGCAATCATTTTGAAACCTAGAGGTAGCAGTTCTTTAGGAGATATCATCATTGGTTTCCTATTACAATGGGATCCTAATTCCCCCCAAAAGTCCTCCCCAAGAAGAAATCAACTCTCCAACGAACCCAGAAGAAGAAAAAAAACAACGGTCTCAAGACCAGGTCACAGTCTCAGAAAAAGAAATGTCCCAAGTAATGACGCCAGAAAACAGCTTCTTGCCGCAAGAGAAGCACTTCGGCCAGGACGTGACTTTACATCCCCTAGCAAAGACCTGCAGCGATGCTGACCGCTTCTGCAGTAACCTCAGGTTCTTCCACTTCTCCGTTGCTGGTGATACCTGCCAAACCCAATTTGACAGCCGTTCCTCCTAATTTGATTAAACAATGGAAACCCGCGTCTCCAAGAACTTCTGCATGGTAGCACTCTCTTCCTCTTTAACTGTAGTGTCAGCTGCTCACAAAGTACCTGCCCCCAAAATCAAAGTCCAAGAGAGATCGGGCATGTTACAGAGTTTACTGGATTAATCTAAGCAAGAACCGTTCCGATTAAGTCTGTTCCGAGCCCCTTCACGACGCGTGATGCCTGTCGTCAAGTTGATACGACATAACGACAAATCAGGTGCGACGGATTCCAGTATAACAAAGACCTGAGAAAAACGATGGGGATCAGTGTTTTGTGATCCTGAACGTCCAAAGATGCCTCCTCTAAGAAGTGCATATATTTACCATCATAATCGTCCTTCTGTCCAAAAAGGAAAGGAAAATGAAAAGGACAGCATTATCATCAAACAAAACGCTTAGCGAAACATCGACGTCACCCACAGAGAAGACTCTATCGTCAAAAGAAAAGGAGAAGCAAGCAAAGGGGATGATTTTTCAGCCCTATAGAACATTATGCTAAAACAGTTTGAAAACAAAATAATCCAAAACTACATCCCAAAAAATAAGATAAAAGGACGCGTGTCAAGCCATGGACCTCAGTGTATTTGTGTGTGTGTGTGTGTGCTCCTGAACGCTCTAAGATGTCCCCCCCCGAAAAGACAGGCGTCTAAAGAAAAAGAGGAGCAATAAAAGGGACGAGTCTATGGCAATTTTGGGAAAACAGTTGTCACCTTTTTGACGAAAAGATAGTTTAAAAACGCGATAAAAGGGCGTGTGCCAAGACATCGACGTCAGTGTATTTTCTGTGTGTGCCTCTGAACCAACAAACAAACAAAGATGTCATCCCCCCCAAAAACACCCTTCTTCACCCGCCAAAGGAAAGAAAAGGAAAGGACTTCCTCCTCGTTTTGTCAAGCATTGGGACATGTTGTTCGTCTTGCCCAAAGCTTCTCCTTGAAGGTATTTTAGGATAAAAGGATGATTCTGGAGTTAAAAGATCTCAGGCGTGACCATTGAAATATGGTAGAAGAAAGAAAAGTGGTTTTAGTGCCTTATAAACGATGGACGGAATACCATCGTTGGCAAAAACAACAGACCCAGCATTTACCTCCCATTCCTCATTTGATCATGATTTCAGTTACAACACTAATTGCAATCTTTGATGGATCTCAGCGATTTGTCCAAAACGGAAAAATCACAAATGCACGGTCTACTGTTGCAACGACTGAAACTCTTTCACCAGAAATATTTAGACGAAACAGTTCTGGCAACTCTGAAAGATTTTAATTCCCTGATGAAAAGTTCATCACTACCACCACCAAACCCACTAGCCTCAGCGGTAAAACAGATGCGAAAACTTTCAAACACCGTCAGCATTTCCGAATCCTAATAGGATTATAGCGTCCTTTTTGACCCCTTACCTCTCACGTCAACAACAAGAACTTAAAGCTTAGGTTAAAAAGATGATGTCCACTCCTCCTTTAACAGAAGTGAAAAAGAAAGAAGGGAAGCCAGAAATGAAAAAAGAAAAAAAGACCAAAGCCATCCCATTACCACCGCCACCACTACCCTCGAAACGGAGAGAGAAAAAATCATTCACCGAGAGTCTTACGCATGTTCCAAGTCAGAACTGGATTTATTTGTCATGCCACTCAGTATGATTATGATGCAAGATACTCCAATGCCGATTACAAAACCATCATCCAAGAAGCCAGACTTTACATGCGACTCGCGGAAGTGTTACCTAAAGTGGGAAAATACATAAGTCACACTTTGAGTAGAATGACTGGCAAGTATTCGATACGACGAGTGGAAGCGAAAACTTTCACCATTGCCGCTGTACTCCGATCTTATAACGAAAATCATCTGTTCCAAGGACAGTTACCCAAACGTTTAATCGTTGGCAACGAAGCCTTCAACGGTACCAGCACTACCAATCCTTTCTTGTTTGAGCAAACAACTTATCCAAGATTAAAGTCAGTCGCGATGGTTAAACTTTGTTGACGATTACCTTTGAACCTGACTACAGTGACCAGAAGAATAATTATCTGACGTCGTACTTGTCCCTGTACGAAGCCACCGGACAGTTAGCGACCAACACCAGTCACGGCATTACGTAAAACGATTACGCAGAAGACTACGATTTGTGGGCCTTGATTTCACTCCAAAACAAGGTAGCGATGAGGAACATTTCCATCCCATAAAATTAAGCCATCTGTGTGTGGAACTTCAGTTTTCTTCACCTCTAACCAAGACAGTGAATGTCCTCTCGTATGCTGAACTTGATAATACGATAGAAATCTTCAGTTTGAGAGAGGTCATTCTAGACTATTAGAAGCTATGGAAGACACTTATCTCTCTTTGAATGGTGGAGAATCTATGGAAATATTAAGGGATGAAACCGTGGAAGACGTGCAAAACAAAAGAGGGTATAGTGATGAAGTCGAAACGGCCAGAACAATAACAACATTTATTTTCCTGTTTTGCCAAAATTACGGAATTGAGAAAGAAAGATTGCTATGGATGTCAAAACGATCATCCCAGTCAAATAGAGCATATAATGATGAGTCAAAAAGAAAAATTGGACGAGTCTCTGGAGGACATTTGGGGTCTCATCTCGGAAGAAGCAGTGGTGCATCAGTGGTATAAAGACTTGCATAACCTTTCCTCTCCTCCACCGATTGTTCTAGAAATGCATCACATCAAAGCTCTCTTGGTTCATAGTGCGGAGACGTAGCGATGAAACGGTTACTTGTCAGAGATTTTCAAGCAAAAAATTCAGGATTGAATTGATAACTTATCATTATGAAAAGCAAGCACCCAAAAACAAAACACAGAAATGGATATTTTAGACCTGTATTACTTTTTTAACAAGGGTTCGTACACTGCTTCTTGGAATCCCGGTCGTGTGTGCTAAAGATGAACTTTCTCATCGCAAACTTCAAGACCATCAAGCTTATGTCATGAACACGGACGACAGTCATCTCCCAGGAACCTACTAAGTAGCCGTCTACTTCCCTAAAGAGGGTTGTATGGAGTATTTTGATTCGTATGGATTACCACCTTTGGAAGACGATATCATCGACTATATGAGAAGAAATACCCAGACGACACGATTCAATAATGTGAAATTACAAGTCACAGATTCCATCTTGTGTGGATAATTATGTGTCTATTTTCTTCATCAACGCAGTCTTGTGTATCCCTTAGAACATTTATTAACTCTTCTAGAAACGATGACAAAGTAGATCGACGATTTTGTGACCACTATGACTACCTCTTGTCTATATCTAGGAAACGTCGTGTACATCAATGACCGAATGACCTGCCTCAGTGGAAGTCTAGTATTACTTTACAACGCTGTCAACCTTGTCAAAAAAAGTTTGTTTGAAAAATTGGTTGTTTGTTTGAAATTGATAGTTGCTTGTTGTTTGAATAAAAACTGTTGTGTGTTGAAGAAAAATTGTGCCTGTCGTTTGTTTTCGAAATATTATATAATAGACTATATATGATGTTTAACATCTCTCTATCTCTCGCCATAAAGATCAGGTACTTCAGCGTTCCGACCCTAAGAAACAGTAGAGTGTTTTCTATCGAGTCCGCGCTTGAGCCATATAAATAGAGGCAGTCTCCAGTCTGGCCATGGTTGTTTTTGGTTCGTATACTCGACAGCGATATTTTTCACAAACAACTAATGAATACCCTGATAAAAGCTGAAAATCATCTGCATTACACAGATTAGATGCATTCCCTAAATAGCGACCTAGAGAACCAATTGTAGACGAAGAAAACAACCACTGCTGATTTGGACTGCCGTCAAAAAAAAACTTAGAAACGAGATTTGATAAAACCACTACGCTAATCTTATCCTTTATCCACCGCTTCAAAATTAAAACCTTGCACCACGATTAAGCTCTTTTTATGTCGTTTAGACATATTCGTAAATAGAAATTTTAGGGTATTAAAATATGTACAATCTGCACTAGAAACGAAAGATTAGCTAGGACGTAGGAAAAATGTATGAATCATTTAATTTGACCAAATTGCAGAGGTGGATAAAACATTATTGGTATTTTTGTTCTCCATTAAAATAGCTGGACTAGATCTGATTAAGTACTAGCTGGCGTTTCAGGGCTTCATGCGCTTGCGCCTTCAGCCAGGTCCCTTCCCTACTTCCCTGTCTTAGACATCCGTACCTTGACGGAGATGTGGAACAATTTCCTCTCATCAAAATTCAGTTGTCCCGATGGGACATCATAGTCGCAACCAATCGGGACGGGCCTCACATTCTGCTTTGGTAGACACCTGGCTCAGTAGACAGAAAAATAATTTTATTAACATGAGTGCGTGTTTGGTACATTCCCACTCATAAAAGCCCTATATTCAGGTCGTTAGAGACCATATGAAGATGTTTTCAAGACTAGCCAAGCTGAACGAAGCTTACGTGAATTTGCATCCTGTCAGACAAAGCCGTGAGATACAGAATATCAAGATGTTGAAAGTGACTGAAGACCTGATAGAAGAACTCTTCAGAGAGAAAGTCAAGAAAGAGCAAGAAGAGTGGACACAGAAGTACAGACTTCAAAAGCACCGGACAGGAGCCAGACAGAGGATTTGTCAACTGCCATGTAGACAAAAAAGAGGTCTCGTCTTTCTGAAGAAGCAGGCCCAATCCTGTGGGGAAGCTGCAGCAGACGGGGACGCAATCTTAAACAATACAAGATTGCCATAACTCACCATCAGCACAACAGCCCTCTTCAGGGCTACCTAACCCTATTAATGACATACTAGTCAAATTGCCAAAATTTGTATTTGTAGTTCTAAAAATAGAAGTGTGTCTATAAACACTTTGTTTCTTTGTTTTTCATGTCAAAACAGAAGTGTTCCTATCGCAAACTTTGTTCTGTCTTGTCAGATAGTGTGTATGCATTTATAGGTGAAAAAGTCAACTCGAGTGTTTCTTTTAGGTCCGCGTGTTCCGTGTTCCTGGTGATGATATGGATATTGTGAGTCTTGGTATGATGGGGATGTTTTCGTTCAAGTCCACGCCTCAGACATATAAAGCGAAGCGTTTCTTTACTCAGATACCCATTGTTGACCTGTCAGCTTCGAAAAAATTAGTAGCATAATTGCCATATTGTTAGAACTCCAAATGCACATGGAGTATGCCAGGCGCCTACACGACAAAACTGGCCATGGATGCGATACAGGAACAAGCCAGGATATACAACAGGAGGAGAAGTGGGAAAAGAGGAAAGAGATGGAAGAAATAATCCTGCCTCAAGTAGATGTTAGGGTCTCTGTGTGAAGCCAAGCCTAAGTCGAGGACACCTCCACGGCCAGTACCATATATACCACATACATTACAAATAACATGACTTTTAAAGTGTTGGATGCAAGCAAATTGACATACCAATACTATTGGTATATCAAATTGTGATACGCCCATGGCGCAATAATAGTCGTGCATAAATAATCTTGGAACTGTGTGCTGTTTGCTCTATTCCAGTAGACCAGTGATGAATTTCCCCTCATTGATCATTAGTGACCTATAAATATAACAATAAAAAGTGATAATAATCCCCGTTTTCTAAGTGAATTTAACATGGTACACAATTTAATAATTTAATACTAATCATTTATTTTTCAGTTTCCCCCTTCCCTCATATAACACAAAGGACAAAGGACAAAATATGCAGAAATATGGAGCGAGAGAAAAAGAAATTGGTCTGGATATTTTTTTAAAAATACTTACAACTGAAATAGCACCAAGTAACCTACAATATCTTTCTTCATAATGGTATGTTTACACTTCCCTTGGGACCTATCTAAAGTGTTTATATAATCAATGATGCAAAGTTGCAATTTCCGGTCGACACAGTAAATGTCTTGATTATGGAGCACACATGTAACGTACTCAAAATCGATTATAATTAATTAAATATAAAAATATCTAGAGCCAGCGCCTCTCTCTCTCTCTCTATCTCAGTCTCTGTTGACAATCGTATCAAGACAATGGCGAAAATTCACGAAATGACGAGAATGGAGGATTTAGTTTGTGAAACACCATAACGTCTCTAGGCCTGTGAAAAATGGTGGTGTGTGTTAAGTCAAACCGACCAAAAGAAAAGAGAGAGAGAGATAGACTCTCTCTCTCTGTTTCTCTCTCTCTCTCTCTCTCTCTCTCTCTCTCTCTCTCTCTCTCTTGACAATCGTATCAAGACAATGGCGAAAATTCGCGAAATGACGATAATAGAGGATTTTAGTTTGTGTAACACCATAACGTCTCTGGGCCTGTGAAAAATGGTGGTGTGTATTAAGTCAAACCGACCAAAAGAAGAGAGAGAGAGAGAAACAATTGTATGGTCGTTGCAATGTTAACTAAAGCAGAATAATGACTTAGATCGACTTTAAATATATCAAAATAGTATAATTACCTCTTGTTGTTTCGTTGGTTTGCTTAGATTCTATTCAAGGCTAATTTCCTTGCGCTTGTACGTCAATGCAAGCTCATTTTTTTCTCCGTTAACTTTGCATTGTCAGAATCCTTCAGTAATTTACGATATTGACCTCGCATGCAATTGATATTGAACTCACGTGGATAAAAAAACTACTTTCTATTGTAAACAAACAATGGACGCAGACGCCTGCACTTTTGATTTATTGTATTTGTCTGTGGATAAAGTAAACCGACTGAATGAACTAAAGCAGACGTATTGTGGACTGCCACATACCAGCTGCTTTGCCACCTTAGCGTTAACTTTTTTGATACAATGTTTCGGATTTAGGCGAGCTATAGACGCCAGTAAGGGTCCTTACAAATATAATCCAAATGACAAGGCATAAACTGTCTTCATTAGCTCGTAATAAGAATGGTAAAAATATACTTACAGTTTTACATCCTGAATTTTCTGAAAATGTACCTTCTTAGTTCTGTAAATCAGAATTACATAAGCCCTGTAATGGGTTCTCAAGCTTGATTACGCATTTCAAAATTCTACTGTAATTACGACTATATTCCCAGTGCAATTACATCCTTCTTACTGCACTCAAAGTGAAATAATCATTATATTCCATAGCGTCGTTTTGATAATTGCAATTGAAAGTCTTCATATTTTTACCACATTAAGATTTCAAACATTCAATGGAAAAACAGAAAAACACTTGCAGATTTCAACAGTACGCTGCTCTGTCGCCGCAGAAACCTGATGTATTTCATGTAGAATTGGCACATAAATCTAGCCCATAATTACGAAATTTCGTAGAAACGACAACAACCAATAAAAAGGCCAAAATCGATTCATTCCAGATTAAATGGAAATGTTGTTGCAATGCGCGAATACCTTCACAATATGACTCCAAATTTCACCTTTAGGAAAATCAAAACGCCATTTTCTTTTGAAAGTTATGTTTAGTTCGCGAATTTTATCTGGACGGAGTTATGTGCGCAGTAACACTGTTATTGTTGTGCAATGATGAATCTGTGCTTATGTATTTAGTTCGGAATATGGCATACATTCAGTTACTTTGTTTCGTGTAGAGTATTTTTATTTACATAATTAATCCTTAGGTAGAAACAAATGAGCATATAATAAAATGGTTACTGAATTTGTATGGGAAAATATGAACGAGTTTTGTCAGATGGATATACTGCATTCCCAATGTCATGCAGTATTTCCATCCGAAGAACTCGTTCATATTTTCCCATACAAATGCAGTAACCTATACATCTATGTGTCTGTAAGCCAAGTGCTCTACTTTCTCATTAAAAACATCTTTCATGTATTAATCATAAGTGTAACTTATTTTGATTTAATCATTGTGAATAAAAATAGAAACTCAAAAATGAAAACAATCAACTTATCAATATGAAAAGGTGACTGTGAATTGGCACAAACAGACAGAACTACATTTTGTAGCGGAAACACTCAGCAGGGATGTGAGTTCATTCACCCAGTCAATACACAGTTGCCATTCGTCAGTCAACTCCGTTCAAATGGCAAATATATGTATTTGTATGTGATATAAATAAAATATATGGATACTATGCACGCTGTATCAATGATATACCACTCGTTGTATAAATTTGTCATTAAAAGGAAACTCGTCAAGCCTCGTTTCCTTCCAATGAATAATGTATACAGCTCGTGGTATATCACTGAGACAGCGTATATATATATATATATATATATATATATATATATATATATATATATATATATATATATATATATATATATATATATATATCGAAGGTTTTGCACCCATTACTAACAGCTGTATGTCAGCCAGGTCTATCCTTTGTACAGAACTCAAGGTTTGTCACAGAAATCGAGCATCATCTCAGAATATTTTCTTCGGGTGACCAATTTTGCCGACTCCACTAGATAGAACTCCATACGAAATATGACGTTGCATTTAAGTCTCCTCCATACGGATGACATGACCCGTCCACTAGAGTTGGGCTCTCAAGACCATCATTTCGATACTGGTTAAGCCTGCTATGTCTTGCCATCTGGTGCCCATAATCAAGCGCAGGGCTTTCGTGTGGAAGCGCTCAAGTTGCTTGATGTGCTTCTTGTATGAACGCAACCTTACTTTACGGCGTTAGAAATGTTAAATGGCTTGGAGAAATCCCCATTGAAGAGAACGAGTCCTGTCATTCCGTCATGGACAAGTCGGATCATCTTATTGAACTTCCTAGGGCAACCAGATCGTGCTAAGATGACCCATATTGCATCCCTGTTCATCGTATAGAAGGCCTTTTTTGAGGTCTATGAAGACACCGTAGAAGTTCATGTTTTGTTCAATGCACTTTTACTGTATTTGTCTCATTGTGAAGATCATGTCAACCGAGCTCCGATCTGGTCTGAAGCCACATTAGGCTTCCGAGACTTTACAATCAGAAGGTTGAGAAGGACGCGCGCCATAATCGTGCCTACAATCGAAAGGTGTGATATGCCTAGATAGCTTCCACAGTCAGCTTTGTTAAATTTGTTTTAGCATAAGGTGACAATAATTTCGTCTATGAACTCATGTAGCAGCATGGTATCCTCCTCCCAAATGCTGACCAGGATGCTGTTCAGTGTCTCAGGTACCTTAGGGAGAGCTGCTTTGGAGTGTTCAACAGCAATTCCATCCGTGCTTGGTGCGTTGCCAGAGCTTATGATAGGGGGCAAGTCCAGGTCCAAGATAGTTGGCTTCGGGACAATTGCATGTAACGCTGAAGTGTCAAAGGGAAGGGCATGTTCAGTAGGTTGGAGAAGTGTTCCTTCCACTTTATGGTGATACTCTCATTGGTCTTGAGCAGAGTGGTCCCGTCAGAAGAGATTAGCGGGGTGCTGCAGGCTTTCTACGGTCCAAAGACATCTTTTAGGGGCCTGAAAAGCTGTTTCGAGTTGGTTGTGTCTGCGTAATGCTGAAATTCATCTGCTTTGCGGTCCCATCCGCTATTTTGCATAATGCGGAGTTCTCTCTGGGTATGTTCCGTGTACCAAGAATGATTTTTTAGTATGCTTATGGTGTCGACCGCATTAAGGGTTTACTGCCAACCGCGGTTTGCCGGAAAGTTAGTTTATAGAAGAGGCAATTTTAGGACACGTTTTCTAGCCCATTCGCTTACTAAGATGAGCAGTGCTGACGTAAACAGGGATGCTCAGTCGCCTGGGATGCTGTCGGACTTCTTTGCTCTCCTGATTGAAAGATAAACGACCACTTGTCCACAGACCGCATCCGCGTAGGTTAGGAACCAATTCTAACCTTGATCTTTTGTTTTCCTTTTATTTAATAAAGGACTTCACTTAAGTTTATTCTCTGTTTAACAGATGTTCATGCACAATAGACAAACATGTTAATTTATCAACAAAATCTTAAAATTGAAGCAAACATGAGGGGAGAAAAAATGATCTCCAGAGACAGTGAAAACTGTAATTTCAAGAACAATTTTTTTCTTGAAATTATTCATCAAGAGAGATGAAATGCATGTTAGACACAATGACTGTTAGGAAAAATAAATAGCGTATAGCACACAAAGCATGTAAACGAGAGGGAAAGAGTTATATGCATTCGTTAAACATTTGATTTAAAAAAGAAAGATTCCAATTCTTCTAAAGACTTCAACACGTGCATTGCTTGGCTGATAACCCGACAAAATAAAAGAATGAACGAGTGAATAAACGACATGAAGAAAACAAACAAAACAAGCCATGTGAAGGCATATCTTCAGAAAGCCTATATAGCACCCTATGGAAATATAACATTGCTCCCTAATTATAGACAATGGATGTCATTATGGGGTTTGCAAAATCTGACATTACGGATAAACCACTATTATCAAGAGTACGCTATTTCAGGTGAAGAGTGTCTGCACTAAATAAAATATTATTTTCAAAGGTACGTAAAAAAAAGGGAAAGAAATGGTGTGTTTTTTTTTTAAACACGCTCACGCAAGCAAGTACATTTCCATCCCAAATACACAATGCTGTGATAAGGTTCCTGGGGCGCTATTTACCCTCAGTTCGCCAATGTCTGCTTCCTCCTTTCTTTCAATTTCTATTTCGTCCCTTAACACATTTATTCCTTTCCTCCCACTTATATCCTTTCTTTCCTCTTCTATTTCCGGGCCGCTTTTATGCTGACAACATCCTTTCGAAGCTCTCAGTTTCTTAAACGAGTCAATCTGATCCCACGGATTACTCGGAGTGAATTTCCTTTGAACTCAGTTCCATTCACCACGATTCCTTGGACATAGAAGATTGCGTTTACACGTCTATCTCTCTCATATTCTCTAGTGCAGTGCCGAATTGAAAGAAGTCTCTGGCGAATGATCAGGTTTCGCGCTTACATTTTAGACTTCTTTAATCTCCTCCACTACCCCTCCATTCATGGTTAGACCTTTGTCGACTTTACCTGATTACTTCGCTCGCATACCTGAAATACAATGTCGGCGTGTCAAGGTTCCCAGCACCGGATTTATAAAATAAAAACATTCTATGCCTCGGGCATCAACTAAGATAAGAACAAAGGATTCCATCTTTTTGAATTATTTAGGTGGCCCAAGATTGTGTGACACCAATGGTGGGATTACTGATTGGTGTAATAAATTAAATCAGTAAGAAATTTATTTGGACACAAAATTATATTTCGAACAAGAGTTCCGCACGCATCCGTACCTTTATGCAAATAATGACTGTGTGATTATTAATATGGTTCAACAATGCTTGAAAGTTATATTGCAACATAAATTTAGTCTATCCCTTTTATAATTTGACGCATTTTGAAACCATTATAATAATCAGATGAAGAGATATTCATCACGTGACATTCACAGGACAAGTTACCAGCGTTTGCGTCATTTTGAATCTCAGGTGCTCAAATCGAGCTCGATGTTTTAAAAAAATGCAATTATCTGAAGGGAAAAACAATCATGCGCAAAGTTCATACGTTTCGGGGCCCGTAACTTCAGTTTAGTGCAACTCAGAAAAATCAATGATGGCTCGATGAATCGAAAAATATCTCAGGAGTCAAAAAAGCCATAAATTATAGTCGTGTGCCTTCAAAGACGACAAGAGCTGAATGAAAACGAGGGTCAAGAATGGCAGGCAGTTTTTGGAAGTTATGTATCTTGTCTATTGTATAGTATGATAGACAGGGTTCTATATCAGTAAGGGTCATGTGGGTAATTATGTCATTCGGTATGATTTTTTTTTCTTTCAGATTATTACTTTTTTCGACATCAAGTGCGCGTCGAGACGTTGATGTAACAGTTGAATATCCCAGATGTAAATGGATAATTCAAAATGCGGACTGAATCGACGGCTGTTTTATTCCACTCAAATTTATAAATTGTCTGACATTGGCCATGATCCACAAATATGCTGTTTAGATCGACCGTAACTAGCAAACCGCGTGAAATATAGGTGTCAAAAAACGTCCTATGGGTACCCACGTGTCTGCAATACCTTCAGAGTTTTAGTAAAGAGGTAGGCGAAAGTATATCAAAAAGTACACTTCATGTCAATACCAATTAAAGGGCTAATTTATCAGACTAGCTGGGTAGGACTTGAGATAAAACAAACAAAACATCGTTGTCTCGTTATTTTATTCATCACGCAGGAAAACCACACCTTTTCCGAATTTCATATTTACATGTAAGATTCATGTATTACCTCGTGAAAATCATAAACATACTCGGGAGAAATACTGAAATTTAAATTACTACACTAACTGAAAAATGTCTTATTGATATATACAAAAGGATAACAAGAGCATCTGTCCATCCATAAATCCATCCATCCTTCCATTCATACACACACACACACACACACACACACACATATATATATATATATGTATGTCCATCGATTCATCAAAATATCCGTTAATTCATGCATGTATACACTTCATATTTGTAATGTCCAATAATGTTATAAAGGTAATAATTCAACATTTTTTGTCAACATTTTTAAAATTTTAGTGTACCTTCATATTGTCTAGAAATTTGATCGATTTATAACAGATACGTCTGTTAATAAATTAGCGAAACGCGATTATATTACAAGGGATTTGTTTACTTTATATATATTGATCATAAATTTACACGACAGACACAATTTACTAGTTGAATAAAAACACATGTATGTATAACATAATAATAATCGCAGAACTTTGTCTTCATTGATACCTTATTTTACAATATTTATATTGTTCCAACTGTAATATTAATTTCTCCTTATTAAACCATCTTACCCCTGATTCAGGATGTTAAAGACTCACAACTGAATTATTGGGGGCGGGGGGAGGATCCTGAGTCAATGGAAAGAACGAGTTTGATACGACTTAGGGATAAGTCAAGACCGTTAGGTCAAGAATTATTAATCGGCTATGTCAAACAAGTTCTTTCCCCCGACATGGAACAAAACACGCATGCGACTTTATATATTTTACCTATCGCCCTCATCTACGCTTTCGAATTCTTTTTTTCTTCTCAGTTTCATTGTATGAATGAAATGAAAAACAAATTGCCAATTACAGCTGTTCAATCGGTATTTATATATAACAAACAAACATTGAAACTACTTGGGTATCGTTCTTACCATGTATTATTGTTAGATGCAGTGGATGGAACTTTAATAAATCCCAATTTATTTTGAAATTCATTCATACAGTAAATTTAATTATATTTCGAAAGCGCAAAAGTGGCTTTACGTAACAAATGCAAAATAACATTCATGTTTTTTTTTCTTCCGAGTCGGGTGAATAAACATGAGTTCAGCAAGGATCTTGAACGATCTAGCTGAAGAGTGCGCACCATATTTGTGCCATATTTACAGGAAGTTTCTTTCGTCAGGTTCAGTCAATGATGTGTGGAAATCAGCAAATGTCACGGATCTCTGCAAAAATATAAAAATATTCAAGGCGAGCAACTATCGACCTTTCTCCCTTACAGCGTTGGTTTTAGGGTCCCCAAAATATAATTTCTATATTACTGAAGAAATTCTATGAAACATTGATAGATAAATACAGATTTTCAAAAATATCAAATTTATTTTTAAATAATCTGCTTTAATTGTAATCTGTTTAAAATAAACGCAGAAGACTCCTTTGTAAGCTGGACACCACTACGGCATGATGTATAATGCTTTAAAACGGATCAGAAATTTTCTGACAGACAGATCTCAGACTGTTGTCGTAGATGGAGTAACATCATATCCAGCACCGGTTGTTACCGGAGTACATTGGGGGAGTCTCGTCCTATTCCTGGTGTTCATCAGTGATCTACCATCAAGCGTCAAATCCATCACAAGTCTATTTGCGATTGTATAGTCTACCTGGAAATCAATTCCCCAAAGGACTGCAAGAGCCAACAGTAAGACCTGAACGTCCGGCTGTCTGAGAAAGAACTTGAGGTATGTCCTTCCACCCGGAAAAATATAGTATTCTTAGAGTTTACAACAAGAAATCTCCGACCATGTCTAACTACACCCTTAAGGGGTAAAAGGTAGCCACTAAGTATACAACAAAGTATCTTCTAGAGGTGGAATTCTCTAAAGAACACTCTCGGAAATGCCACATAGACAAGATGGTGAAAAAAATGGAACAGCATCCTTGGCTTCCTGCGTCGCATGCTCCAAACAATCAACGAGGCAATCACAACTACAGCATATTTCTCGCTTGTGCGTTCTGGCCTTGATTACTGTTCACGCGTGTGGAACCTACATAACAAGGACCGGATAAACAATACAAATATGGCTCAGAAGAGGGCCGCTAAATACGCTACAAACTTATACAGAAATACAAGAGGCGTCAGTGCAATGCTGGATAATCTCCACTGGGAGTAACAGCAGTCCAGGCGAGCCAAGGCCCAACTGACCATATTATGTAAATGTTTACAATTTTCAAATATACTAGCTAATTTGAACGTAGATTTTCAACGACGTAGATTTTCATACCAAAAAAGTAATAAACTCTGCGTTCTTTCTCGTTTATACACGTCATAAAATACAAGAATACAAAAAAAAATATTAAAAAACAAGCAAAACACAAACAACTAAGTCTCTCTCTCTCTCTCTCTCTCTCTCTCTCTCTCTCTCTCGCCGAAGTGAATTAGTAGTAGGGTATAATTAGGATCCTGTCACTGATTGTTCACTCGTACAGCGTATCCGATCTTAATAGTGCGAGGATTCCAATTATTTGACCTTATGCTATTCACTTTCTATGGACTTATTTATGTGTAACTAGAGGAAAATACAAAAAAGGAAATTCTAAAAAGAAGGAATTCCAATAATATGATGTTTAAAAGGTTATGTCAATCAATTTAACATCTCTTTTCATGGAATCTACCAGATACAAGAACCATGAAAGCTTCCCTTATATTTACAGGTACCTTATAGAAAAATAATGACAAAAAGATATGAGTATTTCTTTCATTCGGAATATTTTAACCGTGTCATTAAGTTAATGCAGTTTATTAAATTTCAAATATGAAATGCAAGGGAAATCGAAATATCAGCTTTGGCATTATTTTACATAAAAAAGGGTGCTAATTTTTGCCATTAAAACTGATTTAGGAATTTATTTAGCTAAAGATGAGTAACTATCTCATGTTTCGGCACTTGTGATTACATTTGAAGTGACACGTTGATGTAGCCCATCACCAGTGCACGTTACACGAAATATGATCTGCGCGCGCGCACACACACACACACACACACACACACAGAGAGAGAGAGAGAGAGATACACATACATATCACATGTGATCTTGACTGCGAGACCATGCTGAGATGTCAGAATCAGAAAATCCGGATCATTGTCTTGATCCGGATTTTCTGATCCTGTCTATAAGACGTGATCCTGTAGTCAAGATCGAATTATTACTATATTGACATTTTTATGTTCAATCTATCAATTTTCATATAATTCAGTAAATCATAATTCAGTAAAATCACTATGCGTAAATAAAAATCTAAAGGAATTGCTTAACATTTCTACCTTTTTAATACGAACTTCATCTTAAATATAAAAGCGAATTACATTTTGTGCAGCTGATAAGCGTGTGACACAACAATAATTAATTGTCACCACAGTCACTGTTAATAGCGTCAAGTATTCGACTTTTGGTGGCAGTAGACTCGTATATGTGATTTACGGCTATCGAGAAGTTGTCAAATTTTGCACCGAGGAAGATTTAACCAACTGGATGACTATGAATGTTCGTGGGCTTATAGCAGCTAAACTGCTTCTCTCGGGTCATAGTGAGAAGATTCAATGAGGACTTGAAATGGGGAATGACAGCCTTATTTTAGATAGTTATTTACAGTAGAATTGGACAAATTGTTGGATGGTGATGATACATATTTGTTACAAAGAATGCTATTAATTTCCTTTCCTATGTCAAGTAAGGCTAAGACATAGTTGTTTACGCTTGTTTATTTGTAACAAGGAAGAAAGCAAAGCCCCTGGTTCAGACTTTATACCAGCTGAAGTCTACGAGGAAGGGTGCTTAGCCCTGATAGAAAAGCTCCACCAACTGTTTTTAATGATGTGGCAGCAGGAGACAAAATACCCGGAAGTAAAAACAGTAACGCAATACTTGATGTAGCACTAAACAGCTTACTACTACGGCAGCAGTCACGGATGTACCTTCCGAAGTTTCATTCCACCCGCTGTTAATATAAGCTCTCATAACCAGCAACACGTAAACATTTTTAAAAAAGCTCGCCAGATAATTGATGAACCAAATCAGTAATATTAGTTGCACGAAAAAGCTTATCCTTTTTGAATTATCCACTTTAGAGTCATGCCAACCATCCCACGTCACGCCATCCAGTCGTCTCAGCTGTAGTAAAGCCATAAAAAAACACGCAATTTTCACTACCAGAAGCAATCTATACTGAACAAAATTGCACGTAGTTCACGTATAAGGCATTGACAATTGCATAAAACTATTACTTACTGAAGAGGAGAATGGACCATGAACAGACAGGATTTCCACAAAATCACTCACTTTGAAACTTCTGCAAATACATTAAAGCAGCTAAAAGGAAATGGGCAGCCACTCATGGAAACTACCCGGTTAGTACAAACGCGTTTCCGCAGTAGAATTGACCCTATGCATACGCAACATGAATTCGTGCGTTGTTGACACGATACAACATTATATAATGAAGAAAACATAGAGATGAAGTACAGATTCTCTTCAATCCAAAATGTCCGCGACAATCAATCATTAGACAAAAACTGTACTCGACGACTAATCGTTGGATAAATTGTACCCGACGACCAGTCATTGGACAAATTGTACGCAATACTAATCAAAGGAGAAATTGTACGCGACGACCAATCGCTGGATAAACTCTACACGACGATCAACCAATCGAAATGGTTTAGACCTACCTAAGATGAAAAGTGACATTCGAGAATTGCATGTCATCAGATATAAAAAGATAAGATATCAAACATCAAAACAGTTCTTTAAAGCAAATCACATTGTACATCTAATGCCGAATATTAAAATTTAGCCCAGTGATCAGCAAAACAAAGATGATGTAATCGTGAACATCATTTACATTTTGAACAAAACTGAATAAAATAAATCATGGCACACAAGTACCACTTCTCATTAATGGTTCGTCATTAATATTTACATGCCGTGTTGTTATTTAATAATACATTACAATTTGGATTAACGTTTAGACAAATCCCGTAGTCCATAGATTTCTACATCACCATTTCAGTCTGTCCATCGTATTAGCCGCAGTTATTCTCATATGAATATTCCATGAACTCGTTTACATTTTACACTGTATGTAATGTCACCAGATAACTAGAATCAAAGGTCATGTTAAAACAAAATTCATTTATAAATTTATGTATTTAAAATTGTCAATACAGGATTTTATCCTGATTCTGGTAGGTAAAAACATTTAGTTTTCTGTGACTTTAGTTACAGTCCCTTGTTAATGTGCCCCACCTCAACAATTTACTCCATTAAACAGGACAGGGGGATGATGCAATGCTTCGAAATCAGCCCAAGAAAGAAACCGCATCACTGTTCCAGCGCTGTATTTATTTATATTTGTTGTAAAAGAGCTGTAGAGATCAATACTAAGTTATCCACTCTCTCAAATGGACCAATTTATACTTCTAATTTTTATTTCCAGGCATGACTTTGATGATAAAGTTGGACGATAGAGATCCAACCTCTAATCGACTTAGACACTTTACCCAATAAAGACATCGCTGTCCGTATCATCTGATTTGTATTGTGTGTCAATGTACAATTTCCATCCATCTAATAGTTCAAATGGAAGTAGTTAAACCTTGAATGAAACTCGCAGTCGCTCCCTTCTTTCCTCACCTGAACACTGTTTCGGAGGCAATTTAGCAACTCCCAACGGATCTGGCGAAACGTCTGGTAAATCCGCATTATTGTGATTGGCGGTAAGACTCAGAGTGATATAGCTGAGTGACGTCTCACTCTCTGGGCTGTTAGTATCCCGCGTGATGTCTGCATTATCTTGACACAGTGCCTCCATTTCAGATTTGCGAGTGTTAGCGTCTAAACCCCTGCCGCCGCAGGAGCTAAACTTGGCAGTGGAGGAAGAGGTCAAAAAGCTTTTTAATCGCCGACTTCTGAAGGCGCGATCGGAACGAAAAAGCATGCCATCAATCTCAATCCCAGGATGTACCTTTGTGGATCTCACGAGACAACATCTGAAACGAGATTTTACCTCTGTTCGGAATGCTTCATTGAGCCAGCAATAAACAAAAGGGTTGTAGCATGTGCTACTTATGGCGATCCAGTGGCAGATGAAAAACACCGTGCTGTTGTAATGAAACACTTGTGGGTTGGGATGAAAATCTGTCAGGATGTGGTATAAGTTCAGTGGCATCCAACATAGTGCGAAAACAATAACGACCGTGATCAACATCTTAATGCTCTTTCTCTTTGCTTTTTGCTGTGTGGCCTGTTGGTTCTCAGTTACGGCCCCTACATGCGTGCGCACCCACAACTTTCGAACTATTCTACCGTACGTGACTGCGATGACGGTCAACGGAAATACGTACTGAAGAAAAATGGTGATGACAGTCAGATATTGTTCCCATTTTTCATTCGGGTCGGGAAAATCAGAAGCACAGCGTTTTGCTTTTGTTAACAAAAGATCCACTTCTTGTACCGTATTGTAGAGTCCGAACGGAAGCGATAAGCCGATGGCAATTAGCCATATCAGTCCCAGGACTACCAAACCTATTGGCTTGCTCATACGCGGGCTAAGCGGGTACAACAGCACTTGCTGACGATCTAAAGCAATCCCCATTAGAGTGAAGGTCGAGATATAGACGGAGACCATAAGAGAAAAGTTCATAAGTCTACACATAACATCTCCAAACGGCCATTCGTCTAATAGGTTACGTGCAATATTGAACGGAACGTTGAGAACAGTCAGTAGAAGGTCTGAAACAGCAAGATTGGCAATGAAGAAGTTAGTCACTGTATGCATACGCTTGTTTTTTATTACCACGTGACAGACCAGCGTGTTGCCGAATACAGATATAATGATCAAGGTGGCGTACGCCACAATTAGAACTATATCCCATAAGACCCACTGTCTTTCTTCTAGCAGTTGGGTGTTTGACAAGTTTTGGTGTGTCTCATTTTCAAGCTGAAAGAAGGCGGCCAAAGAGGGGTGGCCTGTTTCATTAAACCCTTTTTGCAATAAGCGCTCCAGCTCATCAATAAACGCCATAATGGTTTAGGAATGCTTCGAAGTTCTACAATTGCAACTCACATGTATTTTTTAATCAATTAAGAAAAAAGTGTATCTCAAACAAATGAATTTTCCAGTTTATCCGGTGATAATAGATATTTACAGTTCTCAAAAATTATGTTTTTCTTTTACTACCTCAAGTAAGAAGATTTTCACAATGCCTGTATTCAACACTTCATTAATTCATTTTTGAAATGGGGGAGGTTGCAAGCGGTGAGTCCAAATGAATTCTAAGAGAAACGTTGAGTTTCAGTAATCACCGTGTCCAAATGAATTCTAAGAGAAACGTTGATCTTCAGTAATCACCGTGTCCAAATGCGAATCTGGATGAGGGGAATTGGTTAAATCCTGAAAAGTTGCCGATCAAAACCTTCATCAGAACGCAAAATCAATCACATTGTCAATGAGATGCTTGAAATATAACGTTCACAATGTGTCACTGTCTGTAAAATAGTCTTCATACAGTCTTTATTAAGAGCATTTGATTCTTCTTCCTTATGTGACTTAGGCCCCAACATGAACGGTTTTGTCGGCTGAGTTGATTTCCACCAGCATGACGGGAAGAGCTATGTATTTCATTACACCCAGTTTTATTTCTTCTTCTGAAAATAGAAAGCATTTAACATTTATACTTCTTCATTTTCCAATAAAATACAAGCCACTTGTTTGTAATGCAAAGGTTGTGCTTCCAATAAAATTAGATGATATTAACCCTTGGACCATACATAACTTCGAGGTAAGTTCCACGGATCATTTCTCGAATGCATGTCAATAGCTGCCATTCAGATTACTTGTCTATTAACAACACAAGGATTGATAAGTTACGAATGATCGAACTATTTTTTTTCATTTGTGATCTCTCCGTCAGTTATAAAGGCAATCCAACTGTAAAAGCAGCCGAAGTGGTTCGAATAGATTTTGTTCATTTTTTTGCAAAGAATGATTTGCAAACAAAATGCTTGATGTTTCTATAAAGTACAACACTGACATACATCCGAGCCATATATTTGTCTCGCAGAATAGCTGACGTAGTTCCGAATGCCCTTTGACGACGACCACAAGACGAAGATGAATACAAAAAAGTTTATAATTCAGTATGTACGCTTGTTTATTCGTCTGTATCGTTCATTATTCAAGCAATACACCAGTCTGTCTCTAACCATCTCGTAACTGTAAATTAACTGCTTTATTTAAAATGCAAGAAAAATTATTTTAGATCGTTGAATTCCACACATACGTACGTACGTGCATACATACATACATACATACATACATACATGCATACATACATACATACATAGTCGAAAGTGAAAAAGCAGATTCAAAATTTCGTCTTTTCATGCCTAAATCTGAATTTTTTTAAATTACACTGAACCACCGCGGATGAAAACTGTAACATACTGGGGATCTCAAAGCAGCTCACCTCAAGACCGAGCTAACAACGGTAATAAAAAAAAAATAATGTTGAGCCTACTAGATCGATGTTTGCTGTATTTTAATTGACCTCAAGACAATATTGATTTTTAGTGTAATGATTTTTGAATGAGCTAATGCCACAAATAATTAACTATGGACCACAAATTCCGAAAACTCGGATTTCACACTTTTATGTTATATTCTTGATTCACTTACGTATGATTTATCAGCATGCGTTTCTAAGCCATAGACGAAGATCTGTATTGCATGCAACATATTTACGAAACAGGACCGAAACACCTAATACACTTTCCTGTCTCAAGTTACAAAACACTTGCAAGTGAGAATATTAAAAGATATGATAAGGGTTATTTTACGAAACTAATTAATGCTACCATAAAGTCCCGTGAATATGGTTCAGTATGTATGGCGTCTATACCGAGTTATTGATTAATTACCCGGAAATACGTCTTCTCAACACAAATCCTTACGTGGATAATACATTTCCTTAATTAAAAGATATATACAATTACATTTTGTCAGGAAGAATAATTGCATGCATGTATTGATGGAAACAGCAATACAAAAACTGCTGTCCCTAATGACCACATTCGTTTGGGACACACACACACACACACACACACACACACATATATATATATATGTACGTATATTCATTTCATGTGTACATACAACAGCTTTACTCAACGTAGATTTTAAAACAATACAAAAGGATGACAAAGAAATAAAACGTACAAAATTATTACTGTGCACACTCATATATTATAGTGGAATATATCAAAACATTACTTTCCCAGTGAGGGAAGAGCAAATAATAGCAACTTTATTTTTGCCTGTATGTCGTGAATTACGACGTGTTTCTAAGCATCCCTCTGCGCTTTGTCTGAAAACAATATGGCGGCAGCCGGGCACAGTGATGTCATGGTCTATTTTTAACAAAAAGTTGAATTCAGTACAAGCGCCATACTGACACACATGATCATTAAAAAGTGACGATGCTATAACTGGAAATACAATTACCAATAGCACATACCGCAGGTGTGTAGCAATACAAAATAGAGAGGCATACATAACAAGATAGATATAACTAATGTGATTTTCCTCTATACAAAATATTGAAACAAAAGGATTCAATATAACTTCTTCACTACTTATGCATACTTAACTTTTCAAGAAAGATAACATGTCTCGATTTAGTACGATACTGAAACACTAAATATGTGAGAAAATACTCTTCAGGAAAAGGACAAAAAATATCTGTTCTTGACTGAGATATTTAGCGATTTCCGTTTTGGCTTATTTGTAGCTAGAAAAATATATGTAGCGGTAATTAAATTAGAAAATAAAAGAACAACGATCCTTATCAAGAATATGTTTAGCCAGGTTTTGCTCCAGAATCATTAGGAAGAACCAGTTAATAAAAACGTGCGTTACGGTTAAAATTGTAGGTCACAGCAGCGTGTTACTTAAGACAGCTACATTCACGGTGTAGGTTTTAGAAATGAAACACGTTTCGGACACAACAAAATCAACAGTTACGACTATACTGCTAAAGTTTAAATTCCGCATTTTAAGAACCTAAATCAAACATTTTATTTGTTAAAATGTTTCAATTTTTATATTGTTTTCCTTAAAATCATACTATTTGACGGTGAACATAGAGAAATCAGGTAATTTAGTTTAGAACATATATATGAGTAGTAAATAGGGGCGATCTAGGGACAATGGGACTGGGGACTATGTAAATTTAACATGGGAAATATTGTCGCGGCACTCTAGGGACAAGGGGAATTTAACATGGGAAATATTGTCGCGGCACTCTAGGGACAAGGGGTATTTAACATGGGAATAGAGTGTGGGTCTGTCTAGGGACAAGGGGAATGGAACATGGAACTATAGTTTGGGTCTGTCTAGGGACAAGGGGAATTTAACATGGAATTTTTTTTTAAAAAAAAAATAAAAAAATAAAAAAAGGTATTTAATTGAAAGTCAATCTCTTTTCGAGAAATGTGGGTGGCCCTGAAAAGGGCCTTTGGGTTTCTTCTTCTTCTTCTTTTTCTTCTTCTTCTAACTCCTCCACTTCTTTATCCATCCCCTTATTTTTTCCATCATTCCTTTCTTCTTCTTCTTTTCATTTTCCGGTATCCAGTCCGGGTGACCCATGGCTCGGAACTTCTGTTGGATTTTTATCCAGTTAGCGTTCAGTTTCTCTAGTTCTTCCTTTATCTTTCTATTTTCTTCTTCTTTTCTATCTTTTGTCCACCTGTCCTTTATTTTCTCCACTTCTTCATCTATCACCTTTCTCATCTTTTCTTCCCTTTTTTCAATCTTTCAACACTCCTTTTGACAAAGGGCCACTCTGACCTTTTTTCTATCTCTTCCAAAAACCTTCTTACTTCTTCTACCTTCTCCAGGGCCTCTTTTAATGTCCCCACTCTGACATAAGGGGGATTTATTAGCCCTCTCAGTCTCTTCACTTCTTCTTCAATTAATCCTTCTATCATCTCACTGGCTAATTTTAGTTCGTTCACATAGTGCACACTGGTTCTTAACCTCCAATCTCTTTCAATCCTTTCAACCCCATATTCACCATCCACCATCCAAAAATAAACATGCCTTAAATCATTGAACAGTTGGGACACTTCCATCTTCTTTTTTTATTCCTTAGAATGGTGCGAACGACGAATACTGTGGGTTCTTATAGTGAAAGCGCGCACGTGATGGAAAACATCCCCCTAAAACAAAATTGATCTTACCTAGATCATTACTTAAAACGCGCGGACGTGAAGGAAAACATCCCCTACTTTTCTCATTTCATATCATCTACTATTCAGATAGGCTAACCAACAATAAACTAACCCAAAATCTACCATCCACACACCCAAATCATTAAAATCAAATCCCAATAATCTACTATCCACACTAACCTATGCTAGCGCTTATTAACACACAATTATATACATAAACTTATACACTCACACTAGGAAAAAGAGTCAGTGTTTATATTTACACTACTCTACATTCACACACTGGCAAATCCATTACTATTTCTTTTCTAGAGTATTGGGTAGCCCTGAAAAGGGCTGTTTGTTTTTGAACTCCAGTGACACCTGGTTAATGATGGCACCTTCCAGGCCTGGCACCACACACACATCTTCTTCCCCAGTCTCCTTTTACTTTTTTTCTTGTAAGCGCAGAGGGAGGATGATTGGCTTCAGCACCCCAATCCTCTGTCTCTGGTATCTTGTAAGCCATTCTCTCTCCTATTTTCTTTTCCTCCTCTTCCCTCTGTCTTCTCTCCTCCTCTTCCTTCTTTATTCTTTCCTCTTCTATTATGCCGCCTGACATATTCCAGATGTATCTGGAGTTCAAGAAGTTTGCTTATTCTGGTATTCATTGTCTTGTTAACGAATGAACAGGGTAGCTAGACTGCCAAGCGAGTTTCAATTTATACTAAAAGCGCGGACGTGAAGGAAAACATCCCTTAAAAACAAAATTGATCTTACCTAGAGCATGACCAAACAAACGCGCGGACCTAAAAGAAACACTCACTCACTTTTTTATACTGCCCATCACTATTCTAAAAGATTTTCATTAATCACTTCAATATACTATTCACATACGCAAAGCAATCCAATCAAACCCCAAATCTACTCTCCGCACACCTCAAACAGCAAAAAACATGATCTTAATCTACTATCCACACAAATGTACATGAGCACTTACAAACACACAATCATATACACAAACACATACACTCACACTATAAAAAAGAGTCAGTGTTTATATTCACACTACTCTACATACACACATTGGCAAATCGATTGTTATTTCTTTTCTAGAGTATTGGGTAGCCCTGAATAGGGCTGTTTTTTGTTTGCTATGGCAATCTTTTAGTTTCTAAGAATGCGACATCCTCTGAGGATAGACTTTCTGACGATAGGTCTGCTTCTTCGGAAAGAGAAGAAGAACTCTTTGGTGTCGATACGACAATCGACAAAGCCTCTGTCAGGTTCAGTTTGCTGCTGCTGCTGCTGTTGCTGCTGTCTCTGAAGTCTGTACTTCTCTGTCCATTCTTCTTTCTCCCTGTTCACTTCTTCTCTGAAGAGCTCTTCTATCAGGTCTTCGGGGCCCCGAGTGGCCGAGTGGTCTAAAGCGCTCTCCGTTACGGATCACTGCCATCTCACCTCTGTCTGCGTCGGTTCGAGTCCAAGGCTCGGCTAGCGTGGGTACGTGGGAAAGCCTGCCAGTAGCTTCTCGTGGGTCGGTGGTTCTTCCCTGGGTTTTCCAGGGTTCTTCCTCCACCATTAATACTGGCCGCTATGTATAGCCTATCGTGTGCTGAAAAATGGCGTTAAACACTACAACAACAACTACAATCTATCAGGTCTTCAGTGACTTTTAACATTCTCACATTCTCTATCTCTTTTGGCTTCGGTATCAGACTGTGTCTGACCCTATGCAAATTCACGTAGGCTTCGTTTAGCTTAGCTAGTTTGGAGCACATCTTCGTAGGAGGATGAGTCGACAATTGATGGTTAGACTGGAAACTATCCCGGTTCTTAAAGTCAAAGCGCGGACGTGAAGGAAAACATTCCTCTACTGTTTTCGAGCCGCAACGTTCAATGAGTGTCATGAGAGGGATAGAGAGAAGTCAAAGAGCATGAATCAACATTCTTATAGCCAAACAAAAGACAAAGGCATTTTTTTCAAAACACAACATTTTTTTATTCAAAATCACTTAACACTAACCAACAACTCTAACATTTTCAACAATAATCCAACAATATAACATCAAACATTTTTTTCAAATCACAAACATTTTTTTTTTCAATTTACACATTATTTTGGACAGGGCTGACAACGTTGTGAATGAAATTGTGATTTCCACTGTTGGAAGTCATTAGGCCATTGATGGACACTACGTTTCCTAGCTTGAGACAAAAGATAAGCATAATGGTCACAGAACCATCGATCTACTTTCACATCGTTTCTTGAAGAAGAACGAGGATCAAAATGAGTCACTAAATGTTCTAAGGAAAAGCCCAGGCTGCGATGATGCAGAAAATACACACAGTACTGTCCACACACCAAGGAATCTGTGCCTTGTAATTTCACATTATTGAATCGGGTGATCTGAGCATTTCTTCTCATAAAGTCAATGATATCGTCTTATAAAGGGGGCAATCCGTACGAATCGAAATATTCCACACATCCTTCTTGAGGAAAGTAGACGGCTACCCAGTGGGTTCCTGGGAGATGACTATCGTCCGTGTTGATCACATAAGCTAGATGGTCTTGAGGTTTGCGATGAGGGAGTTCATCTTTAGCACAGACGCCAGGATTCCAAGAAGCCGTATACGAACTGTGGTTCAAAAGGTAATAAAGTTCCCAGGTATCCATGTTTTTTTCTTCTTCACAGGTAATGATAAGTCATCAATTCGATCCTGACCTTTTGCTTGAAAATGTCTGACAAGTAAAAGGCGTTTGGCTCCGACTTCTTATTCTGGTCAAAGAGAGATTCGATGCGACGGCGTTCCAGAGACGTTAATGGAGGAGAAGAATGTTTATCCAAGCCTTTATACCACTCGTTCAACACGAATTCTATTTCGTTGACACCCCAAGCTTTGTCCAGATATTCGTCCAATTTTTCTTCTTGGCTCAACATCAGACATTTGTCGTGTTGAATTTGACTGGGATGATCGTTGTGACATCCATAGCACTCTTCCTTGATCAATTCTTTCATTACATCTGTCAGGAATGTGGCAAAACAGGAGACTAAGTGGGCTTCTTGTTCTGGCCATCTTGACTTCATCATGATAACTTCTTCGTCTTGGGATTCTTCTTCTTCTTCTTCTTCGGTCTCCTCACATTCCATTTCCAAAGTTTCTCCACTAGGTAAAGAGGGATAACAGTCTTCCATGGCTTCTAATAGTCTAGAATGACTTCTCTCAAACTGTTGATTTCTATGGTATTATCGAATTCTGCATACAGGAGGACGTTCACCGTCTCTGGTAGATTTGTAGTAAACTGAATTTCCACACGAATCTGGCCAGATTTTATAGGGTGGAAATGTCCCTCGTCGCTGCCTTGGTCTGGAGTGAAATCGAAAACCCACAAAGCGTAGCCTCCTGCGTAATCCTCGTACGTAATGCCGTGACTGGTGTTGGTTCCTAACTGACCGGTAGCTTCGTACAGGGACAAGTACGACCTCAAGTAATTCTTCGCGGCACCAAAGTTAGGTTCGAAAGGTTGGGTACACAAGGTTTTGCCATCGCGACTGACTTCAATTTTGGACACATTGTAGGGTTAAAACTCAAAAGGGTTTTCGTTGTAGGCTCCGTTGAATGCTGAATTCTTGACGATACCAACGATTAAACGCTTGGGTAACTGTCCTTGGAACAGATGATCTTCGATCATGGATCGCTGTCCAGTGGGAATCGTGAACGTTTTCACTTCCACTCGTCGGGTCGTTTCCCACTTTAGGCAACACTTCCACACGACGCACGTAGAGTCTGGCTTCTTGAATGATAGTTTTGTAAGTGGCATCAGCAGCAGCCATTAAATGGAAAGAGGCACTGCTACGATTCAGTCTCAGGCGGATATCCACCCCGTTCAACAAATATTTTTCTTGTAACCACATGTCTAGATGCAAGCGATCCATCAGTTCTAAACTACGACTTTGTGCAATTTTCGTTCGTCGTTCTACAAATCCCGTTGTATTTTGAGCATCCCCAGCAATTGTAAGGCTGTTGAACTTAGTCGCTTTGTCAGGTTTCCATACCACGCAAGCATCCAGATGAATGTTCTTGGCTTCTTTTCCGTACGTCAAGAGATTTTCCAGGTAGGCCCGATAAGGGTAAGTATCCATGCTGCTGCCGACCAGTTTGTTATTCAAGTACAAGTCCACTTCGCTAAACAAGGAATGCATGAAATTATTGACGGGAGCTACTGCTTCATCAGCGTCTAGGTTAGCGTTGGGTGGTTCGATCACTTTCACTTTCAAGCACAGGTAACTGCTATTCAGATCGATGTAATCTTCGGGCTGTCCTTTGATTTCAAACTCGATGGGGGCGGAATCCGTCAAAGAGGAGACGGGCTGAAATTCCACCCACTGGGATTCTTGCATGGTCATCATGGTGGGGGGCATGGCAAACAGTTCCAGTTCTGACTTGGAACAAGCACAGGACTCTCGGTGCATCATTTTTTTCTGTTTTTCAATAATCGAAAATGTCTAAGTCTCGAACGGTTCTTCTTTTCTTTGTCTTTCTAGCTTTAGACGTGTGAAGTCTGGTGAAAGGGTGTTTTCTTCGTCGTCTCTTTCTGTCTTGTCCTTGCTGAATGCCTGACTCGGTAGCGTGCAGGGCATTTATAGGTGTGTCTCGTCGGCCTAAAAGGTCTTTGCCCGTTTGCAGCAAGACATTTTTGCCTACCCTCAAGAAAGCTTCTTTGGGGTTTTGTTTGTCGATGATGACATTTTGGAGAAATTCTTTGCCTTGTGTCAATACCGCATCTTTCAAGGCGTGCAATCCGCGTGTCACCATTGGTTTCAACACCGGGGCCACCGAACGAAAAGCCGATTTTAGCAAATCTCCTAAACCGTGTCCTCGCTGTCGAGCATCGCCTCGGTACACTGGATACATGACTTACGAGTCGTGAGAGAACCGTTTTCGAAAATGGAGTTTCACCGTGACTTTTCCTATGGTGAATGGAATATTTTGTCCCAGATCTCCTTTTATGGCAATGTTGACCGTGTCCAAATACGACTTGCTGACAGGCAAATAGTGAGGATGTACAAATTCGCGGTGGACGGGGTAAGTGTTTCCACCTTCCACGTCAGCGACCGTGGCAGAATCCACTTTGAAAGGAATGACACGCAGTAACGGTACGGAGGTGTGTCTCACCAAGTTGTACTCCACCACATCGGAGTACACAAATATCAAATTCAGTCCTTGATTCAGTTCTACCGGGGCACGAAAAAACTTGGCAAAAGAATCGTTGTCGTAAATGACTGCTGATTCGGGTTTTTGTTCTACTATCTTCCTCAGCTCCATGTCCCCGCCCAACATGGCAAACAATTCAGGACAAAATAAAATGGACATGATTTTACCCCCTTCGGGAAATTTCATGAGGAAGCGACGAGCTACTTTATGGTACTCCAGGGTGACACTTTTTTTTGACACTCTCCAAAGCTTTCAGAAACACGACATTAAATCTGGAGGCTATGGTGCTCACCAAATGTTGACCACTAAAATAATAGCCTAGGGGAATAAACAAGTGATAGGTGGTCCACTTTTGATTTTTTGTGCTAGGGGTTTTCTTGTCATATTTGACATGGGTATCCAAGTACTGTTGCAATAAATCGTCATGAACTTCCACCGTAAAAAAAATTTTGATTGGGAAGGACATTGAGGACTTGGGTTGGGTGAATGATTTCTACTAAAGCCACTTCCCAATGGGCTTCGTGATCTAATGGGATGGCCTGAGGTAAGGTTTTAACCCTACAATGTGTCCAACGTGTTGTTGGGAAACACCTCCATGGAACTGTCACTGAATAAGGTTAAGTAAAATTGGTTTTGGTGACTTATAATTCCAGAGTTCTGTAGCTGTCCGAGGGGTTACAGGACGTCAGAGGCGTGTCTCCGCCCAAAATAGGGTTGTTCTTGTTGCAGTGGTGACTGGCACTGGCACTGGACACAAGGTTCCTGTGGTTCCCGTTCGAGGTGAATTTCAGGGAGGGATTAGGAAGCAGGTAACCGATGCAACTGCTCAATAAAATGGTCCACAATTGTTTGTCTCCTTGTTGCAAACTCAAATTGGCAATGGCTGTCCCGATGACACAATACACCACGAAGATTTGGCAGAAAAAGACTATTTCCGTTTTAGGCGCACGTTCTCCGCACCACACCCACAAAGGTTGTTTTTGTAAATCTTGCAGAGAAGAACTGGGTAAAGGAGTGGTCGATGTAGCTGCATCTGTGTGAAAGGGCATTATGGTCACTTCTTTTTATAGGCGATGACTTGCGAAGCGTCGATCTAAGAATCAAAACTGGGTGGATATCCTTTCCAACGTACTTTGACTTCTTTGACACGTCGTTTGCCCACTTTACGAGTTCTGTGTTCGAGAATGCTTTCGATGTCGTACACGTCGTCTTCTTTTTTGGTCACACATTGTAACTCGGGCAAATAAAACGTTCCTTTAAGCACTTCTCCGTTCATGTCTTCCAATTTATAGACGGCAGGATGACGGCCATGCACTCGTCCAGTGACACGAAACAATTCTGTCGTCCAGTTAGGTAAGTAACCTTTGTCGAAAGTGCGTTTGGTTTTGCCAATGCGTACCCGATCTCCTACGGTCAACTCTCCACTTTTCTTGGGGACAGCCCTCGTCGGGGACGTACCAAACAGGTGCTCAAACACGAGCACTTCGTTGTCGGGAGTCACTTCTTGCGGGGCACGTCCAATGCTTCGATGGTAAGATTGGTTGTACGCTTGCATCAGGTGCGGTAAGATGTCGATGTACTTCAGAGTGTGGTGATGCGTAAAATATTTCCACATGCGTTCTTTCAAAGTGCGTTGAAAACGTTCCACGATGCTAGCTTTCGTATCGGGATTCTCGGTGGTAAAAAAATTAATGTCACGTTTCTTTAATTCTTTTTGGAAAGCTTGGTTCAGAAATTCGGTACCTTTGTCCGTTTGCCATCGAAGAGGGTGACGACCGCTTTGTTTCAACACTCGTTGCAGGCCTCGCACTAATTCGTTGCTGGATTTGGAAGTCACGACCCAGGCAAATTTGGAAAAGACGTCGATGACACAAAACAAATATTTGTAACCACGATTGTAGCTGGCCAAATGAGAGACATCGGCTAAATCGGCTTGCCATTGATAATCGATGCCTTCCACTCGGGTGCGACTTCTGGCAAACTTGCGTCGAATGGGTTTGTATAAAGTGTAGGTAGCTTGTTCTTGTAACCATCGTTGCACTTGAGGTAAACGGAGACTTTTCAGTCGAGTTTTGGCAGCACGATACAATTTTTGAACTCCTGCGTAGCCTGCAGGATGGGAGGGATCGTAGTAAATGCTGGCTAAGACTTTTTCCATTTTTTTTTGTGTTTGGGGTAGCATCTCTGGTGACCCCTGTGGATGGTAGTAGTGGTGGTGGTGGTAGTGACGATGGTGCTGCACTTTTCATCAAGGTCTTAAAATCTTTCAGAGTGGGTAGAGCTGTTTCGTCTAAAGCTTTCTGGTGAAAGAGTTGCAGTCGTTGCAAGAGTTGACCGTACTTTTGCGATTTTTCTGTTTCGGACAAATCTTGGCGATCCATCAAGGACTGCAATTCGTGTTGTAACTGAGACATCTCGCTCAAATGGGGATTGGGAGGTAAATGCGGGTGCGTTGTTCTTGCCAACGATGGTATTCCATCCATCGTTTGTAAGGCACTAAAGCTAGTTTTCGTCCTTCCCTGGGGTTGTCAGGGGTCGATTCTGAGATCTTGGGACTTCAGAGGGCCTTTTTATCCTGCTCCCACCAGTCCTCCCAACATGGTTCCCAAGACTCCTTTCAGTAAGGGGCCTAACAAGAGGGGTAAAATGCCTCCACGTTGGACCAACATCTTCTTCTTTTGACGAATGGGAATTTTCTTTTGAACCATTTGGCGAAGAACATGACGATGTTTGCCTAAGCATTGTTTCTGGTGTTTGGACAAAGGGATCGTGCCTTTCAAGACGTTCAAACAGCATTCGCACACGGTATCGATGGCATCTTTGGAGGCTGATTGAATGAGTTTTTTTCGTAGGGGTGGAGAAGCTTTGGACAGGACAGATAACATGTCCCCATGTTTGACTAAACGAGGAGGCAGTCCTTTCCTTTTCTTTCCTTGGGGTTGTTTAGAAGAGGGATGTTTTCTGGAGGGTGACATCTTCAGGAGCACCAAAAATACTGATACCCTACTTGGTCACACACCTTTTTTATACTGGAACGCGTCGCCACTGATTGTCTTTACGTCGTATCAACTTCAGGACAGGCATGACACGTCGTGCAGGGGTACGTAACGGACTAAATCGAGCCAGTTCTTGCTTGGACAAATCCAGTAAACTTTGTAACATGCCCGATCTTTCTTGGACTTTGATTTTGGGAGAAGGTACTTTGTGAGCAGCAGCCACTGCCACTAAATTGGAGGGTCCTGCCACTGGGGAAGTTCTTGGGGTCATCAACGGAGAAGTTCTTGGTGTGATCAACGTCTCCAAGTACTCTTCAGTTCTTGGTGTCATCAACGGAGAAGTGGATGAACGTGAGGCTGCCGGAGACGCAGTCACCGTCGTGGCAGGTCGTGGTTTGCGAGTGTAAGGTTGCGTCCTGGCCGAAGTGCCTCTCTTGCGACTAGTTTTCTTCTGTGGGCTTTTCTTTTTCTGGGGACTTTTTCTCTGTTTCTTTTTCTGGGGGCTTCTTTTCTTTTTCCGGGGTGGTGTCTAGTAAGAGGAGGGTCCCGCCACTGGAGAAGTTCTGCTTGGGGACCTGGTCTTTTTCTTCTTCTTGGAACTTCGTTTGACTTTTTTCTTGGGGAGAAGTTTGGGGGCATTAGGATCCCATCTTAAGAGAGAGCGACTGATGACCCCTCCGAGAGTACCGCTCCCTCCAGGTTTCAAAATGATTTGTTTTTTGGTTTGAGTGTCGATGCGGCGATCGGTCAGTTGGGTCAAAGCGACTTTGTTTCGATCAAAAAAGCGTTTGGTTTGATGAGGAATCTGAATGATCCCTTGGAGTAATTGACGTGCTGTCACCGTGAACCATCGTAAGACTTCTTTGAGACTAGCTTCTAAGACACGAGCTCGTGTTTGTGGATTTTTTTCTCGACTGATGCCATACAAGACACGAATCAATTTGACGGGAAGATGCGACTGAAGGGACGTCATGTTCAAAATGTGTGAGACAGACGAAAACGGTCTGAGGTTTTTATAGATTTTTTTTGTGGAATGAAATTAAGTCGAGGACGGAGACGTGTACAGGACAGGCCCTCCGTCTTGGCACCAGTGGCGAAACAAGTGGGTACGAAATCGCAAATCATCGGGGGTCGTAGGTTTCAAATCGACGAGTAAGTAGGCGTGTGGAGTTTGAGTGGCATCGTCGTACGCCTGAGTCAGCCAAGGCGTTCCTAACTGTTTGGCTACGACTTGCACTTGCGATTTATCTCGAGGGCTTTTAAACAAGACCACGTAATGCGCATTGAGATTGATGGTGCGATGGGCTTTACTTTGTTGAAACAAATTTTGGGTGATGTAAACGACACTGGCATTACGGTGATGCCCTTTGCGTGTGAACCACAGTTTAATTTCTTCTTCGTCTTCTCCTAACATGTCGTCAAAAATGACCAAATGGGTTTGACGGGAGTCAGAGACGATGCCGTCGTCTTCTTTAGGAATGCCTTCCACAAACACGATGGAATCGCCTTGACTTTCTCGCAAGAGGCTGTACGCCGATTGCCACTCTTTGTAACACCACACGATCCGCTGAGGTGTTCGATCGATCAAATGATGTTTATGTTCGATCAAACGTTTGACGAATTCGGTTTTGCCTGAACCGCTAGGTCCAGCAATGAGCATGTTAAAGGGATGGCGAAGATACAAAGCCTCCCAACTGGCACGATCTAAGTGTTCGTCGATGACTTTGACAGTGGAGGAAGAGCGAGCAGAGATAGCAGAAGTAGCCATAGTGTCAGGAATGTCACTTGTGACACGAAAACAAACAAGACGAGAGTTTATATACTTTTTTTCAGAACACGTTTATTGAATGATTTAAACATGAATATCAAATACAAAAATACATAAAAGCCAAAAGCTTAAGTACAACGATAAAAGGCACATGAAAATCATTAACGTGGAATAAAAACAAGTGTCTGTACAACATGTTTTGGGTAAAGTTCTGACCAGTTCTATAGGGGGTAAGGTCACACAAGTGTCCTCCCGAAAGAGTCTTTCAGGCCTGTCCACGACAGTCCTGTCCTGGGTGACGGGTTCTTCTGGCACCGTCACTAACACAGGTTGAAAAGTAACTTTTTTCTTTGGACGTTGAAAGGAAGGATCACAACTCTCGAGCATACTGGGCCACTTCTTGGGTCCAAGCCTCAAAATCCCATTTTTTCCAGGCACGGACATCTCTCCAATGGGGGTGTAAGTCACAAGCTACACACACATCGTCATACACGTCTTGGGTAGCTAAAAGTTGACGAATCTTTTTTTCCCGTAGAGGTCGAGAAGTATCCAGATGAAAACGTAAGGCTTTGCGCAAAAGGAGTCTCTCGTGAACATTTAAAGGCACCACTTTCATGTTGAATGGGGTGGTAAATACTGTTCGTAAAGAGTCCACAAGGAATCGGCTGGTAAACGAAATCCCAGAAAACAAGTCACTAAGACACACACCACTTGTCGACCCAAATTGAATGGATACAGTTCTTGTAATAATCGATGGTAATGATCCACGGTTTGAATATGGTCATTGAGTTCCTTCCACGGAATCTGTTCAATTACATACGACATAAGTCGTGGCATGGCAGCCTGTTTTTATAGTCTCTTTATTTCGGAAACAATACACGTACTTTCTAGCCAGAGATCTTCGTTCTCCAGTGGGGAATCTAAATCTTGCATACTGTAACCTAAACTTCAAAGTTTGTTTAGATGTTTCCTCTTCCGCTAAGTAGATTCCATGTAAAATATGTTGGTAATCCTTTAACTTGTCTTCCTAATACGTTGCACTAGGTGAATCTCGAAGTAACCAAAATGATCAACACGTGGATCATCGGGGGCCTGGAAGTATTGAACAAGGTCTGACCACTGAAACAATTTCTGACGAATCAGTTCCCTTACACCATTCAGGTACCAGTGGTTTAACATCTGGTGACCTAACGGATGCAGCTGTTCTTTACGTTTGACTTGTATTTTGACCAGCTCTCGGTAAATGCGTTCTCTCAACTCCACAGGCAATTAACGAATGTTCTCTTGTAAAGTATCCATGAATAGGTCATACTAAATCCTCTTTTGTCTGACACAATAAATGTACCGTTTGCACAGACATGGTTTTAATTCATTGTCGAATCTAAATCGTTTCATCACTAATCTACACATTACAATTCGTTCAGAAGTTTCCTCTTTCACTAAGTTGACATTGCGTAAAAGATGTTGATAATTCGTTAACTCTTCCTCTGGAATTGGATCCAGTAAGTTTACAATGTAGATAGAATCATCCATACCAAACCAATTCTTTTTATAACCAGGGGGTCGTTGATCAATGTCTGTGCAATGGAACACTTTCAACTCAGTCAGTCCTTGTATAGCATTCAGGTACCAGTGGTTCAAACACCGGTGACGTAACGGATGCAATTGTTCTTTACGTTTCACTTGTATTTTGACCAGCTCTCGGTAAATCCTTTCTCTCAACTCCACAGGCAAAGCACGAATGTTCTCTTGTAAAGTATCCATAAACAGATTATGGTAAGTTACTTCAATGTCTCGGTCCCACTAAGGGTAAGTAATGACAATTCGGTGACCATCAAGCATGTTCTACGTAGGCCGAATCTTGTGGTTCCCAGTGGTGAAGTGACACACCGCAACTGAAGCACTTGACTTTATCTCCTTCGCCCAAGTAGAACAATCCGGCTCTGGCTAATTCTTCGGGGGTCGGTCCTCCCAGATACTTAGGCCATTTTCCTTTGAACGATTGAAGACGATTTTCGAAGTCGCAGTATTCCGACAAACGCACAGGACACGAATATTCGTCTTTCACAGGTTCGTTTCGATGCGGGTTGGGTGACATGGACAGGAGTTTGCTCAGGGCTGGATGACATCCGTAGCGGGGTAGACGTGAAGGTGAACATTCACCTTTAAAACGAAACCCAGTAAAGTGTCCAAGAGGACGAGGGGCATCGCTTTCGCATCCCTCAGGTCTGGCACGCACAGCATCACTTTCCATGATAGGGGTAGTGAAAACAAAGTTCCCATGATGCTTTACGGCATCGCTAAGGTCACAGCGAACAGCATCGTTCCCATCGCAAGGCTCACAATCGCATTCCACTTCCGAAGTCCCACACTTGAATTGTGCCTGTCTGAACTTGTTGTGTGTTTCTCTGAAAGTATTCATCTTGTTCGCTCGGTCTTGGTAGGTAGTCACAATGAACTATCGATCTTGACCATAGTCCCTTTTTATACTAGTCGCAATGCAGTCTCAAGCATGTACATCGTTCCTTTTTATGTTTTTTATGTCTAGTTTTGGAAGGTACCGTCTCTAAGGTGCCGTCAACATTGTACCGTAGTGTCATGGGTGGAAAGGCCATAGAAAGGTAAGGACAGTGCGGAGACCATCGAGTATGTTCCAGAATAGCTGAATCTTTGTAGGTACATAGATCCATTCGTAACTTCAGTCCGCAAACGAAACACTGTACTTCGTATCCCAATCCTGACTCAGGTCCCAAGTAGACAAATCCTGTTCTAGCTAAAACATGCGAAGGAGGTAATCCTTCCCTATCCGAAGGCCATTTCTGAAACGTGTCCAATCGACGGGCACAATCACAATAGTCAGGTAAGAAGACTGGAAAAGGGTAGGGTTTGAACTTGGAGTTCTCATCGGGTTTCTCACTCGATTTTTGCTGTGGCGAAGTCATGCTTTTGGTGGGTGACTATCCTCTTACAACCAATGTTTTATACCGACGTGTCCATACGGTAAGGTGAAATGATTGGGAAGTCGCACTCGCTTCTGGTACACGATTTGATAGACTTTTTCCAAGGGTCGACTGACGATGTGATGAGTGGGTAAACATAGTCTTGTTGGTTGATAGGTGGTCACTTTAAAGTGTTCATCTTTTCCAGACTACAAGGCTTCTTTCAATACGCCAAAGTTGACCACTCGACTGGCACGATAATTCAGAGTCAATCCTTTCACTTTACACTTCGTGTGCACTTCTCCTTGTTTGTCCCGGTATTCGTAGCCGTAATTTTTAGGACCGCCACTGGCGACACTTAGAATCTTGTCGTCGGGGTGCTCGTCTGTCCAGGCACCTAAACGGTCTCCTTCGATGTCAGGGTGCTGTTGACTCGGGTGATGGATGTAAATG
This sequence comes from Sinohyriopsis cumingii, assembly GCA_028554795.2. Classification (NCBI taxonomy): domain Eukaryota; kingdom Metazoa; phylum Mollusca; class Bivalvia; order Unionida; family Unionidae; genus Sinohyriopsis; species Sinohyriopsis cumingii. The sequence continues at coordinate 46,152,271 of CM068830.1, read as the reverse complement.
CAACTGTCCGTGTCAAAGTACAGGACACGTTCCCCTAACAGCTTCGTACAATTTTAAGCGAGCATGAGCTGTCACGTAAGCCGCAATGATGACATTTCCAAAGGGGTCGTCTTGTACAAAGTCCAGATCTTCTTCGTAATTCACTAAAATCAAATCCTCACGAACGACGTCCACGTGTTTCATGTATTTGGTTTTGTCGTGAATCATCTGGAAGTAGCGGGAAGGTTCTGTCAAATATTCCGTCTTGGGTAAACACGGTCGTTGTGCCATTTTACCCCACAAGCAATTTAACATCACTTTGGCAAACGATCGCCTGCCTTCGTTTTTCTCGATGTGGTCTAAAGTGATGCCTTCTTGTGCCCGGTATTTCTCTTTGAATGTCTTTTCGTCATCGGGAGTGTGACATCAGGAAGGATAGCCGCTGGCTTCTTGTTTCAGTTTCAAAAAGGCATCCACGTAGTCTGCGAAAATGCCTTTCTGCGTGGGGTCACCCTTGTGGTTTTGTTGTGTCTTGGGAAGGTGACAAATTTCGTACACTTCTAACAGTTGGTATCCCATGTCCAGAGCTTTGAACAATTCTACGCTGACCCACGTCCCCGTCAAGGTGCGTCCTTCCTGGGTGTGCTGACAAGGCTGGTCTTGGTTGCACGTTTCGGCACAAGTACGGCACAAAGGAAACATCAGTTTGCCTTGGCAATGGTGAGGTTTCACGGGATGGTACAAGTCCTTGGGAGGCAAAACTTTGCATTTGATCAAGCCTTCGTATTGTCGAATGTTTTCAAGTCGATGTGTTCCGTCAACAATTGTGGGTGTCCTGCAGGAAAGCGACAATATTTGCACACGTAAGGATACAGCGAACACACGTCCAAGTATTTCATTTCTTCTCCTTTTTCTTCGTCGGCTTGGTACAGCAAACAGGTGGCATTGGTCCTTCCTCCGTACAAACTATCCCTCGGGTTCAGTGGGTCCATGAACTGGTAACTTTCCACGAGACGTTTAAATTCGGGATCGGTTTTCAAACGGTGATCGTATTCGTGTTCCCACATTTCCACCACTTGGTATCCTTCCTGTTCTAACTTTAGGCGTCGCTGACAAGTGGCCTGGTACAAGTCTTCCATGGTTCGTTGTAAAAACTGATTTTTAGTGTCGCGGTCAGGGTAACAGACGGGACATCCGTGAAATAAGCAACCGTTAAACTCGTACACGATCTTGGGGTTTTCTAAGTCGCAGCCATCGACCGAATGCGTTCCGATGGTCTTTTCACCTCCTCCGTTGCGGGCATGCTGAATCCATTTGTCTTCCTTGTCGCACAAGTAATGTAACCAGCGTAGGGCTTTGACCGAGTATTGACGTTTGACATAGTTGGTCGTTTGAGGACTGATGACAGCCACGGTGTTTTCAGGCATGAATCGTTGTCGATACACTAAGGAACACGCTTTGGCAATGGTGCAAGCTTCTTTCAAAGGATCGACCCCTCCGTGTTCCATGAACAGTTCTCGAAATTTTCCACAGCATCGCCGTAAAATGTCCACGTCGGAACGACAATACTTTAGCATTTCTTCCTGAAAGTCAAAAGGGTCGGAGGCGTGAACCTGGTACCAAGCGTAGAAAGCTTCTCTTGTTCGGTACGCATGTTGTCGGGTCGTAATAGTGAGCCTCAGGTAAATGGGGTAGAACGGCGTGTTGATTGGCTTCCGTATTCAAAAAGTGAGGAAAATAACCTTTAGCCATTTCTGTCATTCCAAACGTTTTAGGCATTCGACTCAAAGGCATGGCCAAGTAACTCATCGAATCTTTAAACTGCACTTGTCCCACTTGCATGAAAATGACTTTGGCTCCGTTCAAAGTCACTTTAGGACATTCGGTGCCATGTTCCGTATAGTACCTCAAAAGAAACTGTCCATCGTATCCGGAGAAATTGTGAGCCATCAGTGTGGCATGGCGATGACAACCTCCGTAACGTTCGATGTCCTCTTGGCTCCACGTCTTGTCGATGGGGTCTAAGACCCATCGGGCGAAATCGGCTAGCGTATTCGGTCCTCGAAAGATTTTTTCACGCCCTCCAGGAATCTTGCTGCAGTGAGGGCAATGACTGAAGATAGGTTCTTGAATGCACTTCTCGCACGCTCGATGAGCCACGCAGAAATTAGGAACGTGAATGCCGGTCTCTTGCATGCATTCGAAATCGAAAAAGATGAAATTGCCTCTCTTCTTGTGTCCATCCTCTTTCTATGGTGGGGGTTGGTATTTTTGCACGTAGCATTCGTGTTCCAAGTCCACGATGTGGTGACAAATGTGACATTTTTTCTTTCCTGAACATATGTGTCCCTTGGTACTTTTGGTACATAGGCCTTGTCCACACGTGGGACACAATCTCAGCGGTTGACAAGCGCATTTCTTCTGTGAACCTTGCGTCTTCAAATGCTGTTGGTAACAGGCAGGACTGACAAACGTGCGCAGACAAGTGAAACAATGCACTGGTTTTTGTCCTTCGCTCTGACAGGGTGGAGAGGCCAAACATCCTGAGCATTTCGATCCACAATGCTTGTGTTGCTCTCGATTGTTATAGCCATAGTCACATTTCTCACAGTAATAACTGTATCCCAGGAATCCAGTGATAGTGGTAATGGTATCAAAATGGTCATCGTGATGATAGACATGAATGTATTTTCCATCCTTAAAGTCTTTCCCTCGAAACAACAGAGGTCCGCGCACTTCTTGAGGGTGCACTTTCAAGGTGGAGAATGGAGCTAGGACATCTTGCAATTTTTGCATTTCAGGAATGCCGCAGGGTGTGTCTTTGGACAGGCCGGCTTGTTGCAACAGGAGTTCTGCTTCACTTCGTTGTTTGGCTCGGTTCGATTTTCGAATGTTCTCCCAGTCTCTTTTCCATTCTGCCGTGTCGTTCTTGTCGGCATAGGTTCGTCCCACCACGATGGCTCGGGCTAAACACATCTGGTCTTGAGGGTTGTGAATTTGGACGAGACTCGTTTTGGTGCTGCGAAGGTCGTTCACCAATAACACCTTATTGCGTTGTCCGGTCCCTTTAGGAGGAGAGACGTGGGTCATGTCCAGTGTGGCTTTTCCATCGGTGATATCAAACTGGTCATTGGATTGTTGCACGTGTTGAATCTTGTCCATGACTTTGGAAGCGGTTAGTTCTGCGGGTCTGCTAAACTCGATCCAAACAGGGGATTTCAAACCGTCGTGTTGTATGGAGAGTCTCAAGCGATCGTCTTCTTTGGGTTGACATTGTCGCTTGAGTGTGGTGAGCAAAGAATCCCACACCCTGGTGATGAACCCTTCTGCTTTCTCTAACGGTACTTCGGACTTGAAATCTTTAAACTTCACCGTGTATTTGTAAGCCGTGGTTCTAAATTTTCTAGAGGAGCGCTTTTCCGTCTCTCGAATGGAATAGTACTTTTCAGGGTTGACTGAGGGTGGTAAACTTTGTTTAGAGGGTTCGGATTCTGGTTCACTCATGTCCTCTTCAAAATCACTGGCATGAATTTGTGCCAAGACTTCAGCCCTGGTACGAGGCGATAGATCACGTTTCTGCCTCTTACTTTCTTCTTCTTTCTTCTCAAATGAATTGGATCGTTTCATCTTGAGTGAAAAATGTCAAATGACTCAAGTTTAAACAGCATGGACTAATTTATAGTCATGGCAGACCAGCGTATATAAAAGGGTGTGTGTCTTGTCCTTTCACTGTTCATTTCACTCTCTAACCGAGCACAACGATGGAAGAGACTAACCAAATCGAACGTTTCATCAGAGCTTTGCGAGGGGTCATTAGAAAATTCTCTTCAGACCAGCCTTCGGACTACTCTCCTTCCTTTGGAGATAAAAGTGAAGATACTTGCTATATCTGTCAGAAGAAAGGGCATTGGTCTTCAGTGTCCAGCCCGTCAAAAAAGAAAAACAGGGGTTAAAAGAGACAAAAGTCAAGATACCTGTTATTATTGTCAAGAAAAAGGACATTGGTCTCCAGATTGCCCAAAAAAGAAATAAGAGGAGTCAGAAGAAAAGAGGGATTCTTCAGAAGAAGAGAGGGATTCTTCAGAGGAAGATAGCAGCCAGGTGAAGAAAAAGAAACAGGAGAAGAAAAGAAGAAGGGAAGAAAGTGAGGAGAAAGAGAAGGAGGAAAAGACTGTGACTGTGAAGAAATTTTAAAAACAGAGAGAGTAAAAAAAGAAACAGAAGAAGTGAATGTACTTTTTAAAGTGCTCTGTTGTGAATTGTGAATTGGATTGTAACTATTGAGAAAAGAATACATTAATTATATAAGGTAAGTGTCTTTGGGTTTTGATTTTAAAATAAGAACGTACACTCACGCACTCATACACAGACACGTACTATAGGGGTAAAATGTTTTTGTTTTTTTGAGTTATTGGCAATTGAAAGTGTATCTCTTTTCGAGAGACGTGGGTGGCCCTGAAAAGGGCCTTTTTTGGTGTATGGGTGAGTTTAAGCAATCAACTTTAACTGTCTTAAGCCTTTGTAACGGCCGAGGCCTACTTCTGATGATGATGATGATTTGGTTGAAATCACTAAGGGTGGTACGGTAGGCTTAGTCACAGGGTTGGCGTGTTTAGCTCGGGAAGGTCGTATTCTCTTCGGTCATGATAAAGAAGTCTGATACATTTGTTTCAGACTTCTTAACTCCGCTAAAGTGTCCAACAGTACCGTGACGGTTTGACTTTCACCCTCTTGTTTCTTTGCTGCTACTTCTTCTTCTTCTTGTTTTTTTCTTACCTCTTCTTCTTGCTGCTGTTGCTGTAGGAGAAAAGCTTGTTCCGCTTCCTTTTGTCGTTGTATAAATTTCTGCAATTCTTCTTTCTGTCTCTGTCTAAAATTCTCCACTTGCGGTAATGAAGAAGGAGACGAAGGTTCCGGAACAAATTCTTGCGAGGTAAGAAAATCCACAAAATCCCAATTTACCTCTTCTGAAAGTAAGTCCGGGTTCCCTTGGGTGGTCTCCACTACTGGTGCACCCCAATGGATCGTTTTCTGAGTTTCCGTCATGTTGAAAAACTGTCGCATGGATTGACTACACACAGGCGCTAGCGAATCTATATAGACCACGTGACGTCACAGACTGCTCTCTTCCGATTGGACGTGGGCTGACTAAATTTTGTAACGCGTGTTTGGATTGGTCAATGAACTCAATCCGTTTCAATCCTTCCTCTACCTATAAATAAGCGCAGTTCACTGCATTGATTCACCTGTTCTCGGCGCCTCAAGATGTAGACCGATGTGCAATCTTCTACGCTTGTGTCTTCAATGATGTTCCGGACGGACATACCTATGTATGTCCGGTCCAAGTGGACAGTTGTCCACAGGACAGACACCAGTCTGTGGATACGTAGGATCTACGTAGAAAGACAAGGATGCCTCAAAAGAGTCCTGATTTACGGTCCTACAGTGAGACGCAACCTAAGAACAAGATGAAGACCAATGCGGTGCCCCTTATGTTAATGGATACATTAACATAAACCCAAAGGTCCTTTTCAGGGCCCCTCATAGGTCTCGAAAAGAGATTGACTTTCAATTGCCTACCTTTTTTTATTTTTTTATTTTTTTTTTTTAAAAAAATTCCATGTTAAATTCCCCTTGTCCCTAGACAGACCCAAACTATAGTTCCATGTTCCATTCCCCTTGTCCCTAGGCAGACCCACACTCTATTCCCATGTTAAATACCCCTTGTCCCTAGAGTGCCGCGACAATATTTCCCATGTTAAATTTACATAGTCCCCAGAGTGTCGGGACCCTGTTTTTAATGGTAAGTCCCATTGTCCCTAGATCTCCCCTATTTACTACTTATATGTATATTCAATATATACTGTCTTCTTGACCTTTGTCGCTGATTGAGGGTACAAGTTTTTCCTATTTGACTTTTGTCATTTTTTAAAAAGATGTTTACTTGGATTTGAATTCAATATCTGGGTTTTTCCCACAGAGATTCTAGTGTGTCAAGGTCAAGTTAGATATCTATAAAAAGGATTCGGTTAATGATTCATGTTTAACCTCTGTTTTTGGGAATGAATGATCTGAGTTTATTGTTTGTGTTAAGGTATAATTTGAGAGGTATAATTTATTTAAATATTTATTGAAGGTGCTCATTGACTTTTTAGACTTAAACACTACTTTGGGATCATTGTGAATTCATTCAAATAAATTCTGGATTAAATAATTATGATACATGAAGACTATTGGTATATCAACACATTCAGGATCATTGGTACATAAGCACATTCAGTATCGTTGGAAACCATTCTGAACATTTGTTACTTTTGGACTTGTCATAGAACATTTAGGATTATTGAGATTTCATTTTGTATTCTTGGGAAATAAATTGTTTATTGATTTTTGCAAAACTTTTTCGTTTTGCTTCTTTTTGTTACTTAGTTTTAGACTTATATAATCGTAACAACAGATATAAGTATATAATAATATTTTAATATAAAAGCAACATTTGTAACATTAGTATTGTAATTCTTATGAATCACATGTACTCACATATATTTTATGTGTCTATAGAACATACTAGCTGCATTTCATTCCATATCTTTCTTCCAGTTTATTTGTCTGCTGCACGGATGAGTAATATGTGGTCGTACTTTCAACTAATTTGAAAATTTTAACAAATTTTACTTTTTAATATATACACTTTATTGGTAAGCAGAAAAAATACACTTATATCTTCGTGTCGCAGCGACATATAAAAAATATTCTGACTTCAGATAGTGTATTACTCAAAGAAAAACGCATCTTCAACGCTTTCTCTGTCTTCTTTACAAGATGTACCTAATTCATTTTCCATCCCTCCATTTTTGAAATGGTAAATGTAAATGATAAATGTTAATGGTAAATGTATGTATGTATGTATGTATGTATGTCTATGTGAGTATATATATATATATATATATATATATATATATATATATATATATATATATATATATATATATATATATATATATATATATATATATATGACTCTATGTAGCAAGCCAAACTTAAATGAATGTAAATTTGAAAAATTTATGATCTGACAGTACAATTTATACTAATTTTCACAATTTGCTAAATCTAACACGACTTTAAAGATTTAGTGCCTATTTTATTGAGACGTCTAGCATAAAAGAAAGATATTTAACAGTTTGACATAATACTCTGAATTCCTGTCAAAATGTTTAAACTCTACAACATCGAGATTTCATATGATATTCCAACATAGCATTTCTTCAATGACCTTATAATGCTGCTTTAATTCGACAATGTCTAATTAATTTGAATATTATATTTAGTGTATAAGGAATTATGTGCCCATCATCATATATATGGTCATTTACATAAGGAGTTAAGAGTCTAGCATCACCCATTTGATCAAGGACAGATCATTGTCGTCTACATGATCAATAACAAAAGCAACCTTTTTATCAACCCAGTGTTTGTAATATACCAATTTAGTCTCCATTTTGTTTCCATAATTATACCGTAAACATTTCAAATATACCCCGAAATTTGTCGTATATTATTAGTTAGAAACTGAGTCCAACTGCAGGCAAAATAAACTCTGATATGCCATCTCCTAATGCCTTTGCGCGATTAGGGACTATTTTCTTTGTTTCAGTGATTACTCCCAACATAGTGCATAGGCTCATATAAAGGAGTGTATATGGTATTTGAACATCAAAATCAGCTCCAATACACAAACATCATCTTTCCATAAAAGGGGTCAACTGTTCTGTAATAAACGCAGAACCAATTATTTTAATCTTCACCTTTCTATACTATCGATTTCTGCAGTAATGTTTTGCAGAAAAATAAAAAAGAAAGAGATTGCCAAATTAGAGAAAACTGACTCTGGCCTTTTCAAATGAATGGACTAATCCTTTTTAATTTGTAAAGAATACTGTGACAGAAATTCGAAATAAAGTTAGTGTAATTGCAAAAGTACAGATCCTTAAAAACAATAATTAACTTTATTAGTTTTAGGTTGTTTACGGAGCCATAGCCTTAATGATCATGACCAGATAATTGCTTTCAGCCAGATGTAATAAGGATATTGAGTGTCAGCCATGGGCAATAATTGCCAACAATTTGCACCGCAAACTTGCACTGTATTTTAGAGACAAACCTTAAATCATTTCGAGCAAATCTTAAATGTATTATTTTATCCCTGTGTTTCGAGGGGGGAAGGGTATACTACTATTTGCGTTTCAGCTACCACTTCTTCCTAAAACTCAATATGAAAATTCACGTACACTCCTTAATTATGTTGCCCATCAGACAGACGTTTTAAGAGGAATGTTATCCATGAGTCTTACCCTTCGAATCCCCGAGAGGGGGTCAATGGTCAAATTACGCAAATTATTTCAACTGAAACAGATTTTATATATTTTCTAACCAAAGATTGTTTCATGCATTCATAACAAGAAGTTTTATGAAGTGTGACGGATCTTGCCTTATGACCACTCTATCACTATGGGGTGTGAGTGAGTACAGCGGATGGGGAGTGGGGAAGGGGTGGGTGGAATCCGAAATAACAAAGAGGGATTTGCAATGGTGAGACATTACTCTAGGCATTTACATTGGTGCCGCTGTGAACATTATGTCTCATCATGATTTGTGCCAGATGATTGTAATCTATAAACCCATTATCCATGTTTCCCATAACAATCTCGACGTTTCTCTAAAAACTGAGGCATGTGATCATATTGTGAATTAAATGCATGGAAAGAAATAAAATATTTTGTAAAAGAGTCATTTACTTATGACTTTCTCAAATATAAGAAGTCCGTCCGAGACCACACACAGACACACACACACACACACACTATTTCAAGGATTTGCTTTTATTTTCTAATTGTGTGCTAAATAATCCTGTAAATTTCGTCCATGCATATAAACTAATGCTTTTTTATCATTATTTTGATTCAAGAATGAAAATGTTTGATCTTTAGTAAACCGGAACCTAAACGTATTGTTCCAGGGAACGAAAACGTATCACTTCTGATTAACATAAAAATTTCGTTGAAAGTACCACAGACAAAAATTCCATCATAATCTTTAATTGTAACGGAAATGTAACGAATTTGAAATCAAACATGCAAAAGTCTGACTTTTCTTTTGAGTTTTTGATGTGTACTCATGCACCTCTGAACATTTCATTGAAGTTTAAATAAGCATATTCTGTTAACAAGTGAATGATGCAATTTAACCGTTAAATGTCATTTTCTGCAGCTTGCAGACATCGACCTCCGGGACGACGACGATGATGATGATGATGATGATGATGATGACTTTCTTTTCTTTCTTTTAAGTTTCTTACTGTTTATCAAATGATTTTAAACTAGAGCAGATACATTACACTACATTTTCCAGTTTTAAGTCTACACTCAACGCAACTGCATGGTGTGATCAGATTAAAATACATTACGTACCTGGCATCGAGAAAACACGAAATTCTTCCTTACAGAAATTTTAAACTGTTAGCCATTTGGTCTCTTCGTACTGAATTCCAAAAACATTTTTCGATTAGGTCATCACTCTAGCTACACGCAACAACCTATTAAGCTCAGTCAGGAAGGAAACAAAATTTGAACGTTTTGTCCTCAATGCGTACGTATGTAGATTGTGTTTCCAATGCCTGCCAAGTTTCAACTCGATCACTTAAATACTGGGAGAATAATTAATGATGGACACACAGACTTACGAGCAATCGCGTCGATGTAGATATCCCTACATATAAATCAAACTTAGTCGTTAAAGAAACAGCAAAAGGATATAACAAAACAAATAAACGTGAAATGCATTTATACAACATGGTTCATTCCCGAAAAGTGTTAGATCAACCAAAGTCAATTAAACGTGAAAATCTGACACAATCAATGACGTATTTAGGTTTCTTTCTCCTGTGGGACTCACGGTACTAATTCAGTTCCAATAGTAAACCTATGCAAACACCATGATATTAAAAATTCAAAAACTTAAAATGTTTGAGTGCTCATGATCAAACCTATATTTATCAGTATAGATGAAATCCGGATGTCAGCTTCTGTGTTGAGGAAAGGATATGAGCCGCGGCATCTTCTGGACCTGCATGTGTTTGAAATATGTGCTTTTAATTCCGCACCAAAGAGTCAGGTGCTAATTTTAGTAATGAGTGTTCCAAACTCAAGACTGTTAAAGGACTGAAATTCCATCAATAAAACAATGTCTCAATATTTTTTCACTTACAACTAGGATAAGCTCTCAAAAGATTCTTTTTTCTATAACATAACTTACACTATTAACCAATCCTGGTCAGCCAAACCCATATATACTCTATTTTATGTTCACCCATTTCCACGCTGGTTCCCATTTTTCCATACCATTAGTACCGTGTGTCCTATAGGATACACGATACTAATTATATGGAAAAATGGGAACCAACCGGAGAATATGTGAACATAAAAGAGAGTATATATGAGTTTGGGTGGCCAGAATTGGTTGATAAATAAAGTTGTTTTGTAGGAAAAAGAGTCTTTTGAGAGCTTATCCAAGTTCTAACTATAAAAAAAATAGAGACATTGTTTTATTGATGGAATTTCAGTCCTTTAACAATCTTGAGTTTGGAACACTCATTACTGAAATTAGCACCTGACTCTTTGGTGCGGAATTGAAAGCACATGTTTCAAATACAAGGAGGTCCAGAAAATGATCATATCCTTTTCTCTATACAGAAGCTGTCATCCAGGTTTCATCTATACTGATAAATATAGGTTTGATCATGACCACTCAGAAACTGAAAGTTATTGAATTTTTAATATCACGGTGTTTGCATAGGTTTACTATGGGAACTGAATTAGTACCGTGAGTCCTATAGGCCGATTCGGACGGAAGTGGGACAGCTGCGCAATAGCAATGAGGCGAGGAGCGGCAGGAATAGAAGGGTTGCGACAAATGTTTATTAGTGTTGCGTTTGGTATATATTTGTATTCGCTTTTAAAATAATACAGCCCGAATTTTGCTGCCTCGTCAAATTTGCTACTCGGTACACGTGGATGCATATCACGTGACAATTATCATTTTTAAGAGACAGGCTGCTGCACTCAACATAGCACAGAAACATCCTCCTGCATACCTTAATGGACGGAACCTATTTGTGTGTCCTGTAGTGATATTCTCTACGATAAGGTCTTTGACTTTTGAAAAGAACGTGATTCTCTCTCTCTCTCTCTCTCTCTCTCTGATTTGGATTCTTAACGTCTCTTTAACAATTGTTCAGTCATATCGCTACGAAGTCCGCAGTGTGGCAGTTTATAGTGATATCAAGCAATTGGGCATCATGCCGCAGACATGTTACATCATGTCTCACAGAGTCATATTATCCTGATACCAGGCCAACCAGTCTTTAAACTAACCTCAATGCTGAGCGTCAAGCGAGGCCGCAGCTAGTAACGTTATTATAAGTCTCTGGTGTGACTCTTTGTCATAAAATACTGTGTGTGTGTGTGTGTGTGTGTGTGTGTGTGTGTGTGAGAGAGAGAGAGAGAGAGAGAGAGAGAGAGAGAGAAATTCGGATTTTTAACATAGCTTTAACAATTTTTCAGTCATATCGCTACGACCTCTGCAATGTGGCAGTTTATAGTGGTGTCTAGAACTGGGGCATCGTGCCGCAGACATGTATCATCATGTCCCACCCGGTCACATTATCCTGATACCAGGCCGATCAATCCTTACACTAACCTCTTAATGCTGAGAACCAAGCGAGGTACCTGCTAATCTTTGGTGTAACTCTTTGGCCACCGGAGTGGTCCATCATATTTAGGACCTTGATTTTTAAATATTGGCCCTATTGAGCACTTACAAAATCTTTGAAGTCTACTAGTACCATTTCTGGTATGACTCGGCCGGGGTTCGATCACGCGACCTAACTCATCTGAGGAAGACACTCTAACCATTTAGGCCACCTGAGCGGTCCATCTTCTGTGTACCACAACTGTTGTTTCCATCAGGATATATATATATATATATATATATATATATATATATATATATATATATATATATATATATATATATATATATATATATAAGTTTTACAGGTTGATGTCAAGTGTGTTTCGAACGCATTTTATTTTCTTAAAATGTATGCTCTAAACGAATTTATGTCAGCTTGTTTACTGTTCTCTTCTAGCTCTTTTTACATCTTCATGGTGTAGAATAATTAAGTAACTATTTATAATTTCTTAGCGTTATACATTTTCTTGTCTGTTTTCACGCTGGGAGTTCAATGAACACGTGAATATGTAATTTACCTATCATGACTGTTAAGATTCGCAAGTAGATAGAACTAATCAAGGTTTGCTTAATATGCCCTTCCGAAAACCTAAATCTGGCAGTTGATGTGCGTGATTTTCCGAATCATCATCCATTGTTGGGCTTGAGTGACTGTCAACCATTGATTTCAATCCTTCTCTCTTCCTTCAAGCTAATGAATTTATGCAAATGTCATCGAATGATCGATGGATGATGCATGTCTTGGGCGGAGGAATGCATTGTAACATGGCAAGATGATGAAGACGACATTAAGTTAATTGACAGACAAAATGAAAGCTCTAAAGATATAGTTCATAAGTCTATACAGTCATTTCGGTTGAAAATGTATATATGCCCTATAAATATTATATCTGTAATATTCCTTGTGAATATGTGGATATATGCCCTGTAAATATTACGTCTTTATTTGTCCGTTTGAATATATGGATATATGCCCTGTCAATATTACGTCATTATTTGTCCTCTTGAATATGTGGATGAATGCCCTGTAAATATTACGTCTTTATTTGTCCTCTTGAATATGTGGATGAATGCCCTGTAAATATTATAAATATTACGTCTTTATTTGTCCTCTTGAGTATGTGGATGAATGCCCTGTAAATGTTACGTCTTTATTTGCCTCTTGAATACGTAGATGAATGCCCTGTAAACAGTACGTCTTTATTTGTCCTCTTGAATATGCGGATATATGCCCTGTAAATAAGAGAGGTAAGAAGAAGAAGAAGAAGGAGAAGAAGAAGAAAATGAAATGTACCTGAATATGGTGTTCTGTATATTTAATTTATATCTTGTACCTGACTTTCATCATTTCCGTGATCGATGGCTGTGAATATGAAAGTTTTTCCTATCTGATTTGTTTTCATGATTCAAGAAGTAAACAAGAGTTTACTTGAAGTGTGTGTGTGTGTGTGTGTGTGTGTGTGTGTTTTCTTGGGGGAGGAGGGGTTGCGTAGAGGTCAGGTAGACACTAATATGAGTTCACATTCTGTCGACCTTATGGTTCACCAATGAAATCACAGCTCTCAAAGTTTCTTAAAGTGACACACGTCATTCGGAGCATATAGTTACGAACGATCACTCTCCATACTCAAAATAAGTGGGCTGGGAATTGCAAAAGATCACCAAAGCATTACGTTTTGTTTTCGTTTTGGGAGTGTTGGAGACATACTACTAACTGACAGGAAATAGAACTGCATCTAGATTTTGGATACGTGGGTGGTGAACATTAAATACAGTGATAAACTTCAAATGATTTGTATTGATTCTAGTGAAAGCTTTCAGAAAGAATGCATTTGTCACAGTGCAGTTGGGAGACACCATAAAGCAGCAGTCATCCATGATCTCTCTCTCTCTCTCTCTCTCTCTCTCTCTCTCTGTGTGTATATGTGTATAGCGCTCTGTCTTACTTTCTCTGTCTCTGTCTCTGTCTCTCTCTATCTCTCTCTTTGTCTTTATCTCTGATTCTCTCTGTTCTCATGTATGTCTCTGCTACTTTTTTGTACCTCTTGCTCTATTGTATCTTTATCTCCCTGTCTCTCTTTATCTCTCTCTGTCTCTCTCTCTCTCTCTCTCTCTCTTTGTCTCTTTCTCTCTGTCTCTGTCTCTGTCTCTATATGCATATGTCTCTTTCTTTCTTTGTCTCTCTTTCTCTGGTGGCTCCCTGTGTCTCTCTTTCTCTGTCTCTCTCACTTTCTCTTTTACTCTTTCAATCAATCGCTGTCTTTTTTTCTCTCATTGAAATGAATTGTAGATGCAAATGTATAATCATTTTAAGTATGAAACTTTAAGTGACTGTACTACAAAACCTGCTGCGATGCGTCACCTATCGTATACCTGTAATACTCCGTGGCAAGCTATACACCTATCGTATACCTGTAATACTCCGTGGCAAGCTATACACCTATCGTATACCTGTAATACTCCGTGGCAAGCTATACACCTATCGTATACCTGTAATACTCCGTGGCAAACTATACACGTTTTTAAGAAGAAGAAAAGAAAAAGTAAACTATTGATTGAATTTACTCATAAACATTTTAAAGTAGCAATTTTGACTCGCATCACAATCGCATTTGATGGATAAGTTGGGCGTTGATTTGTGTTGATTGCAAACCGTAAAGAAGTGACCACTCGACTGAAAGCTTGTTAAGTCATCACAAATATTCACGTTAGAATATAGAAATAAACAAAATAAAGATTTTAAAAGTTCTTATAAGTGAACTCGCAGTCACTAAAATATGTTGTTTACAGAGGTTATGCCTGATATGTACAAGCTAATTTTATAAAACGTCCCCTTTCCTAATTATTTTAAAATTTAGGAACTTTTTTATCACTGAAGTAATGCAGCTGTTAAACACGATGACACAGAATGAAAAAATAATGACAATATGATGTTTCCACTTCACTTGTGGAATAAAAGCAGTAAAGGTAGTAGTAGTAGCGTTTCTACTGCTGCTGCTATGTTGATAATGAGGGGAGGGTGGCAAACAGTATGGTGTAATTATTTAATTTAATCTATTAAATATCATGATATTATGAAGCAATTATTTAACTCAAATTTTATCTCACGATAACATACCAACGTGTGTCAAAGCACGTTTACAGATAAATATATGTATTACTAACGAATTCAGCGTTCGCTTTCGGAGATCTGAAATCTGAATTTTATATCAAATGCGCCGAAAGATATCTTAACGTATGTGAGTATAAAATTTCCTTCCTGGAATTCATAAACCGTAGACTCAGATATCGGCAGAAGAGAAATGTAAATATGTAGGTAAATCAAACATGGCGTTTTTCTCCTTCATCCATTATATATAAAGGGGTGGGGGGGTTGAGGGAGAGAGAAACCGGAAGGATGAATGGAGAGGTGATTTAACAGAGACAATAGACAGCAGTGTTGACTAGATTACTGTTGTACAGGTCACGAATTAATATTACAATTGATAAAACAAATGTTAGCAATTGATTCAATTAAAACTACTTTGACACACTAAGTAATTAATTCCAATTACAATTACTTTTTTATCGTGGTAATTACAGTACAGTCACATTACTTCTGTTCAATCTGTCACAACTCAAATTTCTTATTGTTTAATTCACGTTCTGCACAGAACAATTTTCTTCGCACTAAGAGTTCAACGTAACACGTTGAATACAATATTGTAGAACTAATTTCACAAAATTTGTAAACAGTTATTTTATCCTCGTTTTATAACCTCCGTTATTCTAATCGTGCTTTATGATGTAAGCTGCTTATTGTAAATAGGAGAAATAGTAATTGTAATTTAAAAGTAATTATAACTTGGCATTACTTTTTCAGAATTTTTAATCAATCACAATTAACTATTACATTTGAACAGGAATTGATGATACTTACAATTTTTTATTTCAAGTAATCAGTTAATGTATTGTTTTAATTCTTCAGTACTGTAAAGCAATGAAAGACATTTAAAATTTGAGAGATGAGGACCACTTTCATTTTTAAACGTTTTACATATATATTTTTACAAAAATAAGTTAATACACCAGCAAATAAAATCCTCAACTTAATCACAATCGGAGACGGATAGGGAATTAAACATAAAATTTAGAACTTCATGGTTAGCCTCGCATTAAATTTCATTACCAGAGAAAGATCTTTCTTGATTCTGTTTTTAGTGTTGAGAAGACAATACACTACAGGCGATATATGTATGCAAATATCATCATAAATCTTTCAGCCTCCCTAGACCATCAATTAAACTTGTATTTAATGTCTAGCACCAGACAAAGTACACATACCATGGAAGCTGAAGCAATCAATATGGAAGGCATTAAGAAAGTGACATGATTTGACCTTGATACATTCTCTCTCTCTCTCTCTCTTTCTCTCTCTCTCTCCCGAGGACACACACGTTTCCTTGACAACTACAAAGAATCAAATTGAGCCAGACATTTATTTGGCAACATTTCACGTGCCAGAGAGGATTCTAGACCACTACCAATATAGGTTATGAAAATTTAGGAATAGTCACTTTCAGATTCCTACCCGACCTTCAGTCTAAAAAGATTATTTAAGTAGCACGACTGCAGTCTACATGAGAATGATTAAATACCTTCAAAACGTTACAGCTTTACCTTGCTCTGTCCTGGCAAACTTTATTAATTTGGAAAAATAAAGTTGTCAACAGTGTGTGCAGTACTAAAATCCATGACATTTTTTGGGGACGGAGAAGCCTAAATAAATGTTAAGTTACATTGGGTGTTGTTATTATTGTTGTTGTTGGTTTGGATTTAACGCCCTTTTTCAGTGCGTGATAGGCTGTATATGGCAGCCTGTATAACTGTTTGAAGAAAAACCCGGGAAAACGCCGGTGGGAACGGACCCATACAAACGTACTGACAAGTTTTCTTACATACACACATTGGACGAGCCAGAGACTCGAACCTACGTGGATAGAGGTGAGATGGCAGTGATTGGTAAAGGCGAGCGCTTGATAACACTCGGCCACCCTGGGACCCAGCTGCAAGGTTGTTATGTGCTCCTACCCACAGATTTAAAAACTGTAAGTTCGTATGCACTGTATGTATCTTGCAATCTACCTACCACTATAACGGCTACAAATAAATTAAATGGACCAATGTGACAAATTCTCTGAATCATATAAATGTCTTGTAAGTTTTGTATAGTTAGTTCTTTCGCAATTCTTTTATATTTTATATGAAAAAGAAAAAAAATAAAGAAAAAAACAGTGATGTAGTCAGAACAGAAGCGCCCTTACCCTGAAAACGTGCTTAATTTCGGATGGTATTAATTATGTGAGCAATATGGTGTAGTTTATTATTTGTTAAGTTCAAATATGATTAAATTTCCTAACTTTACAATTATATTTTAAAAAATCAACAAATCATATTTAAATATTTCAATTTTTCATTGTATTTGTCGTTTTATAAGTGGTTTTAGTCATCTGAATAGTTAAATTATTGCTTTGATTCTATATGCATATGTCAATAGTTATTTCTGTCGTCAATAATAAAATAATAATAATAATAATAATAATAATAATAATAATAATAATAATAATAATAATAATAATATTTACATTATTTTTTAATATAGTCATGGCACTGACATTTGAAATGCTGATTACTGCTTAAATATGAATCTTCAAAGACCTCTTTGTTAAGACTGCATTATTGTAGAAGTGTTTGGCATATAATACAAAAGGATTTTTTTATAAAAATAACAGCATATGCTCAGCTTACATGCCATTTTATGATTCAGAGATTTCAGTCACTGTATTTCAGTCACTGTGATTTCATCTCCCTTTACTGGAATTGTAGCCTCTACACAGATAGGCATTTTGCATGGTGTATACAGTACATATGTACATTTACTTTTTCTTTTACCCACGCGATGATCGGCACCACTCCTGCACCTTAACATGTACTTGGCTGCACCTTCTCATAAACATAGCACGGATTTAACATTACACTCGCAGTTGACGTCTGTGATTTCCCAAATTATAAAAGTTTCACTGTACGAAACAAAGAATGATTTGAAATGTATAACGTATGAAGGAATCTGCTACTTACCAGCTAGACTGTAAATCTGATAGATACCTACCATATAGCAAGAGTATGCAAAGCATAGGACTCCACAAATTATTGTTTGACACTATAGATTAGGCAGGGGTCTATCGGTAACATCTGGATAGGGGCCCTAGTATCATAGCTACGTCACTGGATAACTAACTTTTGGAGAAAGAAGGTTGGGTATGAGTCAGATCGGAAGCTGACTATACATAGATTGAATGATTGAATAATTATGCCCAATGTACCTGTTATCAACACTCTCTGGGTCATGGCTTTGCAATTAAAATAACAACACCTTCTACAATCTCGTATCATTTAGGTAAACCAGCATGACGTAATTAATAAATTAATCAATTATTAATTAAGCAATTATTTATTAATCAATCAATTAATTAATTAACTAAGTAAGTTATTAAGTAAATAAGTAATTAAGTAAGTCAGTAATTAATTAAGTAATTAAGTAAGCAAGTAAATAATTAATTAAGTAAGTAATTAATTAAGTAATTAAGTAAGTAAGTAACTAAGTAATTGATTAATTAATTGATTAATTAATTGATTAATTAATTAATTAATTAACTAATTAATCAATCAATTAATTAATTAATCAATTATTTAATTAATTGATTAATTAAGTAAGTTAATTAATTTAATTAAATTAATTAATTAGATAATTGAGTGATTGATTAATTAATTAACTAATTAACTAATTAATTAATCTATTTATTTATTTATTAATAATTAATTAATTAATTAATTTATTAATTAATTAATTAATTAATTAATTGATTATTTGATTGATTAATTAAGTTAATTAATTTAATTTAATTAATTAACTAATTAATTAATTAATTACTTGATCAATTAATTTAATTTAATTAATTAATTAATTAATTAATTAATTAATCTATTTATTTATTTATTTATTTATTTATTAATTGATTAATAATTAATTCATTCATTCATTCATTCATTAATTGATTCATTGATTAGTTGATTGATTAATTAACTGATTAGTTAATTGATTTATTTAATTAATAATTAATTGATTAGTTAATTGATTAGTTAATTGATTAATTAATTAACCAATTAATTAATAATTAATTTCTCTATCCAAATCAGTAACATGCAAGATGATGCTTATCATTTTGGGATCGAATTGTAATTAATTATAATTTGATCCCAAAATGATAAGCATCATCTTGCATGTTACCAATTCGGATTGAGAAATGATTATAGAATGGCTT
Source organism: Sinohyriopsis cumingii (assembly GCA_028554795.2). Classification (NCBI taxonomy): domain Eukaryota; kingdom Metazoa; phylum Mollusca; class Bivalvia; order Unionida; family Unionidae; genus Sinohyriopsis; species Sinohyriopsis cumingii. The sequence goes on along the minus strand of CM068830.1, from coordinate 46,133,120 downwards.
TTGAAATTTAGATATGCCGTTAAATTTCCATTCCACATGTACAAATTTTCAGTACTGTATCATGGTATTATGTGTTGATATTAGTTCACTGTTGACAGTTTAATTTAGAAATCAAAGAATTATTTATTTTATTCCGATAGCGGTTTGGTATTAGGGAAGGTTAGTTGTGAGGCAAGTTGCACCCTATAAATTTCTCTCTCTGAGGCATTATAATTTTGGTATGCGGAAAACACCTTTACTTGTCAGCCATTTGCGGAAAACACCTTCACTAGTCAGCCATTTGCAAACAAGCTTGTTTAAATAGTAGAGATAATCTTGGCAGTCATAGAGGCAGAATGACTTTACTGTCATTTACACGCCAAAAAAAAATGTTTTCTTTTACGTACAGAAACACCTTGCTTTCGGTCACTTCGTTTATTAATGTGTGTGTGTGTGTGTGTGTGTGTGTGTGTGTGTGTGTGTGTTTGAACAATTTATCGTAATAAATCGAAAATATATACATATGCATAACATAGATAACTGTACGAAAGAGAAAATGTATTGGTTAGCATAAATGTAAGATACATTAAATATGGTATAATTTTTATTACAAATACATCAATTACTGAATCATTTAATACTTTAAAAATACGTTACAAGTCTGAAATCAGGGAAGTATTTGAGTTGTATATCAATGCAGATGAAACATACTAAACACATATATGCGTGAACTGAAACTGAATCGATATCTCGCTGATTTCAATTTAATTTAATGTGAGTCTCATATTCCTATAAAGATAAAAAGACTGGATAAGGTTGCAACGGTCGGATGCCTGTGTGCAGTTGATAACCCGATACCAAAGATGTGATGGGTTTTAGAAAAACGAGTGCAGATAAATGCGCCCAATAACTACATACAGCCATGCAATCGGAACACGTTCTTGTGGTTAACTTTCCTTCATCTACATACAGCCAGGCAATCGAACACGTTCTTGTGGTTAACTCTCCTTTATCTACATACAGCCAGGCAATCGGAACACGTTCTTGTGGTTAACGTTCCTTCTACTAGATACAGCCAGGCAATCAGAACACGTTCTTGTGGTTAAATCTCCTGCAACTACATACAGCCAGGGAATCGGAACACGTTCTTGTGGTTAACTATCCTGCAACTACATACAGACAGAGAATCGGAACACGTTCTTTTGGTTAACTTTCCTTCTACTACATACAGCCAGGCAATAGGAACACGTTCTTTTGGTTAACTTTCCTGCAACTACATACAGCCAGTGAATCGGAACACGTTCTTGTGGTTAAATCTCCTACAACTACATACAGCCAGGCAATCGGAACACGTTCTTGTGGTTAACTTTCCTTCTACTACATACAGCCAGGCAATCGGAACACGTTCTTGTGGTTAACTCTCCTGCAACTACATACAGCCAGGGAATCGGAACACGTTCTTGTGGTTAACTCTCCTGCAACTACATACAGCCAGGGAATCGGAACACGTTCTTGTGGTTAACTCTCCTGCAACTACATACAGCCAGGGAATCGGAACACTTATTGTGGTTAACTCTCCTGCAACTACATACAGCCAGGGAATCGGAACACGTTCTTGTGGTTAACGTTACTTCAACTACATACATCCAGGCAATCGGAACACGTTCTTGTGGTTAACTTTCCTTCTACTACATACAGCCAGGCAATCGGAACACGTTCTTGTGTTTAACTCTCCTGCAACTACATACAGCCAGGGAATCGGAACACGTTCTTATGGTTAACTCTCCTTCAGCTACATACAGCCAGGCAATCGGAACACGTTCTTGTGGTTAACTTTCCTTCTACTACATACAGCCAGGGAATCGGAACACGTTCTTGTGGTTAACTATCCTGCAACTACATACAGCCAGTGAATCGGACAACGTTCTTGTGGTTAACTCTCCTTCTGCTACATACAGCCAGGCAGTCGGAACACGTTCTTGTGGTTACCTTTCCTTCAACTACAAATGATCCCGATATAGTCATTGATTTTATTCACTTTTCACCAAGGTTCAACCAGATCAATGTTTCCATTGTTGCATTATGTTGCCTCCAGCCTGACATGAATTTTAAATAGTTATTTTCATTATTAGTTTCTTGGCTAAAATGTGTCTAATGCAAATCGCGAAGATTTGACTGGACATTATACAATGATTAAATTTCTTTTGAGGAGCTGGCAATGCAGCAAATCTTAATCTTGTTGCAATTTAATGGACGCTTCTTTTTATTACACGAAAGCGATGCATCCGTGCTTATTTTAGACGATCGATTTAAATTGGCACAAGTTGTGATAGAGAGAAAACAATATTTAATGTGGAATATTTCAATGTCTTTTTTATCATCCCTTTATCCTAATGAACTGATAGTGATTGGATTTCAACAAAATGCAAAAGACCAGTTTTCATCCAAGAGCGTCGTTATTAAATTAGTTTACCTCTCCATGTACATTTTTTTAAATAGAGAGATTAGGTACAGAATTGTCCTGCAGAGTGCTCCAACAGTGTTATAAAGGAATCTTATCACATGTTTTGTCCATTTTGCACTTGGACACAAAACATTTAATAAGCCAAAGACAGTTGCCGTACGTCCTTAAGCACAGTACTCGGGCCGACTTTTCATTGTACTAAGTTCCGTTGTCCCTTTGTCAACATCTCGTTGTTGCACGATTATCTAGCAAAATGCAGCCTAAATGATTTGCATCATGCTACCGTTCATTCTAATTTATTTCATCCTTCCCATTCCTTTTGGCATTATTTTAAACAGTTCAACCATGTTTCTGACTAAATATTCCGTTAGGAGATATTAAAGCTCATATTTAGGTCGAATTATTCTGCAATGAATTCAAAAGTAAAACCATTCTCTAAACAGATAAATGGAGAGCGTAATGAATTCTGAGAAAATATGTTTTCCATACTTGCAAAATTGATGCCGTGACCTACATATCTGGGTGAAAATTTCATTTTTTTTTAATTGCTGAACATATTACTTTCTAAGTCCTAGTATCTAAGTAATATGTCATTGACACAGTCACATTCAGCAGCTCCTATTTTCGACATCCTTATCACGCAACTTTCAATGAATAATTCCACTATATGCCCATAGCATTGCAAACTCATTCAGATAGAACGGTCCTTAATATGTGCGCACACATTATAAAGTGCTTGATTTAAATACGAAGATGCTAAACTCCAATCTGCGATACATTCAGTGGGGTTTTTTTTATTATCAAAGGTAAAACATACCATAACACGACGTTTTGGAATCCATTAGATTTTGCCATGTTATGTGATACCATGCAATCAGTCTCAGGCCTGGATACAGCTTGTGGCTCGGCCGTTGGTCATTGGTGAAGAGACGAAGACGAGACAGACTATTTAATGTGGTTGGCCTGTTAAATACATGCGAAGTTGTGAGCCTTAATATGCACGAAACAAAATCAGTAAAGTAAATGTCCGTGTTGGGTTGGGTTTATTACATACAGTTTTAAAATATTTTTCATATGATCATCTCATTTTTTCATTCATTTCTACGAACTAAATCGCTTCAAATGTATCGTTTTATTAATGTCAGACACAATAACTGTTCGTCACGTCACGAGGATGATTTGTCACACGTAGCTTGATGTACTACGTAAAGAACTCGTAATTAAAGCACATCCATGACCATCATTACAACTGTCTACTGAGAAGTCTGAGATTTTCGATGCTAAATCTGTAATAGGAATAATTGCTTTTAATTTATGTCCCAGACAAAGCATGATTTATCTTTTTTTAAGTGATGGCTTCAGCGTCACATATATCGTCATTGTACTTTCACTCTAGGGGGCCCCGAGTGGCCGAGTGATCTAAAGCGCGCACCGTTACGGATCACTGCCATCTCACCTCTGTCTGCGTGAGTTCGAGTCTCAGGCTCGAATAACGTTGGTACTTGAGAAAGCCTGCCAGTAGCTTCTCGTAGGTCGGTGGTTCTTCCCGGGGTTTTCCAGGGTTATTCCTCCACCATTTATACTGGCCGTCATATATAGCCTATCATGTGCTGAAAAATGACGTTAAACCCTACAACAACAACAACAACAACAACTTTCACTCTATTTGGAAATCATCTCAAACATAAGCCCTTGTTGGCAGAAAAGGCACAGTCGAATCAAAAGCAAACTTAACTCAATATTGATTTCGTTAAACGTTTGATTTTATGACAGTATTTTAGTCGAACAACGTAGTGTGTACTGTGCTGTGGTAAACAAAAACCGACCTCGTGATTCAATGAACCATTCGAAGATCTTCTGATGCTTTCATATCATTGGCATATTTACCTCTGCAATAGGACGGTGCCGAATACAAGGTAGCCAGGTTACATTTCGAAAGTTCGGACAATATTTTCATAAGCATGATTTTTACCAAAATTATGTTACATTTCCGTAATTATTAAATTAACGTCCATCAGATAATGGCAAGTGCACTTTTTCATTGGCTTATGTATATAATGATTGAAAACAGGCGACTCTGCTTAACTCACTCTTTTTGGTTAGAATAGTATAGTAGTATTTGGGCATTCGATTAGCTGTGAAGAGCATATGGGCAATTCCAGCATGTATGGGCAGATAATTAGTTATATATTTATCAGTCCGTTTCTGTGAAATGCCCTTGCTAATAACAAAACAGAGTTTACAGTTGTTTTGATAATCTACATTCAAGAAACATCTGACAAATTTTGAATGTGATTACCCCGTACTTTGAAATTATTGAATCGTTAAAATATGAGGGTTTTGTGTTCAACAAAACATAATTACTGCATGAAGAAAAACGATGATTACCGTGTTTTCTTAATAAATTTTGTTCGTTTTTGATCGAAATCGTACCAGGTGGAATGTCTTTCGTGTCATCATGCAAGAGGTCTTGAGCGGACTGTGTATTTATTTATAATTAGGGAAAATCTTAAGAAACGGTGTTATTGCTGAATGCAATCAAGCGTAGTTTGTTGGCAATAGTTAGAAACGGTTACTATGGGTACAGACTGTTTCTTGTTACATAAACCTTCCTAAGACCCCCAGCCAGGCCATTCAGCAGCGTAATATAACCGAACACAATGCAACAGATTATTTATTTTCCAAGTCAATTCACACTGTGACATAATGGGCACAGCATTCTGACATAAATATTCATTTTACATCACGCATTCCTATTAAAACAATAATAATTTCATAATAAGTCTGCAAATGACAAGATAGCAAAATCGGAATAAGAGTCAAGGACAGCAAAGAATAACTACTACAACTACTACTACTACTGCTACTACTACTACTATAAATAATAATAATAATAATAATAATAATAATAATAATAATAATAATAATAATAATAAAGAAACAACAAACTACGATGATTGGAGAAACCAAGTCATATAAAAGAGTAAAAGTAATTAAATTTAATGGATGATTAAAAGAGAATAGAATGTGACATTATTTTTCAAAGGATTAGTCATTCGTCATGAAATTTCGAGTGTACACTAAAACTTTGACAATACTTTATATGGGATAAATATCAACGTAGCATATTCTGATTTTATATGATGTGTTATGCTATAGAGAAGACGTGGTTAGATTTTATATGAAGTGTTATGCTATAGGGAGAGCATGGTTACCTCTGTTCTGGTGATAGGACGAATCTAGGGAACCACAGAGTTGATTCTTGTTCTTTGATTATGAGTGAATTTGAAACAACAACCCCCTTGTCAAATAAGTGTTTATTATACATGTTTATCCGTAAGTATCATTATGCTTTTAAACAGCATCTGAAAACGTCCTGCTCCAAATGTTTTGGTAAATTTTCTTTTCCCCTATAAATCATTAGTGAAGTATAGACTTAATTAGTTAATTTTTCTTGACGATTTTAATAACAACACGTATTTATTATTAATTGCAAATAACTATATGAGATAGAAATCAGCTAGAAATAGTAAACTTCGATACATGCAGTATAGTTCATCTACATGGAGATTTTGAAAGATTTACCTCCTAATATACCAGGAGGCATTCAAATGATTTCATTTTAGCTAGGCGTATGGGTTATGCTTGAGGTGGAACCAACATGCTACTTGCAGTCTTAGTTAACTTTACTTTATTTGTATATAGATACCTTTATATTTTGTGTTCTTTTGTTCACAATCGTTACTGAGACAAAAAAATCGAAATGTTTTGCTTTTCTTGTCTTTGGTACTTTCATGAATAAGTGAATTGTCACTGTACCAATAACTATAATAGTAGTAACAAAAGTAGTAGCAATAGTGACAATAGTAGTAGCAATAGTGATAGCAGTAATAGCAACAGTGACACTAGTAATAACAATAGTAACAACAGTAGTAGCAATAATGATAATACTAGTAGCAATAGGCGGCAAATAGTAGTAGCAATAGTAAGTATAGTAGTAACAATAATAACACTAGTAGTACCAATAGTAACAATATTGCCAATAGTGGTAGCAATAGTAACAATAGCAGTAGCAATAGTAACATTAGCAGTAGCAACAGTAACAATAGTAGTAGTAAATCTTAAAATGCTGTAATAATAAATTCAATACAAGCGCATTTTCATTCCGTAAAAAGACGTCTTGGTTTTTATTTCTCTATTCCTGTTACTTTGTTTACTTTAAATAGCTGCCCTTATTAAGCGTCATGGAATATAAATTAAGTCCTTAAAAGTGAAAGCAACAAATGTTTTTACCCCTCCCTCCCCCAATTTTTATTTTGTTTCTCTTTTGGTTACCCTTAGAATCACCACTTTGGATTGTCTTAAAATTAGCCCTCTCCCTACATGATGCAAGTATTGCAACATTTTTAACATGACAACATAATACTACTGAATAATGAGAGAGAGAGAGAGAGAGAGAGAGAGAGAGAGAGAGAGACATAATGACAGTAATCGCTGTTCGAGTAAGCTACTGAAATACTGAAATCGTCTTGTAGCAGTCATATGTTTGCATACATAATGTAAAATTCTATATTTTTCATTTGAATCGCCCTTTCCCCAAATCAGGAAATCATGGCTAATAGTTGCACATGACACTGAAAGTAATTTTCTTATCAATTCAGTTCGTGGTCAACTTTACTTGGAACAGAATAAGAAGAAATGCATGGTGGTGTGGATCCCACCGCAGGAATAAAAAGGGTTGAACTCGGTAAAGATCAGCTTTTAATGAACTTACATTTTGTTGTAATCCAGTATGGATAATACCCAGGGTTCGATTAATACAATTTGGCATTTTGCTGGATGTGATATTTAGACATAAGCACTGTACACCATGCTACCATGAGTATCCTAATCGAAATCGTTGCATGACGATGCTGTTGAGGGTTTCAAAGATGATTTGGTAGAATTTAATCTGAAATTGCAAATTACCATATTATTTGAACGTCGAAGGTTATAATTTGTTTGCTCGGACACAGAGGGAGCGAGTAAAGCAATGAGAGAGTCTGGAGTTAAGCTTGTCTTAATGTTGTAGAGTATTAATAATTGTTGTCTTTTTATTCTAGACCGCAGACTGTCCCACACTGTTTCAAAACAGAGAGATCGCCTATAGTGTATTTTGAAAGTACTGTACCTATTCTTGCCGGTTCAAGATGTAGTTGTTCCAATTTTTCTGAAACGATCAACGAGCATCCGTCCCAGACTACACTGACATATTCCAAGATAGGACTGATATAAGTTATATACAGTTTAAGAAAGAAAAAAACATTTTGCTGCTAAGTTTTTATTTTAGTTTTCGAAGATTGGCAATTCGAGAGGATCATGTTCTTACAATGCTATCAAAGTGACAAGTCTATGTGATATTTTATGAAAGTAATAATCTTAGATAACGATGAGAATCTACATATTCAAGTTCGATATTATCAAAAAGAAGTGCATGATTATTTGTTAAATTTCTGTTCATGAAAAATATAACCACTGTTTTTCTTCTGGGTTAAATTTTAAGAGCCATTGCTTGGACCAGTTGTGCAGTTTTATTAGATCATTATTCATGACAAACTCTATTTCAGCACAATATGAGGATGAATAAGGCAGAGATGAGTCATTTGCACACAAAATAAAAACGAATAAGAAAGCTCATACCATCGGCAATATCTTTTACTTAAATTAAACGCTAGTGTGGCCAAGAGCTATATCGAAGTCATGTCGAATTCGAAATAATCCGCGAAGCAAAAATCAACACAGTAACTGTACTCGAACGCAAGCTTCAATGGACAGCCACTGATGCTATTACTATGTTTGGTATCAACTGTAATAGTCAAAGATGATGACGATGATAATAACCATTGCTACATAATAATAACAACGGTAGTTTAATAATAATAATAATAATAATAATAAGAAGAAGAAGAAGAAGAAGAAGAAGAAGAATGAGAAGATGAAGAAATAGAAGAAGACCCAAAACAACAACCGTCCTCGTCCCATCATCAATTTATTTTCTGTTCATGAGCGTCTAGGAGGGGGTAATTTTATTATTTTAAGCAAAAAAATGTGTCTAACTTTTGTCCATGAACGTAGATTATACTTTAATATAAATCACCATTCGTAAACAACAAGTTTACTTGGACTTGAGTTCATGACATTGGTTTTACACTTGGAAATCCGTTGGTGTACCTGATTTCTGCCAATTTTAATGCTAAATTTTAAGTGAACAAACGTGTCAATTAATGTTTGCCGGAGAAATCTCAAAGCAGTTCGCATTTATGTCAAGTTATTTCCCTTACTGCCTTGACAACAAAAATAAATCTGCTTTAAAGCGCTGATGAATTCTATATGCTTTGAGGTTAGATATGGTGAAATAGTTTTAAAAATGTCAAACATGTAATTTACTGTGAGAGATTAGGTCATTACAATACTGCCAGTCTCTTAAGTTACTTCTAATTATATAATCAGCATACGAAAGTAGGATGAACTTACAAAAAGGGAGAGACGATGGGTTGAAGCGCAGAAAAGGGTGTTAAATCTCGAAAAATTCCATCCTGGAGCAAGTCTGGTATGAAATAAAGAGTACATTTTCTTCCCATCTGCACAAATACAGGATATGTTTCATACTGTGGTACCCCAAACGATATATTTTAACTCGTGGCCCAGCTTAAATAACACCCCTCTTTACCGCACAATGAGATTAATGTCGACGCCCGTGTCATATTATAGATTTAAAAAATGGGGAATGAAAGCAACACAGCAAATGTTTTGGTTAGTCATATCATAAACTTTAAAATAGAACTGATTTAGAATGATAAAGTGTAAGAATCGTCACACTCAGAGTAGTGTCTTACATACATTTATCACATCACTTTTAAATACAGTACTCGACATATAAATATCCTCGACATTCGGGAGAAACCCAAGAGTGGGTTCAAACCCCAGCGGGATAATTTATTTTATAGACATACATTAAGCTGCACATAATCATGTGTCATTATATATTGCTATTGTGTCGTTCACGTGGACAGGGGACACATACAGAGATGCAGCTGTATCGGGAATGTGGTAACTACAAAGCACATGACAAGCTGCGGTGCAGTTTAATAAAGGTTATAGCGCAGTTAAAGTTGGCGCGGGCTGAGCTGCTCACCAAAGTGCGATTATACTAGGGCGATATAAATAATATTTGCTAGGGCGATATAAATAATATATCCTGGGGCGATATAAATATTTAATATTTGCAGGGGAAATGTGCTGTTTACGATATATATTCAATCCTATTCGTGAAACGTGCATAAATCATATCGTATAATGAACTTAAGATGTCACACTTACAATAGGAGCACTGAGCGCAATACGATTATGAGGTCCAGTTGCCACAGGAATCGCAAAGCACTGCAACAGAAACATATTGACGACAGTTTCAAATCCATAATGATAGCCTGGAAGTTGCTCATGAGACAGAGCGGGCATCAGAGCAAATGACGCAAGTGTTTGTCGACCTCAGTACCACTGAGTCCCATTTGATCTCCCCATCCCGTGCATATTCCTAGAAAACCTAGACCAGGGAGAAATATGAAATTGAGGCCGACGTAAGATTTGCGATGAGGATGTCGACCCAATCGATCTCGGGGATATCAACGTGTCAGAATATTTTATGGTGCGTTGCTGGGTCTGATTCTGGACAACCAGATCAGCGGTTCAAGCGCGGGCGTCGGCCTCGCAGCGTTCTCCGAGGATAAAACATAGCTTATTCTCGTTAAGTATATATCCTAATGCCGGGACGTTAATGAGTGGGCTATAATGTACACATTCAGCCTGGTTAGACACACAGGGGTAGAAAAAACGGAGTGGGTTTGTCACTACCCCGGGATGGAGAAGGCGACCTTGTACTTCGTGGAGACGCGAAAGATTGCTACGAGGGACATTTATCTGGCTACAGCGTCCGCCCCATAAATTTTTACTTCATTATTTCAACCCTTATGGAGTTTATGTCGCGAAACGAACCTTGAAATTCAGGAGTAATTCATCATGTATTGGAATTTAAACCCCACCCCCCGGAAGTTCATGGGGCAAAACGAAAATGCAAGGAATTCGGGAAATAATTCTTACTAGAGAGCAGTTGCTTCCAGAGGATGAGGTGCGGGTAAACGCTTGTGTGCATGTATTTATGCAACCAGGTTTGAATGAAGATCGACATCCAATTGGCCTTCATACTAAGAAAATAATTTATTAGGGCTAACAGTTGTCGCCAAATAAAGAAAAAAAATTACTTTTTCGCGCGCGGTGTTCCACCACACAATAGGCTGTATGCCCAGATCCAGTTTCCAACCCAAATACCATTACAGCTAACAACTCATTTACAGCTTACGTGTTTTATTTTTGTAACAAAACATGTCCCTACTGGCCCCAGCATTTACCTATACAAAAAGATCTATTAATTCGAACAAAACCTATATGTCGGTGTGATCGTTCGTACGGGTGCTGACCAGTTTAAATATGTGTGGTGATTTAAAATGTAGCATACGGAAGTCATACATTTACTTTTGTTTTATTACTTTTGACAGACAGTCTGAATTGTGTAATGTTTAAACCTTATACACAAACTTAGGCGAGTGGCTATTTATGGCAAACAGGTTAACCTTTACTGACCAATAATGTGGCAGATTGACTGCTTTATAAATAACACCCGGGTATTGTATAATTAGTATCACTATAGTAGATTGTGTGGCATAACTGTGGAGAAGGGGGCGGGGGTGTCTGGTGTAAGTAAACACTTTTATATTCGAGCTTCAGGCCAGATGGCATGTGGAAACAATCTTTATTGTAGGCGGGCTTGCCACGAGTGGGATAGCCACCTACAAAAGCTTTGAACGTCAATAGATCTGGTCGAAAAGCTCTGAGGTAGACTGCACGCTATTGGAGCTGCAATGCGCATTGGAAAACAAACGGATATGATATCGCTCGCAAGGACTGACAACCAGGTGCTTCTGCTTTGGTGCTGTCTTCAAAATGGGCAAAAGTTGATCTGTTTTGCTCAAATGGTGAAAGATGAGCATGAGTGGTGCGCCAGAAAGAAATGCTTGACAGCCTGAGTTCAGCAGATGCCCTTGAAAAGCTGGACAAACAAATGTGTTACAGTTATGGATTGGTTTTAAAGCCCAAATACTGAAGTTTAACACAAACTTCACCATTCTTCTAGTTTAATACAGTTTGGAAGGGAGAAAATTGATTTAGCGAAAATGCTGTCTTGCATGAACCATTTAGTTTAGAAGAAAGAGTTGCCACCCCATATTTCAGTCCAACTAGTCGCTCGTAATAAATAAACTACACTGCACGCCTAGAGGTGGCTCCTAGATCCAAAAGTGTGGTTTGTCCGCCCTCCCTGCTGTTCGAATAATTGTATGAAGTAAAGGCGTTATTTTCACATCTGCACAACATTCACCAGATTCAGTACAAACGCCACTCAACAATCATCAGCGCCTACGCCATTACCCTCTCGAGCGCAACGGAAATCATCCAGCAGTTCTATGCGGACCTCAGCTCTATAATGTGCTCAGTTTCAGCTGACGACAAGATCATACTACTGGGGGAATTCAACGACCATGTTGGCTGCAATTATGGTCGATGGAAAGGCGTGCTTGGCAAGCACGGTGTCGCCAGATGAACAACACCGACCTGCTTGTACTCAGTAAATGCGCAGAATTTGACCTCCTAATCACAAACGCATCGTTCAGAATGGCGAACAAACACAAGAACACCTGGATGCACCCCGGATCTCGTCAATGGCACTTAATCGACATTGTAATAGTCCGCCAGCAAGTCCTCATCACCAAGGCCATGCGAGGAGAGGAATGCTGGACAGATCACAGGCTTGTCCGAGCTACCCTAAAGCTGCGTATTGCCCCACATCACCCGGGGCTTCCTAAGCTTGTGCGCACAACGTTCAACAATGTCAACAATGTCAAACTTCAGCAGCCTTCCACCCATTTCAATTTCCAGAAGCGCTTAGATGACACGCTGTCCACCAACGGAACTATACGAGGAAATGCCTCCGAGAAATTGAACAAGCTCAGGGACAAGATAAATGAAACAGCTATAGCGACTCTGGGTCCCAAGAAGCGAACCCATGAAGACAGGCTCGACGAGAATAACGGTCTAATTTAAGATCTGCTTGCCAGAAAGAACAAAGCATTCATGGACGGGAAGAATTACCCAAACTCCATCCCCACAAAAAGACCGCTTCAGATCCGATCATGCTGAGGCTGAGAGAGAAATCCGCAAGATGCGTGACCAGTGGTGGGAAAGGAAAGCTGATGAAGTGCAACGTTTTACCGACACTAACAACTCTAAAGAGTTCTAAATCAAGTCATTATTCGACCCTTCAAAGTCTGGATCTGCCCTTTTGCTTGCTGCAGATGGCAGTACACTAATGAAGGACAAGGCTGGCATTAAGGAGAGATGGTAAGAATATTTTAGTCAGCTCATAAACCTGCCCCCATCGGTCAGCCAATTTGTTCTTGAACAAATACCACAACAGCCAACGCACGATCAACTCGATGTTCCGTCAACGATAGAGGAGTTGAGGACGGCCATTTAACAAATGAACTGTGGCAGAGCACCTGGAAAGGATGGTATCTCAGCGAAGGTGTACAAGGCTCTAAGTGAACAGACTCTGGAGGCATTACACGATGTGCTAATCAGCAACTGGACGGAAGAGGAGATGCCAGACGACCTTCGCGACGCATCAATTGTGACCCTCTAAAAGAATGAAGGCACACGTGCGGACTCATTAACTACATAGGCATCTCCTTGGTCTCCATAACTGGCGAAATACTTGCATCATTCTTAACAGGCTTATTGAGGCAGTGTCAGAAGATGACCTCATCGAATCTCAGTGTGGTTTTCGCCCAGACCGTGGCATCCTTGACATGATCTTCACAGTGAGGTAAGTCCAAGAGAAGTGCCTTGAGCAGAACATGAATCTGTATGCCGTCTTCGTGGACCTTACAAAGGCTTTCGATATAGTCAACAGAAACGCAATATGAGTAGTATTCAAGAATCTTGGTTGTCCTCAAAAGTTTACCAACCTCATCCGACTCTTTCTCGATGACATGGCTGGAGATATTCTCTCAGACAGTGAACCCTCTGAGAAATTCCCCATATCTAGCGGTATCAAATAGAGCTGTGTACTCGCTCCGGCACTCTTCAGCCTCTTCTTCACACAGGTACTGCTCCATGCCATCCGTGACCTTGACCTCGGTATCTACATTAGATATCGCCTTGATAGATCACTGTTTGATCTGCGTCACCTAGCTGAAAACACCAAGATGCTAAAAAGACTCATCACTGAAGCACTCTTTGCATGTGACTGTGCCCTAATGGCCCATGAAGAGAACCACCTACAGGCAATCGTGGACAGGTTGTCTGAAGCATCCAATCTATTTAGACTCACAATTAGCCTAGGAACGACAGAAGTCCTCGTCCAGCCCGTCCCTAACACTGTCCTTTCACAACCCTGCATCACCATTGGCGACACGCAGCTAAAGACTGGACAGTTTTAAATACCGAGGTAGCACAGGATCTGGTGATGACTCCATGGACAAAGAGATCACTGCGAGGATTAAAAAGCCAGTCAAGTACTCGGACGACTCCGAACCAAGGTATTGCAGCCCAAGAACATACGCTTGTCAACGAAGATGAAGGTGTACAATGCAGTTGTCCTCACGTCTCTCTTGTAAGTCTGTGAAACTTGGACTGTTTACCGAAGGCATATCAGTCAGTTGGAACAATTCCAGTAGCGCTCCCTGAGATCCATCATGCTGATCAAGTGGCAGTAGGAACTGGTCAAAACATATGAATAGCACTTTAACGGGTTGATAGAAGCTCTTGATGGCCAATTTGGAATATTCTTGAAACTCAAAGCACGCGACAGATTTTTGTTTCTAGTATCCTGAGCATTGGTACCAAGATCACCTTCAAATATGTAAATGAATTATCCCTAATTTATGTGCAACAAAACGTAATGTAGCAGATTATACCTAATAGACCAGATCACCATATAAATACATTTTATTAGCAAACCAGGTTTGTGCGTTGAAAAAGTCGTTGCAGAAATATTGGTGGCTGCGGATTTTATCAGAATATTTCTGAAAGGGACGAAATCAGACGGAATAAACACCAGTCTATTTGTTTGTGATTATCTTGGATTATACAGAGCTGGATCGGCTATAAAAAAAAAAGAAAAAAAAAGAAAAGTAGAAAAACCGTAAACATACAACCCAAATGTACAGTTCATGTACAGTCTCTTGAACTTTTACGATCATTTTATTATCGCGCAATTTTATTGAGTATGCACACTTTGAATAAATCAACAAATAGACTTTTGCATAGGTGCATTTTCGAGGAAGGTCAGGGCCTTTTTCCACATATTGGAAACCCCACTCCCCAAACACTTGACCCCTACCGGCCCTGTCATGTGGCCTTCTGATCTCCGATGAGAAAGTAAACCTGGAAGTTTGGAAAATCTCCAAAACTCTGAACACCGGTGAAAACATCACAGACTGCAAACTTAGATCAGTCGCTTTTCCAGCGAACTTTGATTCCGGTGAGATCTGCTCTGCATGTTTAAATTGTTCTATTGTCTCTTCTTAGCATTGTATAGTCAAACTAAAAGCATGAATAGTATGAAAATGGGGAGGAGAAGAAGAAAGACTTTCCTAACGGACCATGTGCGGGATGATTCTATCAAGACGGCATTTTTGTAAACAAAAATTTCCTTTGTGCATGCTGTCTTTACAGTAGAATTTGTTTGTAATATTCCTATCCAGAGAATAATCTTTTCCAACGATTTGAATATCCAACACTGATAGAGATCATGTGATTAATATAATGCATATCATCTTTGCTACCGGCAGGGAGGCTGAAGAAAGATATTTGGGTACTCAGACACACTTCAGTCGATAATTTGTACAAGACGATCATAAAAGTATCCAACCATGCGTGTTTTCTGGTTATAAATAACTTACAGGCAGCACCATGACATAAGCTGCTTAATGCAATGTCAAAAGACATCATGCCATCTTTCCTTGTACTTAAGTCTACCAACTTAGTACGGGTCTTCATTGCCTGTGAATTACCAATATCCCAAAACCACACAAAATGTTAAGAGGAAAACTACGTAAAGTTTGTGTACGAAATCTGAATATAACGTAGTATTATGAGCAGAGATATCATAACCTGATTTATTAACCGGAAGTAATATAGAAAGATACCCTGGACGTAAAAATTTCCGTCCGAATTCCGCAAGGGCAGCAAGGCTTCAATGCAATTATTAACTGTCTTTTTCTCATCGTTAATAATGTCACGAATCAATGGAGCAAAAATACTAAGTCACCGACCATTTGATTTTTTTGAGAATGGGTGGGATGCTGTTATGTTGAAGAAAAAACTCGCTAGCTCAGAGATAAATAGAAAATATACTCTAGTTCTGATTTGCAAATAAAGAACTAATTATATCCCTTGTATTAGTTTCAATAAAATTATCTTACGATTAACAAAAGGAAAATATTCTCACTGGGAAATAAATTCCAGGCCCCCTACCCTGCTCTTAAGATTAATTGATCGGTCTCTACAGGCGACAGGATGGATGGAAGATTTTGTTGTTGGTGTCTGTTTTGCAACAAATTAGTTTTAACACTCACTTAACTTTCGCCATAAAAATAAGTTATTTTGCCTGTACTGATGTTTTCTCTTGCATAACGATACCTGAGAAAATAAAATTGGTAATTTAATTGGCGCCTATTGTGTTTTTTTAAATTTGCTTTCAAAACAAGGCTCTTGATTTAAATAAAAACGTGCATCTTGAGTCTTTGATGTTTTTATTTCTCCTGTAATTCGATATTTTTCTTTTAAAAATCACCCAAGTCCATTAATTTAACAAGCATTGCGTGTGTATGCATTCTGGCATGCCATCATATAAAAAGCAATGTGCGAATTTGCATTTTGGCACGTCATCATAAACAGTCATAATAAGGAAAGATAAAGCGTAGGAGAACTGACCGACTTTCAGATTGCGTTCACTGACGGAATGCTTCCAAATACACCAGGAAAACAAACACAACATTAAGTGATAGCATAGAAATGAATCTGCATAGGATGACGTATCCGCTTTTTATACTATTGCAAAGGAAATGTTGTTTGTTTGATTGGGGGTGTATACAAAATCTACTATTAGTTCAATGAATAAAAAATATTTTATTAACTTTTCAATTTATATAAAGACACTTTATGTTCGTTTGCATTCTCCTCTTTAACGGTTCTGAATTCTACATTCTTCGATGAATTAATCATAACAAGTTTATCCTAGGAAACTGAAAACAGAAAACCGGTACCTCAGGTTTATAGTTGAAGAAGTATTCCGACTATACGCACTACCATAATAGCTTGATACGATGTATTTGTTTTACCAGTTGTGTTGTCCAAGCGCAAAGGAATATCTAGACAAAATGCTTTCAACTCTTTTAAACATGAAACAAATATATTTCAAACATCTCATTACCATGTAGCATTTGAATTATGTATGGACTCTTTTCAATTAAACCGTAAGCAAACGCCAGGATAAAGAAATTACCTAAACATTATAAGAAAAACTTGGAGCAATAAAACGATGGGGGGAAAACTTTGGAAGCATAAATAAAATGTTTGTTTACCTTTGTTAAGAAAACAAAATAAGATATAAAAATAATAACATGACTAATAAAAAAGAGAAAGGAAAGCGAAGAGTAAAATGCTTAGGTTCTTGTACAATATTTTCCTAGTTATGATTGAATATTCTCGTGTTAGTGATTACTATTTTCATTGCATTTAGTCAGTTATCAGGGAGAATATAATCAAATTAACAAAAGTGAAAAAGTATAATGCAAATACAGAGAGAAAAAATAAACAGTATAATATATTATGCTGAATTGTTAAAAAAAGGTGGCTGACGTAGTATTAGAATGTTATTACTTCGGCCTAAAGAAAATCATATATATATATTAGCAGACTTCAAACAAAATTTAATTTCAACCATTGTTAGGGCTTCTATCAAGTTAAATATATCAACCAGCGCAGTGAACTGTGTTGAAGCCTAGTTTAGGTTCGTCTCTTAAGTACTTTTTGTTCCTTCACGATGACGATTCTCTTAAAATAACTGAGAGACTCTCTCTCTCTCTCTCTCTCTCTCTCTTACCATTACCTTCTTACTTCAACACTACTCCTGACTATTTCAGATCGAAAATTTTAGTGGTAGAAGAGGTTATTTGAAATATGATACACTTCAACAGGTGTTGACTACGTGCTTTATCCTCTTTCGGTTGGTGGTGGTCCATATATATTCCAGTACTAGGTCAAGGACGTTCTCTCATATTGGCAAAGTGGGTGTTCGTTAGGTAAAGTGAGTTCATTGTCCTTTCTCTTTTTCTATAATCATTATGACCATAAACTTTTAAATTTTGATAATTTTCAAGATTCATTGAACAGCACCAAAGCCGTAAATACACATCAGTAGTAGATAAATCTCCCCCCCCCCATCTCATGTATATTTCAGCGATAAAGTAATTATGCCGGCCCGTGTGTGAATGCGCATCAAAAAATAGTTTATACTAAGATACAGTTATCTGCTTTGGAAAACTAGTACCTTTTGACAGTACTCTCCTTTTATAACCCTATTACTGGGTGCGTTATAAAAAGAGCCTTATACTGAGCACTCTTGTAACAAGACCATGGTTTGTTTATTGACTGGGTAATTCAACGGCACTTTTAATATAGAGATGTTATATAATACCAACGAAATGGAACCTAAGTCCCTTTTTCAAGGTGACAAGGAAGCAGTCGACTAGGGCTGGTGTCAAACACGCTACTCTTGGATTATGGTCAGATAATGTGTTCAAGCATCCACTGACAGAGGTAAAACTTGGAAATAAATGGCTTGTCTGAGAAGATCCCAGGTTTAATATCGTAATTATACATCCATTAATGAAAATTATAGAAATTATCATAGAGAACGAACAGGAAAATTCTTAAGAAGATAAAATGAATTAATAATTAATTCTACCTCTAGAGCTTGTATGCATCACACGTGTCGGACAGTATTGGCAAGATTTTTTATATACAAAAAAAAACAAACGAACAAAACTTCAAATCGAGAGAATGTGTACCTAAATCAGTCTTTGTCGATCTTATCTCAGCTGAAATAGACAAGGGGCCATTTCAGCGATTAAATGCAAGTGTTCAGTAATTAAATACGAGTGGACTCATTTCAGCTATTAAATGCAAGTATTGTTACATCATTAATAAATACAAGTGGACTCATTTCAGCTTTGAAATGCAAGTGTTGTCACATCATTAATAAATACGAGTTGACTCATTTCAGCTTTGAAATGCAAGTGTTGTCTCATCATTAATTAAATACGAGTGGACTCATTTCAGCTATTAAATGCAAGTGCTGTTATATCATTAATTAAATACGAGTGGACTCATTTCAACGGTTAAAGCAAGTAGTATAGACGGAACCCCAAACGATCAGTTAAATGTTGGGTCAAGTTCTTGTTACGGCACATAGCTAAATTTTCTTGAGCTATATACAAGTCACAGTTTGCTCCATTTGGTTTGAAAAACAGGCTCACTTAAACCTGACACGAGGATGGAAACATAAACAAATATGATCAAAATAGTCATCACGCTGTTGTCTACTGTATTAAAATTTAGCTGCTTAAAAGGAGAGTTCCAGAAAAGTTAATGTTGTATGATGACATCATTTCTGCTGAAGGAAATCATTTTTTTTCTTCAAGGAGAATCACAGTGAACTTCATGTTTGCTTTGCTTTCTTGATGAGTTCAATGGCTTTTGATTAAGTATGTGATAATTACAATTGCCTGTGGATAAAGGGACTGGTTTTCATAAATTAGGTCCTTTCGTGTTTATTTTACCTTTTAGGCTGTCAGGCCTCGAGTCAGAATGCTTATATTCGTTAACCTAACCTTGTGAAAATCCAAGAAGTCCACGGATATCACAATACTTAATACAACGTGAGTCAATTCTTATTCTGTTTATCACACATTTTTACTCCAAAATTCACAATTTTTCAATGTCATTTGTGTTTTGCAGGTTTAACGCAAATTTTCTGCACATGATTGGTTATATACAACGAGGACAGTATTGCTGTTAGATAAAAACAAAAACAGAAAGAATCCGGGAAGAGCCACCGACCCACGGGAAGCTACTGGCAAACAAGTTTACTCACATACCCGCATTAGCCGAACCGAGACTCAAACCCACGCGGAAAGGGGTGAGATGTGGATGATCATTAAAAGCAAGTGACTTCGGTTACTCGGCCACCTGGGGCCTCTGGTTGCATAATAAAAGATCTAATTAAAAATCTCTCTGATTCGCTATCAGCTATTACATCTATGGTAGAGGGTTTACGGCTTATGATATTTACAGAATTTAGTGTCAATCCTGTGTTGTTCATAACCGCCTGACCTCTGAGGCGTATTATAAAATTGGCACAATCAAATAATAAAATTGTTTTAAATCGATTTCTTCTGGCAAGCCTCATGTTGAATATTGCAAACAATTGGATAAGACTGGTAAAAAATGTATAACAATGCTAACAAATTTACAAGGTTGCTAACAAATGTACAGGATTACTAACAAATGTACAAGAATGCTAACAATGTTGCCTACAATGCCTATTTGACAAGTTTATGTACCTAGCTTAAAAATCAACCTCAACGATTGAAAGTGACCATGAGACAACTAAACTGCGCTTTTAACTGTCGATGACGGTATATAAAAACTTGTATGTTGGTAATTTAGATTTACTAAATAATCTAATTGCAGATTAATTAAATACAGTATCTTGTTAATAATTTTAGGTTCAATAAATAAACTATCTTGGTGGTAATTTTGGGTTTACTAAATAAACTATCTTGTTGATAATATTGGGCTTAATAAATAAACTATCTTCTTGGTAATTTTAGGATGAATAAATAAACTATCTTGTTGATAACTTTGGGTTTCATAAATAAACTTGTTGGTAATTTTAGGTTTATCGTATGATCTATATTGTTGGTAATTTTAGTGTTTTCTAAATTATGTATCTTGTTTTTGGTTGAATTACCAATTAAATTTGAACTCGTACAGTACAAAATATGACATTCAAAGTTAGCTGCAATTGTTCGGTTGCTTCAATGCAAAGAGCGGTATCATCTGCATGCAAAAGCAAATATAACTTGACAAAGCAGCCAGAATCAAGAGGGTCCAATGCATCATGAATACTACTTGGCAATTTGTTCACTAAATGGTATGTTTTATGAATAAAAGCTTTCAGGTTGCACGGGAAAGAAAGTGAAAAAAGTGCCCTCTAAATTACCCCAGTATTACTTTTAAAATAAAGGCAGAGGTCTTACCTTTTGTTCTTACACACGATATATCTTAGTTATACTTATTTCAGATAAAATAACTAATTTTTCGTCAAACGAGTCCTCAGTAATGTGTGCTACAGTGATTTCCTATCTGTTGAAATCAATAAGGCACAGTTGCATTTAATTTATAGCAGTTATTCGAGTTTCTTTAAAAATGGCTATTTGTAATATATTTTTGGTAACCTTGTTTCGTCTTCACCAAGTAAATCATATTGTTCCAAAGATCCAGTGTTTCTGAATACATCTTTAGTTATTTCGATCTCCAGAATTAACATATTTTTAAATTAATTGGAGTATTGTATCCCTGTGTCCAACACTATGGAATTAGACAACTGTCAATCAAACACTATTTTTGAAAATAAATGTAACAAGGCTAATTGAAACAAAATTATTGTTTGTTTTCCCACCACAAGCATTGCTGCTTTCTTATTGCCCTTAATACATCATGGTCACTAATGGATTTGTTAGGTCACTGTTATAGCGAGTATAAATGAGATTCGTGTTCTGAGATGTCAACGTCTTCTAACTCAAATAAAACCTGAAATTAGATTTAACTTATATGGTAATTTTATAAAACATACAGATGTTTTTCGAAATCGTATCTTCACCGAGCACGACACTATTTTGAAGTGCGTTTTACAAACACAAAGTGTACAGTTTTTATCTTTATGTAACATATCTGTATAGTATACAGCTTGGGTAAATGTCTATAAACTATGCTTATTTTATTTATCCTTCTGCTGAAAAACTATAACTAATGCAAATTTATTCAAAGAACTATATTGGTTGTAACCATGACAAGTGAACAACATCCAGATTCTTCTTATCTATGTATGATAATTTCTGTTGCTTTATGGGTTTGTTTGGGTAGTTGTTTTGGTAGGGTTTTTTTCTTCAGTCGTCGTCTTTGGTTTGGAAACTGATCTCTCTTTGTTTGAACAAGACCACGTGCAAAATTTACTTGTACTATACAACATTTCCTTATTATTTTATCTATCCATACTTTAACAACATCCACAGTGTTTCCGCTCACATGTAGAATGTGTTTTCCAATGCTTCGCCATAATGAATTTTTTCAACAGCCATTCTGATCAGACTTTTATCCTCCTTCTTTTCCAATGTTGCAAGTAAATATGTAAATATATCATGTGCGTTTAGAAAATAGACACAAAGTTACAGAAAAGGTAAAATAGCCAATAAATTGGTGCGATTTAATCAACAATCTTCCAGTCAGTTGAAGACATAATTAATATAGGTAAAGTTGCAGAAAATAAGTCATTCTTTTCTTCAGAGAGATTCTCCGTCATATCAGGTAAGAAGACAAAAATGGAGAGCCAGTCCAGCATCAGTAACTGTAACAATGTATTTCGAACAGTTATTCAACAAAATATAGAGCTCGTCTTGTTTTATGGCAGTAATATTAATCACATTTTTGTACATATCAATTATTCGGTTTATATATGCACACAATTTCTTATGAAACTGCATGCATCAATGTTAAAAAATCTAATTTCTTGAAGTGCTGTCAATGCACATATTTTCATTTAATATTTGAAAGAAAATGAAGAAAGGTTTAAATGATATTCAAGATATTCAAAGTAGACATTGAAACATAACCTTACCTACCTCCTTTTCACCGAGACTGACTGGATGCAAGGAAAATGAAGTTTATCACTATTTTCTTGGTTATTGTCTGATAAAACAATATTTCAAGTGTGCATGCCCGAAATCTCACCAGGTACAAAAGTTATTACCGATATTCATCTATATGAATAACTTGAACATATTTCTCTCTGAAGTGCGTTTGAAGCCATTTTTTAAGGTACCTTCATATCGCTTTATATTAAGGTAGCTTCTTACCGCTTTATGTTAATTGAAGACAAAATAACTTAATCTTTATTTCTCTTTGAGATGAAAGTGTGTCCCTTAACAGTCGACTGTTACGTGTAGACATTATCTTAATTAAGGTGTAGATTTATACAAATTCCTGGTGAATGGTCAAATGATTAAAAAAAATTTTTTCCAAAAACCCTTGTACGCACCAGACATCAGCTCAGCACGCGTTAGACCCAACTGCGATATGGTAGGGGCGGAAAGTTACGTTAAAAGGCAGACTTGCCATTTTTAATACTGTTGTTGTTGGTCTCTTTGGAAGAAGGGGTGCGGAAAATATTCGCCAAATTTACCTGTTTTGTTGTTGTCGGAACTTGCGAATTTGGCAATTGATAACGGAATTGGATGATCAAATAACGTTGCATTGCTCTTAGTTCTGGTATCTGTCTGAATGGTAGCATTATATTTACGGCATGACAATTCTCAAAATCAAAGATGATAAATAGATCTATTATGACAGAAGTAGTTGGGTTGAGGCGGTCTAGAATGACGATTATAACTGATGTAAAATTCATAGAAATAGAAGGAATCCGTTGATGTAGAACGAATTACTATACTGAAAATATCTGAACCAATTTTATTCCGGAAATGAAAACTCCACTACGCTTATAGGCAATAATGCTATTCGATCGTACATTCCGACGCTTGTAATGATATCACCTTCAGTATGCATTGTTTGCTCTTGAGCAGAATTCAGGGTCTATTTGCATTGAACGAATATTTATTTCTTAGGAATTTGGAATGACCCTGATGCACTATTCTGTTAGACCGCATTATAATCCTGTCAGTACCTTAAATGATAAAATGCCAGAAATTTTATTGATGAGATACGTGCTCAAACATGGGAATTGCACGTGTAATATGAGTACATTTCGCTTGTTTGTTTGTTGATTTCCTTTAATTTCCAGCATTTAACAACCCCACTTTATAAGACTTTGGTGCTTGTATATAATGTGTGTGTGTGTGTGTGTGTGTGTGTGATTTGGATGTTTAACGTGGCTTAAACAATTTTCTGTCATATCGCTACGATGTCTGCAGTGTAGTGACATCTAGCATTGGGGAATCATGCCGCAGACATGTAGCATCATCTCCCACCCAGTCACATTATCCTGACACCATGCCGACCAGTCTTAACACTAACCTCTTAATGCTGAGCGCCTAGCGAGGTAGCTGCTTGTACCATTTTTAGAAGTCTAAGTCTTTGGTATGAGTCGGCCGGGATTCGAACCCGCGATCTCTCGCATCTGAGGAGGATGCTCTAACCAATAGGCCACTAGAGCGGTATAATCTTTGTGCGTAGCAATTGATTATGAAAATATAGCAATCAGCTTATAACTCACGGAATACTAATATCTGCCCGACGGTACGAGCATGTGAACAATTACGTAGACGTAGTGATAACATGAGAACTTTTTAGGAAAGAATGAAAAGCATTAATAGAAAGAGACAACAACAATTTGAAAAAAAAGTCTTACCATGTCTAAACTTGACTTCATTGAAACAGATGGTATATTAACCAATGTGGTACGAATAGATATAAAAGTATGCTTTACAACGAACCTCGTTTAAATTTAAACATTGTAAGGTATTTAAAGTTAAACAGAAAATCGATTCTAATTTTTAAAACGTGTCATGTATACATAGATGAGATGCCATTTACATAGGTCAGACAAAAATAAGACTCATAGTATGGACAGTAAAGAAAAACCGAAGATCTCAGATTATTACAAGTTATAAAAAGTCTATGTAACTGTTCAGATGGAAACATCAAAGTTCTTCACTTTTTATACTGATTATGAATATTTAAGAGACGAAAAAAAAACTTGATTTCATATGCATTCTACAATCAGATCTTCATAGTTCTAATTATTTGAAATTAATGAAAAATTAAATCGGATGCTTTTGGCATTATATCAATATATATTGACTTTAAAAGTGTAATGTATCTACCTGAAGAACATCCATGATGATGATGCAAACGTCACATGGACTTATATTTAGAATACAAACATATACGTCAGATGTATCTATAGTTACAACTAGATAACGAATACAAGAAAGATCTGAAGAATTATCTGAACATACGATGAACGAAGACCCGATAGCGAGGCAACACAGAGGGTTAAACAAATAAGCCGCAATGAACTACTAAAATATAGAGAGCAGGAAAAAGTTGATCGGACACCTTTAATCTTTACTTACCATCCAGACTACCCCAAACTAGCCCACCGCAACCAAAAAATATTAAAGACACTCTAGTCAGAGCGAAGCTAATGCCAATCACAAAACAAGACCACCCAAGCAAATTTGGTTCCTATGGTGATTAAAAGGTGAAAAACCTGTCAACTAGTTTTGCCCTGTTCGTTGTGATTTTATTGCATTTTAATTTTAGGGCCCATATTTTAAAGTGCTCCGAGCCTCCTACCATCTACTTCCTGTATAGCATGTACATGTGATAGATGTGATGTTTTCGCGTCAAACATGCCACCATCGATTGTGTCAGCAGGCTTAACTTAAATGTATACTATATATTCTTGTTGATGGCCTTTGGCTTTTCTGGCCAGTGGATCTCTCTAAGGCACGAAACATGATGAAATAATACTGTTCATATTTTATATTTATACGCCCCCACCCCACCCCACCTCACCACACCCCAAAAATAGGAAAATCAAGACAGAAGCAACTTGGTCATTTATATAGGTCAGTCTGATATTTGGTCAATGTGTCAAACACTGAACATGAACTATATTCAAAGTTTTCTTTATCTTCCAAACTCTGAGTACTAACAGCAATTTAAACCTCCCTATTCGGAATATTTTCTATATACCTGATATAAAATGACGTCGCATCCAGTGACCCTGTTCGTAGAAACACAATCTGACACGTTAGGGGTTAAAAATGTCATCTGCTTTCGGCTCACGAGGATGATTTAATTATTGGATTGCCCACGCTAGCGCCGAGAGATGACAACACAATCTAATCTTGACGACAAATTAATTTGAGATAAACATCATTATTACCAATTAAGCCTTCATGTTCCTGACATGAATTAGGCCCGTATGGTTAAATTCGGCTCTTATGGCAGTTATTGCTTTAGTACCTAGAATGACACCCATGAGACCAAATATAAAAGAATATCAGAAGAGGCAATGAAGCTAAATCAGTTAAAAAAGGACATGCAGTGGCAGGACACCTTAAAAAACCAGCCTGCTCATGAATGCACTATTACGGATGCAATTAGGTTTAAGAGTACTCTGTTGGAGAAAAGGAGAAACATGAAACTTCACGTTTAATACCTCATTGTATCTTTTTGATTTATAAAGATATGGTTTCCTTTTACAAATTTGCGATGGAACATCATGTTCAGTCAGAAAGCATTTATTTTCTGAAAAAGAACATTTTTTTCTGTGCCACATTATGATACTTAGCAAGCTTGCGATTGCAGACGATATCTCGTAATTCCTCGACCCTAAATATATATAAATATATATATATATATATATATATATATATATATATATATATATATATATTAAAATTTAAAAAACCTATGTTTTAACAAATACTATATACGGAATACCATTGCCACAAACGTCTCTAATAAATGCTTACTCAGTGAAGCTTTCCCCCATGCGAATTGAAGTCTGAATCTACGATTACAAAGCGCATGTGCATTCCTTGAGGTGTTTGACTCAGTCTTTGAGAAAGCCTTTCCAGTATCATTTAGTCAGATCTAAATCGCAGGAGTTCGGTGAATTTTTTACTTACTCTTGTCAGTGACCGATATTTGCCTTGCAGTCCGAACTACAACAACCATAAAACAATCCAAGCAAGCTTACTTTATCACAAGTGTTTTGGAAACCGCACTTTTCGGGCATTTTCTTCAAAGTATTTTATCTTTCCACCTTCTTTCGATACTCTATGGTTAACAAAGCCGGACGCGCGAGGTATCTCAAAGAGAATAAAACGAGAAACATCTACAGGTCATGTAACCCTTTTGATCTCGACATGAACTAAAAATAATAATGCCAATCTATCGAAATCCGCAAATAGGTATTGCTTTTTTTCTAAAGCAGGAGTTAGGATAGCTTGCAAATGATATGCCCTTATAAATGTAATCATACACAGGAAAGAGTTTATGATGTGAGATCATGCTTTATGGCTTAACTACCCAAACTTTATTGCGTTATTTAACTTCTGGATAATAATCGGTTCAAATGGCATCATTCAGTCGTGGAAATAAAATTAAATACTTTAAAACTTTTGCCCAATTATGATTGGTTATGCCGAGGCGAAATTACATAGATATTTTCTTTCTTACGTTAATACCGGCTTTATTTCATAGTTTGATGCAGAAACAATGTGATATATGTGGTACAAGAAATATATTCAGTATTTACACAGGGAAACAAAATGTTCTTTTTCTAAACTTGCTCTAGAATCGGAGATTAAAGAATTTAACTCACTCTCCTGAATTCCCCCTCTCCTTTTCCTCACATTCAAAGAATGGTCATATAACTCCAGGATTTTGATGACCTAATATGATGCGGTAACATTCCTGACATTTTGTAGACTGTTTGACCCTATCTTACCACAAAGCAAATCCAATTCAGCGTTGTATCTCAGCGTGTTTATCGATGTTATCAAAATAGCAAGCGGAAATTTCATAGAGATGCGAACGGTGCAATCAAATTTCTTAACCAAAATAAATTTCAATGTTTGAAATGTTCCTACTATTGTGTTCTAGGTCACAAAGTGCTCATTTGCCCTGTTGTGAGTATAACTTCTGAAGATACACACAAAAGTGCATCATATGACATGATGGGAATGGTTGTATTTTTCACCTGTGAAAATATAGTAATGAAAAAATACGAAACATATTTCGCCAGCAATGTTCCTTAGTTCACACTTAAGTATTTAATAGAAAAGAGTATTACGATGGCGATAATTGTCATATTCTGGCATTGATCTGCAAATAAAGAAGTTAAAATGAATGTCCCTTGGCTGTTCTTATGTTTACTAACTTTTCTACTAATTTTTTCTTCCGAAAATTTTATCCGACAGTAGCATTTACTTCATCAGCAGTTAGAATTGAATGCACTTTTCCATGCGAAACTGGGATTGCAACACTGTTTTAACCCAAAAGTTGTTACCGACTAATGCAGTCAGTATAAAGCAATACTTCTGAAATAGGTGTGAGCATTGAAACTGACACAGACGTTATCCTCAAGATGAAGCATATGTACAACATACCTTTTGGTTTCTTATTTCAAACGTTTTGCTAATGTCAATAAATATATCACCAGTCTGGAAATCCCAAAGTCCACTGACGTCATCAATAAATGAGTTACGAATTCAAGCTTTAGTCCAAAATAAGTTCAAATATAGGATTTTATTTCTTTCAGAATAAAGAAAGGAACAACCCCTCCCTCAAATGCTGATTATATTCAACAAATCCGCAAGATGGTGTCCGGAAATGAATTTTACAAAAGTCAGATACCTATGATATATTTTCCTTATAACGTGATTTGCGACGTTATGATACGTTATCACACGTGTGTAATACCCAAAAGCATGGGCTTACTACTGTAATAAATCTAGTGTAAGCGCCATTTGTATTTACGTTCCATTTTATAGTTTTATTAGGTTTTAGTCATTAGTTGATTGATTATGGGAAGTTGGTGTTGGGGAAATATTCGTCAGACATTAGACAATTTGTAGGGACAAACGTCACAGAGTGTAGTATTGATGAGATTTGATGAAGGCATGGTTTAGTTTTGAGTTCAGGTCAGAGCCGAAAGTGGACATGAAGCCAAATAGTTCATATTAAAATCTAATGGTGCTGATTGGTAGCGGAATTCGATGCGGACTATTTGTGATAGGGACTGTTATTTTGTACAATGGTATAATTGAGAAGGGATTCTTCCATTATCTGGAGTCATCTTTTATTGCTGGCATGATGGTAAATATGGTGTAAAGTCACATGTGAAATGAGGTTCAAAATCGTGGTTCCACTAACCAAGGAATAGGATATAAAAGTAGTTCCCGTTTTTTTTTTCTTTTTTTCTTCTTTCTTTTTTGTTTTGGTGTTTGAATTGTGATTTGTATTTTATGGTATTTAAGTACTGACGTTATTGTACGCAATTCTAACAAAGAGAAGCTATGCCATTGTGAAGTTGTGATATTTGTGGTCATTCATTTATTAGAGGAAAATTATTTATAGTCCTGGCGCGCTATTAGAACTCCCAGTAGACCACGGTTGTCGTAAAGACGTCCTTGAAAGTAAGATGAAAACAAGTGACTTCTAGCAGAATTCGCTCGCAAAAGAGACCTCTTTGTTTATTACTTTACCTCGAATTTTACACAAGTAATGGAATAGTGGTTAATATCGAAATTGCCAATCAGCATTGAAATTACCAGAGCAAATGCAAGGGAAAATTGGACGATGAATGCAAAATGTAATAAAATTTAAATTATTATTATTAACATTTGCTTTGGAATTAAAATGGTCATGCTTGGTTGGAAAAAATTCAAATATTAGTTATTGACGGCCAAGTAATATGCGCTCTCTTGAATTTTTTAAGACGTGACTAATAAAGACAACCTGATTGTAATGTTTTGCACTCTGCGATCATGCTCCCTAGGAGAAGATTTAAAAAAAAATAGAGAGTGCGGTTTAGATATAAAAATGCTTATCTTTATTTAGAAGATTATGACATTTATTTTTCTTTAATCTTTGCTTTGCTTTGTATGCCTATTAGGAAAGATTCTCCAAGGGTCCGGTTTGCTTATTATCGCTGTCCGATGGTGTATATAATTTCGGTTGAAGGGCCTTCTTGTCTTCCTGTGGATTTTGGGAAGGTTCCTTTTCTTTACCACACTGTCTATCTGGCTTTTATCATACTATATAGCCAGGATTCTCTCTCTCTCTCTCTCTCTCTCTCTCTCTCTCTCTCTCTCTCGATGTGATTTAAAACAGTGTCCACAAAACCATCGATACAAAGTTGCAATAGCCTGTCAAGATTTGTACGGTAAATTCATTTGTAAGGAGGAATACACATACTGAACTCTATTTAATGCATCGTGTACCTATATTTCCTTCTTCTTCTTTTATAATACCTATTAGTATGGGTCTAAAAGCATATTATTTAACATTAAAATTTCCGAAGGCCGCTTTACCCTCCATTAACCTTTCTCTTATACTGTGGGAGTTGGTAAACAGTAGACTAATCAACCAATAAAGAAACGTAGGGAAGGATAATGGATAAATTCCCTTAATATAAGTCTCCCCCAATATCACATCTCTCTCTCTCTCTCTCTCTCTCTCTCTCTCTCTCTTCGTATAAAGATACCAACGAGTGTGGCGTATTTTCGCCTGTGTCTAACGTGTCATACGACGATGTTTCTGAACCTATGACTGATGGACAAATTGATAGAATTAGCATTCTCTCGGTTTTTTTTTTTTTTTTTTTTAAACCCAACCACAAACAAGTGTGAAAATGAAAAGCATGACAAATATTTTTAAAAATGCACAAAACTAAGTCATTTCATTCATTGATTTATAATTTCTAAGCTGACTGGTGTTCAGGGATCTCTAACACTATCGAATTATTGGCATTTCAAACGGAAGCTTCTGATGTAAACATGCATACATGATACATATTCAAGTACTAATATAGAAATATGGATTTGTGAAGACCAGCCTACTACGTGATACAAGGAAATCAGGGGTATAGCTACGCATACGTGGCAGTATCTTAAACAAGATGACCAACCTACCGCCCCCCACCCCCAAAGGTTCGAATAGCACTACGATAGGACCATTTATGTGGGATTTAGCTAAAACTGGGTCAATCGTACATCTATATCGTTCCAAAAACATTTCCGCTGCCGCTTCGCGTCTCCGGTTATGCCTTTCCCTCCTTTTAGTCCTCCGTACAGCAGTAATTAATTAATATTCTGTGTATAAAGCGTCAGATGGGTGCGTTGCCTCCATAAGTAGTACGCCATACTTATATCTTGAACTAGTTGCTCATGGCCAACTGGGCGCACGCGATTATTATTCAAGATCGAACGTTGTGCAAGGAGTCTGCCAGTCAGTGTGTAGAACTAGAACGCTTCATATTGAATTCAATATGTAAAAGAAAACCGTCACGGTATAATTCCTACAGCGGAGTGCAGTTGCATTAGATTAAGCGCTACAGTAGAAGGAAGGAAAGACTTGTAAATCCCACAAACTGTTTCGAAACAAGCGTGCGATCGACGCGGAGTTGTATGATAACAATATCTCTACTACCCGAAGAGGGAAAATATAAAAATTATTCAACACAATCGGACACTGATGGTGAAGCTCTTCCAATTAATGTATTAAAATAATTACATATTGTGGATTTTCTGATTTTTATGTCTTTTATGACCCTCATTAAGCTTGAAGCACTGATATTGCAGGACTGTATTTAAGTCTCCAATAAACAGATATAGGATAACGATTGAATCATTTCACGGGTTTTATTTTGGTTGGACATCGTTGACTTCGGAGTAATTACTAGTGTTTAAAGTTTTTGAATCAAATACGTTGTACATTTATGATGTAAATAGGAAAGTGGAGGAGAAGAAGAGGGACAGATTACATTACTCGATGACTTTGTAGTTTGAGGAAAATATTAAATATTTAATTAATGTTGAGAAATTAGCTGATAGGTAAAGAGAGAGAAGTTTTAAGTAATGGAAATTTCCAAAGGTGCCGCTAGTTTTCACCGATTCTTCACCCACCTCCAAAAACAAATATGGAACGACTTTTAAACAAGTTAGTGACTTTAAAATGTCGCAGGTTCAAAGATAAATTGTGTAATAAATATCGAAAAATCTTGAATTATCGTAATCTCTAAGTCAATTACGTTCAATTTGCATCAGAGCTTCAATCATTAAAATTATCTCATGATTAATGTGTTTCTTTAGCTCAATTTAGGAATTGAATTTCATATTTTACATAATTCTGAAGTCATGAAGCTTGAAAATTGATTACAAACTGCATGAACAGCCGTAGCAAATTGGAATTTGTTCACGTATCGTATAAAAATCGATTTTCAAGCTTTGTGACTTCAAGCATGTGGTAAAATATAATATTCAACTCTTATGCTTTTTAATATTTTTACAATTAATAACAAATGTAAAGGAATACAATAACATTATCATATTTTAACCACACTTTACAAATTTTGACAAAGTATATAAGAACGTCGAATGAACACGTAAGTAGTTCCTTTCTGGTGTAATGAACTAATAAGCTTCAGTTTTGTGCATTATATGATATGATTTATCCAGTCAAAATGCTAGTAACAAAGGCTTGGTAAAGATGTGTAATTATATTATAGGATTAAATGATCATGGTTGGGTATTTATCGAAGTGTAAAGTTTACCTAATCACTCACAAAGTACACATCGATAAATACCCAACCATGATCATTTAATCCTTATAATTCCAATTTACTTCCTTTCTAACATTAGATCAGCGGATGTAACCAATGAAACATTCACCTTTATGTACCTCGAAGTTTTCTTTCATTAGCCTCTTAACTGCGAGAGAATACATAGCCCTATCTCGCTAGCCAGGATTCATTGATTGATTCTTTATACAGTGATACGGGGTAGAATGTTATAGTGGGTCATGCCATTGATATACTGTTTTGATCATTATTGTAATACATAAAATTGGTTGTTGCGGTTAAACTAGGAATATTCCTTCTTTTCTTTTTTTGAAAATTACTCTTGCGGGTGGCACGTGTTGCTATAGCAACGTCGTTGTTACTTTCTACGCATTTCGAACTTTCAAGAGCAAAATCGTGTCCATTTTTAGTGACACTCCTTGGTTGACATATGACCCTGACCTTTAATAACCGCTGCTGTAACATGTTGTCGCGGTGAAATGCAATAATTTCCGAAGATTAGCTTCTAAAACCTGATATATGCCTTCTTCGGCAAAAGGGGCGAGTGTTGGAATGCAGGAAGGTCTGTGCAATTACATTGTTTTAACTTCTAGTGGTAGATTTTAAGCTGTGGCTTGTCATTTTTTATCAGAAATCACAGGAGTGGGTGGGTGGGAGCTTGTTGTTATTATTGTTAGGGTGCAAGGCGTTGATATAAATAAAACTTCACCTCAAATGATCGTGTAACAGGGAACCAAAAGTAGTCTGCAGAATTTATCGATGTGTAAAAAAAAAGATCCAGATCAATATGACGTGACTGTTTACATCCAGTCAAAGAGCAGAAAACGCAGTCAATTTATAAAAATTGGAATTATAAACAAATAATAATTTTTGTTTACATTGGATAAACATTGTGACACCACATGTTGTCACAAATGACGTCACATAAAGTCAAGGTTTAATGACCGAGGTATCCAAATGTGTTTTTGAAAGTTATTTCACTACGTTATTTTGCTGCTTAATCGATTAAAATCAATATGTTGTGATGTGATAACTATAATATTACAATAGTACTGATCTCAAATAAAACAAGGTTCACAACTGGTAGAAATTATTCTACTCCTTCCATAAATTTCATTTCAAATAAGCATTCATGTAAATTCCGGTATAAATTCCTTGAGATTTAATTCACAGAGGATGCAGGAACGACAATGAATATTACTGTGAAATCCAATAGGCTGTGTGGGGTATCCCGAGACGAATGTCATCCGTGCAGAATACAGCCGAGCTTGGGAATGTGAGGACCCTGATATCTCAAATTTTATTTCGAGTCCACCGACGTCGTCGATATAAAAGATGTATTAGGCGGGGACCGAGCGAACTATTCGAGTTGCGTTGACTACGCTCATTGAGTTGCTGAATTTGTCCTGTTTTGATAGAAATTGTTTCGCCATGCACATTCTTTTAAAACTACGGCAGTGAACATTTACGGAACGTGGCAATGAATATTTACGGAAAACTGCAGTGAACATTTACGGAATATGGCAATAAAGATTGATGGAATATGGCAACGAACATTTCCGTAACATGGCAATGAACATTTACAGAACATGGCTATGAATATTAACGGGACATGGCAATGAATCTTTACGGATCATGGCAATGAAAATTTACGGAAGACACCGTTTTCCTTAGGTCTGAAGTTGTGCTCTTTTGAGACCGACAAAAAAGGCCACGTAATGAAATAGCATAATATATATGAAGCAACGGCATTCGATTGTTTAGAAGAAAAAAATTCATTTATCAGAATTTTATAAAGACAATTATATGTGAAAGCACGTTAAGGGTGCAACGAGAAGCGACTAAATATGAAATGTCGCTATCTCGTCGTTTTGTTTTCAACCCCTCCCTATACATTGGGTTCCATTTACATTTGCTTGGAATTCAGAGTGATTAACAACAAAGACATTATTTAAACTTTGTTTCTTTATTTGCTATTAAAAATCAGGCATAGTTGACCAGATACGTTTATGCATAAGTTAAACTGTGTGTGAGCACTTGCGCAGTACTGTCTTTCTTTTGGGACAGAAATTCGATATTGTCTCTGAAAATGTGTAAAGAATTTTCTCAATTGCGCAGAGATTAACTTCGGCTCTAGTAACAGTTAACGCAATTAGCTAATCGGTCTTAAAACATTGCATGAATAACAAGGAGGTTAAAGAGAGGAAAGGAAAAAATAATATTCAGAATTTGAACTAAAGGACGATAATACAGCAGGGAACATAAAAAATCTGACCTAACCAGATCTGTTTAGTTTTTACGGAATCAGAGTAAGTGGAAATACACTTAAATATAGCAGAACGTTGACTTAATGAAACTATAAAATCATAATTGGTGACAATAGTTAAGATAGAGGTGTTCCAAAGACATGCATGACATTATGCTTCCAACATAGCTTAAAATTATTGTTTTCCCTTTGCATTAAGAGTTCCTGCAGTTTATTGTGGAAACTTGCTGCGGTTGCATGTACAATAGTTGCACAAACTGAAAATGATTTTTGTATAAATACTTACGACACAACTGTTTTCTTATAGTTAAATAATTTCTCTTTTTCCTATGCAGTTCAAATTTGAAAAATATGAAACATATACCTACAACTCTGGCAAATATATCGGGTTTATTATATAGTTTTAGCTTTGTCTTTGTCTCGTCCAAAACAACAACAAAATACCTCAAAACAATCCAGTCTTTGCACCAACCTTTCACGGTACACATTTGTATCGTACGGGATGCCCTGCATCGCGGAAATATATATTTTACTTACCTTGATTAAAATATTTTGACAGTCAGGATATTGTATCATGCCAGGCCTATGAGTGTAATCCCCAAAGTGTCTAACACAAAACACACGCAAGCAACGAATAATTTAATGATAATTGAAGCATCTGACACAGGACACGTGCACAAATAAGTACATGTTAACAATATAAAATGCTGACACAGGACACAAGCACAAATGAGTACTATAGTGACAATATAAACATCTGACAGAGCACACGCACAAATGAGTACTATATTGATAATCTAAACATTTGATACAAGACACAAGCACAGATGAGTCATATAATGACAATCACAAGCTATGAATGTTACAATGACCAATTACAAATCTGACACTGAACACACGCAAGCTTCTTTATTGACAATATAAACATCTGACACAGAACACGTGCAAGTAATGGGTACTATAATGACAATATAAACATCTGACACAGAACACATGCAAGTAATGGGTACTATAATGACAATATAAACATCTGACACAGAACACGTGCAAGTAATGGGTACTATAATAACAATATAAACATCTGACACAGAACACATGCAAGTAATGGGTACTATAATGACAATATAAACATCTGGCTCAGACTACATACGTGTAATGAGCTCTTGAATGACACGTTCAAACAATTGGCACTATAATGACAATAGAAACATCTGACACAGAACACATGCTAGCTGTGAACATAATGATGACAATATAAACACGTGACACGATCCACGCGCAAACAATAAGTTCTGTGATGGCAACATAAGCACCTGACACAAACTACGTGCAAACATTAAGTACTGTGATGACAAAATAAACACCTGACACAGAACAGATTCAAGCTATAACTACTATAATGACCCTATACATATCTACCAACAACCACGTGCAAGCAATGGGTTACTAAAATGATAATATACATATCTGACACAGAACACATGGGAGCAATGCGAGCTATAATGACAATATAAGCATCATTTGCATGTTGCCTTTTGGTGGTAACTAACATACTTCATGTTCATCATCAAATAGAATTGAATTAACTTTCAATGTATTTATTCTGTTTTTCTGTATAATGAAAACTGAATGAAGTTGAGTCAGATGACTATTTTCAGAGTTTTAAATCGGCTGCTGGAGCAATGCACTTAGAAATATGAAATATGCGATATGGAATGATTCAAAGCAGAGTAAATATACTAAAGCGTGTCTACAGAAAGTTGTGTAGCTTATCGACAGTGTAATTGGGAATATGCTATTACAGCCACTGAAAATAACTTTAGTTAAATTCTTCGAAAATTTAAACGAAATTGAAGATATTTTAAAAGGAAGTACAAATTCTCTTTCTCCTCTACCTCTCTCATCTCCCTCTCCATCTCTTTCTCCCTGTCTCCCTCTCCCCTCTCCCTTTCTGTCTCTCTCCCTCTCTCTTTATCTCTCGCTCCCTCTCCCTCCCTCTCCCTCCCTCCCTCTTTCTCTCCCTCCCGCTCTCTCCCACTTTCTATTTCTACCTCTGTGTGTGTGTATATATACGCACGCGTGTATATATATATATATATATATATATATATATATATATATATATATATATATATACACGCGTGCGTGCATGTTAAATTGTTAAAAATGAGTTCTAATTAAAGATCTACGACTTCCGTTGGCGAGAGTTATCTTTCTTTAAAGTTAACGGATATGGAACATAATATAACGGTAACATATGCAGCAAATGCGAACGTTTCGAACTGATTAGAGATGTAACAAATCCCGATTACAAGGATCAGGTTGAGGAACAACAGAAATAATACGCAACTATACATGGTGCAATTAGTACACGAACTTGCAGTAAGACTGAAGAGTTAAAAGAAGAAACACGTTTTTACACTGTAGATGCTTCGAAGATTCGGTTACAGGGTCACTAAAAAATATTGCTAAACAGTTATCCCGAGAGGCTGTTGTATTTATCCCGAATTATTTTTTCGAGAAGGATATTAAATAAAAATACGTTCTTGATTATTAGTGCAGTGCGATTGTTAAGTTTTAACTCTCGGAGCAGTTAAACAATAAAATGCATATCGGCATATAAAAGTTGTTTGTATTTTTTATTTACACTTGATTTGATTTGTATGCATGATGAACACTCTGACATTTACTTCTTTCTATTTTAGCTCTGAAGATATGGATTTGGCCGTGTCTTCAGTTTGTAAATGACATAGGCAACGTTTTTGCTCCGTACAGATGGCTTTGATTATGTCTTCAAAATGTGTATGAGATACGCGATATTATACTGCTCTGTAAGTTGGTTTTGGCTATGTCTTCAATTTGCAAATGACATAGACGATGTTTTTGCTCCGTACAGTTGGTTTTGGCTATGTCTTCAATTTGCAAATGACATAGACGATGTTTTTGCTCCGTACAGTTGGTTTTGGCTATGTCTTCAATTTGCAAATGACACAGACGATGTTTTTGCTCCGTACAGTTGGTTTTGGCTATGTCTTCAATTTGCAAATGACATAGACGATGTTTTTGCTCCGTACAGTTGGTTTTGGCTATGTCTTCAATTTGCAAATGACATAGACGATGTTTCTGCTCCGTACAGTTGGTTTTGGCTATGTCTTCAATTTGCAAATGACACAGACGATGTTTTTGCTCCGTACAGTTGGTTTTGGCTATGTCTTCAATTGTTAAATGACATAGGCGATGTTTTTGCTCCGTACAGTTGGCTTTGGCTAGGTCTTCAATTTGTAACTGAGATAAGCTATGTTTTCGCTCTACACAGACAATATTGAAAGCAAACGCTACATTTACCGAGTTCTAAATGAGTTGCAACAGTAAGCAAGATAAATCTGCAACAGTGGGTGTTCGATGAGATTCGTCACAATTTTTAATTAATTTAGAAGACTCGGATTATCGTTATTTTATTAAAGGAAATTCATCAGATTTAGAGAATATAAAAATGATAGGCTGCTGTTGAAATATAACTTAATGTTGAAACAATATTTATATATGCGTTTTGGGCGGATCACAATTTGATATAACAACAGTACTGGTATATCAAGTTGCTTATACCAATACTTTAAAAGCCATGTTACTTTTTAAAGTATACTTTATTTTATATTAACTTTGTAATATAAAGATTTTGCTTTTTCTGCGTGTATCTTCATTTTCGAAGACCTTTCTGACACATATAATCTTATATAGACAGGATTGTGCTGATGTTCCGCTAAACTCCGAACTTAAATACAAACATAGCTGGGATTGTAATAATATATATATGCCTAAAGAAAAATGTGTGAAAGATTGTTAATGTATTGGTTTTAACGCCAGTTTTAAGCGCACGTTAGATTATACATGGCGACAACTAAAGCTGGTGGAGGAAGAACCCGGGGAAAAAAAAAACAACAGATCCACAACGGGTAGCTACTCATATACACACCCTGGTCGAACCCGAGACTCAAACCCAAGCGGACAGAGGTTAGATGGCAGTTATAAGTAAATACTAGCGCTTTAGACCACTCGGCCACTTGGGAATCTAAAATGTGCATGGTCCAGGAATGCCTTAATGATTACTACTAATTGGTGTAAATGTTTTACTGTATCCATTAATCGCTTTGATAATGACTGAAATAAAACGCACTTGTATGAATGTAATTACACTATCTTTACAACCCTTCTTCCTGATAAGTATCTTAACTTGTCCTCTAGGGTTTCAAATCGTGGAAATTTGTCCTAAAACGTATCTCAATGTGCCTACAAGTATACCCTTCTACGCGGAGACGTCGGTAATAACTTATCTGATTTCAGATAAAGGATGATCTACAGTGTCATAAACACTATAACAATTGATGATAAACGTATCGATGGAAAGTGAAATATAAGTATAAAAATATTATTCAAAAATACACTCGACATCTAGCCTCATTTCATGAAAAGGAGCATAATGATTACCAATTAGTCATACATTCTTTAGACCTGCCTCTTAATCACCAATTAGGTTTGTTGTTAGTGTTGTTGATGCTGTTGATATTTCTGTTGATGATGATGACAATGATGATTAGCTATAAGTTTTATTAGGTATGATGATGATGATTAATATTATTAATATTATTATTTATATTTATAATTATTGTTATTATTATTATTATTATTATTATTATTATTATTATTTTGTCGTGGTTGTCCTGTTTTGTTGTTGTTACTGGTGGTGGTAGTGGTACTGTAGGTGGTGGTTAAAATTATCATTAACATTGTCTATTTTGTGGAACTTACCACAGATAAGGTTTTTAATCTGTGGAAAAAAAACAGCAACAAAAAAAAACACAAAAGACCAAATCATCGCCAAAAAAAACGCCAGAAAGAACAACTAAGCCAGGCGCCCCAGTTGCTATCTCAGCCACCAAATTGCAGCTATCTGTTGAAACTGACAGCAATAAATCAGACATTTTCCTCGTACCTATAATCTTAAAGACCCCAAAACAGGTACTCGTAAACCGATGCCCGTGTATCTGCAACTTGTCAATTCCAACAGGCGTGCAATATAAATGGATCTGAAGTGAAACTGCATAAGCGGGAATGTGGTCCCTGTGTGAATGTATGCGCGTGCGTCAAGGCGCGCGCGCGCGCACACACACACACACACACACACAAACAGGTAAAATGAGTATATTAAAGTGTCTCTCCTGTTCTTCCTTTCTCTCTTTCATTAACGATGTGGCTCATGCTTTCCATGATATCTTGATCTTATCATATACATTTTAAAATATTAAGTCTGGCTTCACCAGTAATTTGAATACTTTACTCGAGATTTTTTCTCGTCTGCTCATCTCCCATCTTACCTGCCAAATGTTTTTTTTATCGGTGGTGGGGGCTTTATACTTTTCTATCCTACAATCATAGAAAAGAAAAGATGTAGGTCAGCGTCAATTTTGGCGTCAAGTCAAATGAGATACGGAAGTATCTCTTGAAGAATAAGTTTCACCCCCAATCTACAACCCAAAATATGTTCTGTATCCCAATTGAGATTTATGTAGAATATTATATTTATGGAGACCTCAAAATTGGTGAGTAGAAAAGTGTTTCCCAATTACTTTATAAATGTTGGGTCAGAGGGGAATTTGTCTAGTTTACCAGTCTTAGGTCCTCCATTATCAACATGAAAAACGTTGACCTGCTTCAATGGCATTAGAGCACACACCACTTTGTAAAACAAAATCATATAGGAGAGATCAGTAAGAGAATGAGATATTTTATATTATCTCCAGAAAGCGTTACAGTTCTGGCACTAGTCCATAGCTTTTTATTGTGTCAAAACTGAAGAGAAGGTTACTAACTTCATTAACAGAGAATCTTGGTTTACTGACTTCATGAACAGAGAATCTTGGTTTACTAACTTCATGAACAGAGAATCATGGTTTACTAACTTCATGAACAGAGAATCATGGTTTACTGACTTCATGAACAGAGAATCATGGTTTACTAACTTCATAAACAGAGAATCATGGTTTACTGACTTCATAAACAGAGAATCTTGGTTTACTAACTTCAATATCAGAAACACTCGTTCTGCTACAAAATCCACCGATGAGGAAAAGCCATGAGAGGTCGAAATAACTAATTCATTCAGGTAATTGCTGATAGATACGAAAGATTCATTCATCATGTGTGCAATTTCATATTTATTATGTACAGTTTTTTTTAAATTATTTACAGGAATTTCATAAGGGGCTTGAGAAACTATTCGATTCAAAATGTATTCGTGTCCTTTGTACGAGAAATTAACATGACTAATGTTTTTTTCTTACGTTCCTAGATAAGAGACGTGCTGTTTTCGCCAAGTTTTATAGTTGTGCTAATCTTTGTTTTGGTGATAGAAGTCACACTATTTATGAACTTTTTTTATATCAACGGTGCACTATTCCGATTGTCTGTGTCGCTTAAAATCTTTGGATTTTAGTTGAGCATAGTTATTAAGTATGCATAAAAACCAGTCAGACCCAACTTCTCACACGGCATATAGATCGAGTCATAAAATGATGCGTTCTCTAATACCGATGATTTGTTCATGAAGGAAAAAAAATGATTGAAAGAACTACATATACCATTCCAATGAGTATTTTTGTATGGTTTGATTTTGCAATATGCAGATCGGATAATGGTTAGTTGGAGCAAAGCATGGTATGATGATTTCCGATGTGGACTGATTGGGTAGTGATCTATCAAAGCAGATGTCGACTCATTTACCTTTGTTGGTTTATTCGTAATTTGGTTAAGGATATGAGATAAATCATGTCCATTCAGTATTTACCTTATAATCCAAATGATCGTACATTGTGATACGTTGCATATTAGGAGTACAGAAAGTGTCACGTTTAATTTCAGAATTTCAGTATTGCAAAATGTCAATCCATGTGAACAAGAAGAAAATATTTTGATTAGAGAGCGGTATCACTTTTAAGGTCTAATTTTTGTGTATCGTTAAGTGACTATATATAAAAACTATCCCACCGCCCATACAGTGTGTGCTCTGTTTTGTTTTTTTATATCTCTAAACTATAGTCTTCCGTGGTGATTAAGGAATCATCAAGAGAATTATATTGAAAAACATAAGACAAAGATTAAAGTAATCGATAATGCTAAACATAACAAAAGTTGATTTAAGCAAATAGTGTAAGAAAAAAAAAAAAAATATATATATATATATATATATATATATATATATATATATATATATATATATATATATATATATATATATATATATATATGCAGTCAGTATGTACGCACCATCTCCAACCTAACAACCAAATGGAGAATCATTGGCTATAATGTTATCAACGCCACAGTTGCTATTTATTACATTGGGTTGATTACAGACGCATGATAAGAGATACCTGGATGGGAAGTAACACAGTCGGTTCACTCTTAAAGGTTGCATTCCGGGCCAATATAACTTAAGGTGTTAAAGAAGGCACCGATTATGAGTGTGTCCCTACCATGATATGTTGACTACCACCCCTAATTATAGATATATGTTTCAAATACAGTATTAGCGGATTTTGTCACGATTTAATTGAGGGGTACCACCTGTCATTACTGTTTGTCTGGAAATCGTAAAATCCCGAGTTTTATCTGAATCTGTTCTACACGTTATGCAAATGTCTAAGGGCAAAGTTCTGAACATGGGTAGGACTTTGACGCACGACGCATTCTCCGTTTTCAAGAGACTGAAGACGTTCTATCAAGAACAGACAAGGTACAAAAACATTATTGTCTTTTTGATAAAGAAGTCTTTTAGAAGACCTTTCTATGCACGGGTTTGTGTCTTTTGCTTCCTCATCAGAACAAGGTACTGGCCATTAATTAAATCGAGATCTACTTTACAAAAATATCTTCAATAAATTCATCTCAGAAAGTCCCAAAATACGTGTCACTGAAAGAAAAGAATGTTCTCTATCGTATAAAACGATTACCCATATTTCTCAATATGCCGACAGTGAAACAAAACACGTTCGCTCTAAATGTTATAGGGGTACACTTTTCATTAAATAGAAGGGTACAAGTTTGTTTTTTATTGACAATTTCTAAAGGTGTCCCTTACATGGAAGCCTCCAATGACAGGTTTCATTGTATATGATAAATGAGGTTCTTTTTGAAGGTATTTTTAATTTTTTCTAAATATTAGAGCCTGTTTATGGCGTTGTTCAACAAAATGTTATTGGTAGAAACATTTCTGCTTTTTTTCTTGTTGATGGATTTCTCACTGGGAACTGGAGTTGATGAATTTTAAGACAAATATTAAGCAGGAAACACGCTTCTCAGAATCAAGAAGGCAAAAAGTTAATACAAAAATAGAAACAACATGATCTTAAATTGTTCACGATTTTGAAACAAAATAAATATTAGTTCTTCAGGTGTTTCAATGTAAATTATTTTCATCGCATTTATTAATCTACGATGTATTTTCTTGTTTCTCTGTTTGCAAAGAATTTATTGAATCTGTCATGATCAGTGAATGATTTTATCAAGGCAAAGGTAGGGTCAAATCTTTCCTTATATAATAGCAGCTAACCAAT
Organism: Sinohyriopsis cumingii; assembly: GCA_028554795.2. Lineage (NCBI taxonomy): Eukaryota > Metazoa > Mollusca > Bivalvia > Unionida > Unionidae > Sinohyriopsis > Sinohyriopsis cumingii. The sequence goes on along the minus strand of CM068830.1, from coordinate 46,089,972 downwards.
CTTCATTGAGCAAACACAAACATAAGAATACTTTAGTTTCCTCTAAGGTTATTTTCAATAGAGCTTTTGTATTTTAAAATTCCACAGGTCAAAATTCTCATAGTCAAAAGACTTATTTTCTCGGGGATAAACGATAATATTCTAGCATATTGTACGTGCATCCCAAATAAGTTTTAAAAAAATGGTATATTGCAAACATTTCTTACATTAAAATTATATATATATATATATATATATATATATATATATATATATATATATATATATATATATATATATATATATATGCAAACATGTTGATGGAACACTGGCTGATAAACAAATGTATCGCCTAATTAAAACTGGTTAAGAAATAGCATTTATCACTTTGCTTATATCAAAACGTTTCTAAATAACTTTTCGAATATATATATATATATATATATATATATATATATATATATATATATATATATATATATATATATATATATATATATCATCTTACGTTTGTAGCAAATGTGTTTACAGTAAGTATTGTCTATTATTTTGAATCTTCTGTCAAATCGCGCTTTTGCTTATACGATGTCATAATTTGGTGCTGCCATCCCTCTAAAATTCTCTGAGTTGAAATAATTTTATTTTCAAAGAAGACTGATTACTCGAAAATATAACCGTAGCAAAAAATGATTCAGGATCTCTAAGAAATTGGATCATATCGCCTACATATATTCGGTAAATTGGAATTAAGTTGGTTTATACAGTTACGAGATTTTGTATTAATAAATTTATTAGTATTTAGTAATTGTGCGCAGCTTTTCATTTGCTAGTGTTCATGGATAGATTTAATCAGTTAAGTATTGTCATTAGAAAGATGCAAACAATTCTTACCTTGTGTATCTTTGATTTAGAAAATGGATTGTAAACACCCCGTCAACTCGAAACTGCACACAACAAAGCTTGTATATGGTCTTTGGTTTTACACCGATACCTCTGCCAGACGCAGACACAGTCTGCTGTGATTTGAGTGACAAATTATGATGTCACAAAACAAAGTTCCAGTCTAGATCCAACCTCTTTTTGATATCGAGATGTCCAAGTGAATTGTGTCGTAAAAGTTAAGTCAAGTCAGAATCCACTTACTAAAGAAGCTCTACTCAGAACATTAGATCTACGCTAGAATAAAAAGCGCACGAGTTTAATTTCCGTTCTCGCGATGCGTAAATCCATACGGTATCTGGCGGTATAAACAAGATCAGCGAAGCAAAAGGTTTGATAAGCCAAGAGGCCTGCTCCCTGGAATGTGGGATGAAAATGCAAGCTAGCATAGCGCCACTATCAGAAGACGATACCGCTGTGTCAGATGGGCACATTGGTGCTAAGTGTTTTATCAGAGGATATACACATTTCTTACAGTATTGCCTCGATCAGTGATAATTAGTAGTAAACATTATCCTTAATACATCGGTACTATCAGAAAGAGGATTGAGAGCAAATTTATATACCGTCTGTAAACAATCTTAAAAAGACGCAGATAATGTGGGCTGCACATTACATATACCTGAAAAATTACTTAAATTTGAATTATTGACATTGTTTAGTCAGCAATTTTGTCGATTAAACACAAGGTTTCAATCTCTGCAAGTCTGAAAGATCTAATATCCCTTGTACTTACATTTCCTTTAACATGATGTCGGTTATTAAAGGTTAATGAGGTTTTCTTAAAGCACTCTATCAGTTATTAATGCGTAAGGGTTATTTAGCATGATGTCGGTTATTAAAGGATAATAGTAGGTTGTTTTATGATACAAGACAGACTATGCAAGAATATAGGCAAAAGCGTAGATTAAAACTTTGTTCAGCAACACTTTCAATCTGTTTAAAATCAAATCCCCACAATCATATGGTCACCGGTAACCAATCATGTTCTATTGGTCACCAATAACAAATCATGTTCTATTAACCTTGTGACTCACCAATTATTTCACAGATTTCACATTTGTGAAAGTGAGAAACGCCATTTGAAATATATCATTACTAACCTTAATTCTGCACCTTGGCCGATGTTTACATTTATCACCAAATGTGTACTTTAAGAAGACAGTTCTTGTTTATAAGTTGAAGGAACAAACCGAAATTCACGTATAATCAATTATATTTAAGTTAGCTTCAAAGCGATTAAAGGAGGATTTCGTTCATACTTCATACACTCAATTGAATAATGTACATCTCATTACATTTAGAACAACTGAATTTCGCTCCACGTATTAAAGCTATATTAAACAGAAGATGAAAAAAAAAACATTCATGGAGATGAATATCTATTATGTGACTAATTCCACCTATCATTCATATGTCCTGTTTTCGAAAAAAGAACGTTGGTGTGGAATAAATAGAACATACAGAATTGGATCTAATAAACTTAAGGAACAGTTTCAGTGGTCTTAAATAAGTAACAAAGTAAAACTCTAAACGTTTTGTAAAATTGAAAAAATAATTTTTGTCCCCAAAATACAAAGTGAGCAAGTAACAATTACTTACATTACCGCAACTGAGATCGTAACAGGCATAAGCGGTGTATCAATTCCAAAAAGAAGCGAGTAATCCGGATGAGTTCCTGTGGTAATGTACTGCAGTGTCCTGGTGTATCAACAGTACAGAAAAATCACATTGATATAATCCAAAAATGTTTTTAAATGAATTCACCGTAATTCTGTAAAATATCCGAATATCTTTAAATGTTACAGCACTGTATTTCGAACTAATGATAATTAAAATCAATGATTCCCCTCAATATAAATAAATAACTTCCAAGACTGATAATTATTCTAGGAATGCCGTATTCCACAAATAATTCTCTTATTGAGATTACTAAGTCATAATACAGATACATATTCATTCCAGAATGAATTGAAATAATAAACAAGGCGACGAAGTTTACACTAACTAATCAGAAAACATGCAATTATCTTTCACACAAAAAACTATGACATCCATTCTCATCACATGTTTATGTGAATTAGAGCGCAAATCAGCTTTGAAACTTTACAAATGAATCTACGCATTTGATACAACACTGATTCATCTTTAAGTTGCAAACTTACGATTTATAAGAATATTAGTATTTAACTAACTCTTACAAACTTAATTCATGAATATATTTGGTTATATGCATCAGGTTTTATAGTAAAGGCACACTTTTATTTCTGTAATTGTACTTGTGTATGAGCACTCATTCAATCCATTTCCAATCAAATATGTACCGCTTGCGGATTATAATGGTATTAATTCAATATTAATTCAATCTAATAATCAACAATATGGACATCGAACAATTTTTGTCCAAGCCAGCCCTGAGACCATCTTTTGGTCGGTAAAGCGCCTGTCAGTCAGTAGGAGTTTTAATCAGCGAGATTGGTAACAAAATTGTTTCATAATATTTTTGTTTTCTTACGAACTTCCAACGTGTATTCAATTAATGAAACCATTGGAACTTGTGTGTAAGAATGAATGTGATACAACCACGTAACAGTGTTTGACCAAATGTAAAGACTTTGAAACCTTTCATTTTATTTAAACAATACTGATCGTAATACGATCATTATTTCTTAAAATGGTAGTTGAAAATAAAAAAAAAACGAAAATGAAAAACAGATAAATGACTAAACAAGCAAACATCGGCAACAAGGAGCTACCACTAAAGTTTGTTATGATCGCAATTGGTTTTGAACCTGGCACAAATTATATGCCGAAATCAGTTTGAACTGCAGTGGCTCGATTCCACAGATTATTCACGTCTTGTGCCTCTAGCACAACTTAAAAATTTATTTAACAGGAAATCAAACTGGAAACATCCGAACTAATCAATACTGTTACATACTCCAGATGTAAGACACGATTCAGTACTTTAATTTTTAAAGCATGTGGACGAATTTACTTGTTTAGATGATTGGATCAAGAGTAAATCTACTTTATTCAAACTTATTTGAAGAAAAATGAGTATACGTAGACAATGGGGGAGGGGGGAGTTGGACGTGAGAGAAAAAGAGTGATTTGGATTTTTAACGTAGATTTTAACAATTTTTCAGTCATATCAATACGATGCCTGCACTGTGGCAGTTCATTCCTCAGGTATGTATCGTGTCCAACCCAATCATTATCCCGACACCAGGCTGACCAGTCCTAACACTAACCTCTTAATGGCGAGCGCCAAGCAAGGCAGCTGCTAGTACCATTTCTATACGTCTTTGGTATGACTGCCGGGGTTCGAACCCGCTGTCACAGAATTGAAACTGAGTGGGCTTTGGACTAAATGAATAACACAAATCACAATGTGTGTGAATGACGAGACTTGTGTATTGTACGATAAGATGATGGCACAAAAATAATAAATGAAACAATCTATGCAATTCCAGACTCTCGCACACACCCTACACACATTGACATCTGTGTACCTATCTATCTATCTACCGATCTATCTATCTATGTACCTATGTATGTATGTATGTATGTATGTATGTATGTATGTATGCATGTATGTATGTATGTCTGTATGTATGTATGTATGTATGTATGTATCTATCTATCTATCTATCTATCTATCTATCTATCTATCTATCTATCTATGTATATATGTACCTATCTATCTATCTATGTACCTATCTATCTATCTATGTACCTATCTATCTATTTATCTATGTATATATGTACCTATCTATCTATCGATCTATGTACCTATATATCTATCTATGTACCTATCTATCTATCTATCTATCTATCTATCTGTCTATCTATCTATCTATGTACCTATCTATCTATCTATCTATGTACCTATCTATCTATCTATGTACCTATAGATCTATCTATCTATCTATGTACCTACCTACCTATCTATATATTTATGTGCCTATCTATCTATCTATCTATCTATCTATCTATATATCTATCTATCTAATGATAATGACAAGGATTGAGATGATGACGACACAGTGCTGAAATTACCAATGATAATGATGACGACGGTTCATATAACCGATATGCTATATAAAATGAAACAAAGTATCAGTTCCGACCCACGCCTGGTGCACTCTGGTTCAACTGCCCATTTTGAATGGAAAAATAAAGAAAAATATCGCAGTTCCACTTTGGCTCAACTTCCCAGATTCATACTGGCGCAACTACACTTCCCACCAGTTCCAGTCTGGTTTACCTACACCTCCCACCAGTTCCAGTCTGGTTCACCTACACCTCCCACCAATTCCAGTCTGGTTCACCTACACCTCCCACCAGTTCCAGTTTCAGCTACAAATAGTTGAAACTGGTAGCGAATAATATGAAATACGCTATCACACAAAATACTCAAATACATGTATATGAAATGAATAAATATCCACTTAACAAATGCCTATGGTCCATTACATCATATCAATGTCCCTAATGGTTTATACAAACAAACAAAAATACATCAAACAAGCACTCTACGTGTGACATTCTACTTCTAGTCTTAGACGTGAAAAGGAATAAATTCTAACAGTGAATTGTCCGTTAAATGTGGTTATTTTATCTAGCGAAGCTTCAGGGAATCAATTATTTTAACAGTTGACACTTACCCCTACAGCTGCAGTTTTATGGTTACAAACGGACACTCCGTGACAAGATCCAAGCGATGATGTACCGCTTGTAGTAAAACCTTACTATTTATACTATATATAAAATATATATAAAACAAACTAGACGTTCAAGACCCAAGGGTAAAGTACCCGTGCATGTCAAGAAACATGGGCATCACTCTACAAGCGACCTACAACGAGATGTACTTATTCAGTCACTATATGTCAAGGTAATAAAAACAAGCTACTCCTGTTAACGCTGTACGCGTCAACAAAATCAAATATGCATTGTCATCGTTTAATGCAAAACCGAATTATTTTCTTGCCTTATTCTGTGACACCCGCGACCTCCCGCATCCGAAGCGCTCTATCCATAAATGCCAGCGAGAGAGAGAGAGACAGACAGACAGACAGACAGACAGACAGACAGTCAGACAGATTTCTAGGCATGTAGTCCATCAGTTAGATAAGCATCCAGTATATCCTGGGTCGGCCTATCTATATAGACAGACTTGGGGTTTTGTCTTTGCGCGCCAAGTTAAATGGGGCGGCATATTTGATGAGAAATTATCGGGCGTTGGGGTGGGGCACCAGGCACCACTTGCTGGCAGCTTTTCTAGGCCACCTCTGAGAACATCTTAATCTTGCAATGGGTGTAGCATTTGCCCTGTAGTCAACAATTGACACTTTCAAGCTGTATGGTAATAATCTAGTCAGCAGAAGAGGCTAATTTCTCATTATAATTAAACATATTAATAGTGATGTCTTGCCTGCATTGTTAGTAGTTAATTTCGTAATCGTATACGCCTGTATCGACATTATTTCTCGGAAAGATGCTAATATGCATACAAGGAAGTCGGAATGATGTTTCAAGAATGGCGGTTTTTCAAGAGTGAAATCTTTCGAACGAGTGGGACTTCCATCTTTGCTTAAATGTTGGGGCTGCTACGCTCGATCCTTCCCCTTCCATTAGATTCCATCACCATTGCAGTAGACGTTCATTATGTCGAACCCTCGATCACTCAACATTATTCGAATGGCACGGACAGTCCAATTGTTAAACATTCGCCAGTCTACTGAATAATCAGCATTATTTAAGGATTTGCTCACTTCTGTCGAAAAGATTTCTTTTGCTTTCTGATTATTCGGCATTATTCGAATGACTTTCTATGTCCCTGTGTACAGCTTTCCTTGATTGTGGTATAGTCGACATTATTCGAATATTTTGCTCAGTTCCGGCGTAACATTTTCTCTTGTCTTGGACTTCAGAGAGTCGAAACAGCGAAGACTCAAATAAGCATTTCAGGCCCACAACTTAGATTTGTTAACGTTTTACTGAAATGATGAATTTGAAAGCATATGTTGACAACATTTTCTGACACAGATTTAATATATCGAAGGCATGGAAAGCCATTCAAATTTTGCGTCGAAAAATATATGCTATTGTACAGAATAGCCGACAGTATATTCTTCTATTTCGTTAGCGTTTCTTTGAGCTCCGTTTTTAAAATTATAAATTTGTAAGTAAAAGATGAATATGATTGTGCCCTTAATCCTGATGCATAAACATACTGGTCAAGAATGTAGATTTTCCTTCAAAGTAACGTTTGATTATTTATGAGACTGTTTGAGTGCAATTAAATGTAAGCAACTTTGAGAATTTTCAACATTATACTAAAATTCTTAAATCCAGGTCGTGTTGTTGTACCAACAGTCTTTTATTTAAATAAAACAATATAATTCTATGTTGAATTCACCATAAATCCCGGTAAATGCCTATGTCCAAAAATATTATTTTTTATGAGCACACTCTATAAAACATCACTTGAATTGGATAATCTGAATAAATAAATACCAGCTCGAATGAACATGTGGACATGTCAATAATACACATGATTCTGCTTTCTGCTAGATCTTAAAACATGAATGACTAATTTTCAATAAACAAGATTTATATTTTAAACTAAAACGTAAAAAGAGAGTCTCCAGTTATCTAAAAACTGTATTGGCCTATCATTATTTTTGCATTAAAAATCATTATAAAAAAGCGTGAATTACAGACAATTCAGAATGTATGTATTCAACTCTTGAATTAAACTCACTTCTGCCCTTAAAGGTTTATTAAAATTAGATTTCAATGGTCATATTTCAAGTTTACCTCCACAAATGTAAGCCAGTGAGATAATGGTGCCTGGACATATCCTAAATTTACCTTGTTATTTCCCAAAATATAAGCCAATGAGGTACAGGCACCAAGTCTGACTGGACATGTCCTAAATTTCCCTTGTTCTTTCAAGGATGTACACCAGTGATATATAGACATCAGTGTTGTCTAGGTATGTCTAAATTTACCTTGTTATTTCCAAAAATATAAGCATGTGAAGTACAGACACCAAGGGGGTGCCTAGACATGTCCTAATGCTGAGCGCCAAGCGAATCAGCTGTTAGTACCATTTTTGCATGTCTTTGGTATGACTCGACCGGGGATAGAACCCACGACCTACCGCATCCGAGGCGGACGCTCTAACCAATATGCCACCGGAGCGGTCTGAGCCATATTTGTAGAATGTAACCAAATTAGTAAAAATAAACTTCGTTCATCTGACGCCATTTGTTATGAAAGTTATCGATGATACAATGGTCTAAGATGCACCACTACCAAAATAAAGAGAGAAAAACACAACGTACATAGATTTGTTGACACACCTACCAGTAACACTCACATACACACACCAATGTAAAATACAAGCATTCACCTAATTACATAAACATTTCTGTTCATGCACACTGATGTAGCACCAGTTAACGTCCATGCGGAAATACAGATAACATTTTACTTGAATTTTCACAGTTCCGCATAACTAGCATTGTCCTTAAAAAAAAGATAATAAACAACACTCCTAAGTAAAAACCATATCATGCATTTTTCTCAAAGTATGCTGCTTTTGTTTCGATAATTATTAATTCCAGATTAGAAAAGGAGAGAGAGAGAGAGAGAGAGAGAGAGAAGGGGAGGGAGGGAGGGAGTCAGCGACAGGCTTTAATTCTTTGAACACATAAATATATAGAGGCACACGTGTTCCGAATGTTTATCTTTGCGGAACACTTTAAGTACAATACCTATGGCTGAAAAACGACGACAAAATTTTGAGGTGCGCCTGCTGCGGTTACCTCGTATACTCGGAGTGATAGTACGACTATTAATTGAACTGTAACCAGTATTCTTCTTTATCAAAAGAATGAGTTCCATTAATCCTTAGTTGATTTCCTGTCATCTCCAAAGAATTTTTTTTTGCCTGCGACGGGAATACCAGTTTCACCCCTTTCTCCATAATTACCATTAGTGGACGATTCCATAAAGAGAGATAAGGAAGAACTGGAGAATTTTTGCAACTGCAGAAAAAGCAAGAAGAAACATTTGTTCAAAAGCGAAAACAACGACAAAAATGAATAGAAAGCGAAAAGAAGAATAGAAGAGTAAAACTTTGAACTGCAGAAGGAAGTGAGTGAAAACGAAACGGCGAGTCTGTTACAGAACATTTTAAAAGAATTAATCAGACTTTAGCTCAACCCAAGAGATGAGACCTTCACGTGCCAAGATTTCGAAACTTCCTATCACTACATCCGCTATCGTCACCACTGAGCACTATCAGCAGCAATAACAGCAGCCACTACCACTACCAACACAACAGCGACAGGAGAAGTATGCCACGGCCGTGAAATCAGGAGACGAAAAGATGACGATGTCAAGTCTATAATATTTTATTTTCAAGACCGTGGTTGCTGCTCTAGAATAGAAAAGATACTACTAAATAATTACCAATTCAAGTATAATTACCAAACACACACAGAAGGGTCAATCCCTTTCCATGAAATTCAAAAATGTATAGATAACCCATCTTCTCCATTTTTTTATATTTTTTTTTGGGGGGGGGACGCTACGAAGATCAATACCCTTGACCATGATATCAGAAATGTTTACTTTGGTCTCTTTTTCCTCCTGTCTTTCCTTTTTTGATAGCGTAGTCAGTGGAACTAAATGTCCCTTTTTCTGTCAGACATATCAAGTGTCTTGATTTTTATCTCAAGAGGAGTAGTCCGTAGTCTAGTTAGGTGTAGATTCTGTAAATCTCTGACGAGAAGGACGACCTGTTTTAACTCTTCGATCTTCTTCAATCTGAACACTGAAGGAATACATATTCTTCGGGTGAGAAGTTCTCTTTGTTAGGAATGGTAGGCCTGGTGTCAGGATAATGTGATAGGTGGGACATCATAATACATGTCTGCGGCACGAAACCCTAGTGCTACTGCCACACTGCAGACATGGTAGCGAAATGACTGAAAAATTGTTAAAGCTACCTTAGAAATCCAAATCACACAGAAAAAGCATTCATTAACTCCTGGAGATTTTTTCACATTCGATAGACCCTAAAGTGACTTCCAGAAAGTTTTGAATTTGTGGAATTCTTTGTTAGAAAGATTGAAACGACAACGTCAAGCTGAATCGTTTGAGACTCCTCGTCAATCATGACAATATGAAGTCTTCGATTACGACAGAGTTTAGTACACAGGCAGACTTAACACCATCAACAACTATTGACAAATTTCAACACGTTCGACATTCCATTGACGAGTTTGACATACTAGTAAGCAACGGAAAAGCTACTGTTCACATGACCCACCTTTCACCTCACCGAGACGGTGGACGATGCAAGATGTTATTGATGGATGAACTTGCACTACCAAAACAAGTATCATGTAGATTAATAGGAGCAAAGCCCAGATAGACTTAGCCCGTGCCATCATAGTCAGTCGAAATTATACCGAGAAGAACGATACCGCAGAATAGAAAAGAGCATGGAAGGGAATTCGAAAATTGGATAGAACACAGCAATGAAGTGACGCTGACAGTCTTTTACAGCAAGCCAGCATTTCCAACTAGACGGTAAGTAGCATTACTGAAATACAGAAACTTCACACGTCTTGTCTCTTTGCTACACGTTTTTGGTCTGGCTGGATGTCATCCGAAATTTTCCTCCAATTTCCCCATAATTTCTGAACCCTTGCAAAATATGTTAAGAAAGCCAAGCTCCGTTGGTCTGACAAATGTCAGGTGGCTTTTGATAAATCAAAGGCCATACTCAAGAGTGCACCAGTTCTTTCAGCTCCAAATTTCAATCAATGTCTGACATGATTTCTGATTTGGTTGTGTCACGATGCAAAATTTTGTAGAGATAATTTCGCATTCCTTTGTGTCGGCGTCAGCATGAAACGTTGTTGTTGTTGTTGTTATAGGGTTTAACGCCATTTTTCAGCACAAGATAGGCTGTACATGGCGGCCAGTATTAATGGTGGAGGAAGAACCCGGGAAAACCCCGGAAAGAACCACCGACCCACGAGAAGCTACCTGTAAGCTTTCTCACATATCCACATTGACCGAGCCCGAGACTCGAACCCACGCAGACAGAGGTGAGATGGCAGTGATCCGTGACGGAGAGCGCTTTAGACCATTCGGCCACTCAGGGCCCCAGCATGAAACGTAAACATTGGATTTAATGTATAGGTTAGTCTCACCATGAATTTGTGACTGCGATGGATGTAATTTGTTGTGCTTGGGGCATGAATGTTTTTAAAATTAATGTTAGGACTTTTTAGAGCTAGATAGAATACAGTGCTAACGCAAAGTCAATAGCGGTAACATAAGAGTTTAGATGAACCACGGAAATTTTTACGACGTCATAAAATGACACGAGTCATAAAAAAATGTATTTTCCAAAACTGTTATTAATAAAGGTGGTCTAGAAAGGATTATGCGGACTTCTATGGGAGTAATCAATTTTTCCTGTCAAGGACGTAATCCTAATTGGTTACGATAACGAGAAGATGTTTGGCCCCCGACGAAATTAAGTGATGGTTTAAAATAATCTCCCTCACAATATTAATCTAAGTTTTCTGCCGATTAGGAAAGTTTTAGATACTCCGAGGAAAATTAATAAATAATTTCTCTAGTCAAACTAATCGTCCAAGGGATAGGAAGTCTGGAACTTTTAGAGGCTCTTATGCTGAGAATTGTTTTTTCTAAATCGGAATATTTATGCAAATGAATTAACAATTAGCAAAGTAACGTAGTTAAGACAAGGAGTGAAGTCCATAAATTCGTGTGTAATGAAATTGTAAATTCTCTTGAAAAAAGAATCGACAAGAATGCCCACTGGCATAGCTTATCTATGTAATTTGCAGCCACAGTGGATTGTGATGCTTTATCTAATGAGGTTTAAGTATGTCATGGTATTAGTAGAAGTGCTAAAAAGAAAGAAATGCACACTGTTAAGGTAGCGAGTGTTTATTTGGTGCGAAATGACCAAAGCTGGTTCCGTTGAATTTCGATAGACTATACCTGGAAATAATGGTTGATTCCAGAAGAAGGGAAAACCTGGCACGTATTTAGGTTGGGTATTAATTTTTATTTTTGAAGGAGAAATAGCTATACACCTGTACTGCACAGTATGAAAAGAGCACAGTCTGTAATCAAGAGGTTGATGATCCGAAGAGGCTAGTAGAGATAGATGCGGAAGCGCCAACCTATCAAAAGCAGTGATTTGGAAAGGACCGGAAGCACCAGGTGATGCGGGCATGCCGACAAAATGAGTTCGATTAGTCACTCAATCAAAAGATGAAATTTGTTCTATCAGTATAACAGAACGGCTAATTTAATTTCTTATAATTTTGTACCTATTTCTGAGAGAGAGAGAGAGAGAGAGAGAGAGAGAGAGAGAGAGAGAGAGATGATTGTTTAAATGTCATGTTCGATTCATTTTGTTTATGTAATTGATTAAAATGTTGTATATTACATACGGGGGCTCGTGGTTTTACTTCCTATACTTCAACTCATATCTGATATTCCATGCCTTAATTATTTGGTATTTTATGTTATTGTTTAGTCGATCTGTGCAATAACACCATGGTCGATCATCTCCTGGATACTGGTAACCAAACACTACAAGTAGTGGGGGAGATCACACATCACTGCCCCCTCCTGACAGTTAGTTGCTAAACTCCTTAATCTGGTTTACAGTTGGAGTGATTTCGAGATGTTTAGTTGAGCTTCATTCTGCTTTCTGTATTGTGTATCAGTTTTTTATATAAGGGGTGAATTACTGGAAATTATTTATTCCTAGCTTTAAACATCAATTAAAGAAGAGACAAATAGTTGGGATCATTTTAAAACCCCAAAGACAATTTCAGAACCATCCGGACCTATACGAAATAGAGCCACTAATCATATTTGATAAATATTCATAGTTGTATGTGTGTGTTTGAGTATTTCCATGTTGTTCAAAACTTACAATTGAAACCCCTTTACCTCTTCTCTTGCATCAGTATGTTTAACAGGGTATAGTAGTGTGTCTCTAAACACTACCTGTCCTTGTATGTGACATTATGTTTGTATGTAAAATAGTATAGGGCGCGTGTATAAACACTCCATTACTTTTGTTGGAGTGTACAGTTGTTAGCTTGGATAGTAGTATAAAAAAGATAGTGTTTTATAGTACTCAAAAGCAGTTGCTAGTATGTGTTTGGATAGTAATCGAAAAGAGTTTGCTGAAAAGCATATGTGGTGTGTTGGATTGTAATAAAATAACGTGATGCTGAAATGTAATGGGGTTTTAGTTTGTATATGTGGCGTGATGGATAGTAAAACGGGTGCTGTATTGTAGGAGTGTGTGTTTAGATAGTGATCAAAAAGTGGGTGCTGGACTACATGGGTGTGTGTTTGGAGTGACCTATCCGACCCTAAATTTCTACGACATTCTGGAGAGTAGATAAATCCTATGTTAAATTCCATTTATGCCCCAGACTGCCTCGCCATGTCCAGTTTCCCTTTTGCCCCATAGAAGCTCTTAATGTAAAACTTACGGCGCAGTGTTAATTCCCTTTATGACCCAGAAAGGCCCATACAATCCATACAACTATTGTGACGGCCCTTGTCTGATAAATTCTTTAATAGAACATGGCGCCATTTAATCAACTAGTCATGTTTGCGTCTGTTTCAATCATGTTTGTGATCGGTTTTCCACTTAAAGTTAATAAAGAAAGCCTCATTGTTTCTTCCTTTCGTCGCAAGAATTCGTTCATATGAAGACAGATAACACAATGAATTGATCAACAAATATCGGATGAAATAAAGATTGTTCCGAGTTTGCAACTGTTAGCAAAACTAACCCTGACATTTGAAAGGTAAGCGATTCTGATAAACTGGTTAAATGTTATGACCCTTATGAGGTCACTTCTGAAAACTGCGTAGAGCACATATAATTTGTCGGCCGCCATTATGGTTTGAGGTATGTACTGATCACAGTTTGCAGCCAATATTTCTTTTCTTACTCCATCGCTATAAACCTTGAAGAAAAACAAGATCGGCAAATCAGAACGTTTAAGTCCTTATTATTGCGCCAAAGCTGCAATATTTATCAGTTATGTCAATTCTCAGTTCACTCAGACATTTTAATTTATGATTAGAGTACCAGTCTCAAGATGGCGGAAAATGATTACACAAATTAAGCTTTAATATTAGATTATTTTACCATTTAAACAAACCAGGTAATAAATATTCTTGATAAAGCCTAAATACAGTCACTACTTCTGGGTTCTGGGTGAGATTACACCACGGTTTGCATCGAAACTGGTGTATTGTAATAGACCAAGGGGGCTATAAAGCTTTAATATGATGGATGGTGAGGGTGATCTTTTATGTCATAAGTTAAAGATATTGTTCATGTCAATGTGTGTGTGTGTGTGTGTGTGTGTGTGTGTGTAATAAACTTACTACGAACAGTGCAAAACTAGTATCTAGCTAGTCTAAGCGCTTTCGGCTAGTAGTGAGTCTTTTTCAAAGGCAAATACAAAACATATACAAGACAAGCAAATAAAACAGACACACCGTTGTCTTTGTAAACTTTACATGATTATGACTTGTTGCGGATGCTGAAAGATATTTTATATTGACCTAGAAATCGATGAGCCATAGCGTCAGCTGTTATTTTATGTAAATTTATGGATCCAGTAAGTTTCCTTTCCTGGTTTCGGAACTCCATTTGGGGTTGTGAGCAATTGCTATGTGTTATATCACTGAAAGTGTGGCCATGGGAGGAAAAGTGTTATTCGACTGGGCTTCTGTACAACTTCTTTGTCATCCAATTAAATCTATGAAGGTTGATCCTTTTGTGTAGTTGTTCAGTTTCTCCGACATACTGAAGGCTACAGATCTTACATGTGATGAGATAAATTACATTCTCTGTTATGTCTCATCGATTTCTAGGTCAATATAAAATATATTTCGGCATCCACAACAAGTCATTGTCAAGTAAAGTTTTACAAAGACAAAGGTTTGTCTGTTTTTATTTGTTTGTCTTGTATATGTTTTGTATTTGCCTTTAAAAAAGACTCATTCAGAGTCGAAAGCGCCCAGGCCATTTAGATACTAGGTTTGCACTGTTCGTACTCAGTTTATTACATTTATCTTAATTAATTCCTGATGAACGTGATCCCTTACTAGATCCAGTGCACTTGAAAGGATTGTAATTCGCCATATCATTTGTATTATATATATATATATATATATATATATATATATATATATATATATATATATATATATATACGCCATCATAATTATAAGGGTCATTTTGTAAACAGCCTATTACATCTCTAATTGTTGTATATGATTGTACATTATATTTTAAGATAAGTATCACTTGTAAGTAAACAGGTTTACCTGGATCTGTGTTCATAATATCGTTTTTCTCCTTGAGGTTTCCTGATCTAAATGTTGTTTGTCATACGTTTTTTTAAATTAAATTTTGAGTAAGGGATCTAACCGTGTTTACGACTAGGAATGTTCAATAAATGAAAGTTTGACTCTCATCCTGGTCCTTTTATTGTGTCTTGGTTTTTAATTAAGATTTTTACATCAGAATAATATACTCCTATTTTAACTACTATAGTGAAATAAATCGTTAAGTTATTTTCCAACTATTTTTAGAGAGGATTTATTTATTTAAATTATTCTTTGGAATTACAAAGTGATAACTCACTTTAGGAATAAAATACTATCTATGGATTCATGTGAATTCAATAAGTTATATCATTGTGAAACATCAAGACTGTTGGCACATCAGCATTGTTAAGACTATTGGCTTATCAGCACATTCAAGATTTAAATAGTTTTGGAAAAATCACTTGAATATGCTTTTGAAAGAATTTTTAGGACTAATGAGACTAAAATGACAATGCTGTAAGTTCTTTTCAATCTTCACTTTGTATCATAGGGAATAAATTATTTGTTGGATTTTACTAAACTTGTTGGTTCTCTCTCTATTCTGTTACGAAGTTTAAGACCGTAGAGTCATAACACTAGATATACAGGACAGTCGAAATGCTGCTGGCTAAATATACAGCTTAGTCATTAATGCTACGGGTTACCCTTTGGAACGTTCTTGCGACACTGATTTCGGTCGAGACTCGGGGGAATCGCTGATCTAGATATACAAGATAGTGAATAATGCTCCTGGCTAATAAAGTAAAAGTAAAGCATCGCCGCTGTGACCCGTATTGGTTGAATGAAGTTTCACTCATCAACACATCAAAAACGATATAAAGACAATGCAGCCAACAATGCCAGATAAATTATAAGGAACACAAAACTTTACCGAGGTCTATGAGGCGTGAAATAGGTCACAGTGAACTAGTTTTGTTTATGCCAACAAGCTTCCACACGCAAAATTGCTTTGATTTGTGCCAGCAATGGTGAAATAGTGACCTCAGAGCAAAACTTAAATAAAGTCCCTGATACCTGATATATGTCGTAGTGACCTTTATAAATGTACTGATGCTAAGATGCTTCCTCGCCGAAGTTTCATGGCTCTACAGAGAGCAATGCCTGAATTGCGCTAAATAAAAAATAATGTACCGTGTACGCATGGACAGACAAAGGTAATAGTAAATGGACCATGTACATGTCTGATGGGGCACAAAAGCAAAACTGACTGCGTAAAAGTATGGTTATCATTGAACCACTTGACCTATCCAACGAACAAAATATGAAATTGAGGGGAGGTACATAACTCAGATCCGAGTTCATATATTCAAACGATTGTTGCTTCAAGTTGTCATCTTTTTAACACATCACATTTGCTGTTTCTTTATTTTCTTTTCTTAATCGTACCATAATCATCAGGAATACACAACACGCATGAGGACACACTCCTCCTAACTGGTTCGAATAATATTTTCGGGAATATCTTTGTTTGAAAATGTCATGCACTCGATTGACTCATGTTGTTAATGGAGAAGAAGGGCGATAATGCAGTTAAGATGATGTGCTTACATTAAAGTAGCGTACTTCATTATTAAACATGGTTGGGTTGAATAAATAAATTTCCATACTTGCTTGAAAGCCAAACAGAACATTAATAGTTTTAATGCGTACTGCTTGCATTTGCTTAGCCTGACTCTGGAAATATGTACTTAACAACGACATGATTAACTTAATACTGTTAATTCCACGGGATTTGAATAGGTGAAAATCGAGAAAATAGTTTGACAGAGTAAAGCATCGAATATAAGTAACAGAGAATAAAAGGTGGCTTTCAGTGTATCAGCATTTTACAAAGTTTAGTATCATATACAGCGTAATTTCTTGGATTAACTTTGAAGTAAAACAGATGTGACTTTACTTAATTGGATATTATTACATAGAAATAAAGAATTTAGTTTGGAAAGCGGACGTGAAACTTAATATCATTTGCTTGATGGAATTCCGAAATCGAATTCCGGATTAAATTTAAATACGTCTTAACTAGTGCAATTATATATTTGTAAAAATTGAAGGAATATTATAAATGCATAAATTTCAAGATTCATGTAAGGTCATGTTTTCAATAATATACGCTATTAGTAAAGACTCAATCGGCTGCTAAAGAATGCAAAGTCATATTTTTCTTACAAATATGTATATACGTTTGTCGACGTTGAAACGTTTTACGTCATGTACATATAATGACCATTACATACCTACTGTCCCAAACAATTCAGTAGTTTTTGGAAACAAATATTCAGTCGAAGATATGAATCCAATATATGGTAACGAATATGAACCCTATATATGGCAACTAATGTTAGAAATCACAACATTTACACAGTAAAGGCACCCGTTTTCAACGAAATATCAGCACATGCCTTAATGATGTATACCCATTTTTGGTCTCCATGGTTGCATAAGAGTTGTCACGTGTCTCTCTTGGGCAACCGCACACAGGGGCAAGGGGGCACTCCCCCTTCCCGATTTCACCTCTTAACATGTTTTAGCCTACATCTGTGAAATATAATAGCTGACCAGTACTTGTCTGCCCCCACCCCACCTTCGAAAATAATTTTGCGAGCGCCCCTGCGTGTCTCCATTCTCAGATACTTCATGTTAATGAGGTGGATGAAATCTACCAGAGTCTATTACAATGCATAGATGGCATATCGTTGCCACTTAACTTTGTGTATCTATAGTACAAGTCACATGGATCATGGATGCATTCAACACCGACTGTTTCAGTAATGGGTGTCATTTTTTACAATTCGATTTTGCAGACCTTTAAGTGGCAAGTATTCACTTCATTTGGATTGTTAAACATCCATATTCCTTTGGAAGGTCATTATTTAGACGCACCGAGAGGTGCATACGGCAAAATCAATGTTAAAGTACATAGCCATTTTTGAACGAAATGAACCTGAAGGTGTTATCAAGTACAACCTGGATTAAATGTCGCGCTTTGATGTCACAATGAAAGCTACGCATAATTATAAACAAATTCATACCACCCTCGATTATAACGATTTCACTCGACACTCTCTTATTTTGACCCAAGTTTAGTACATGGCCACCATTGTAAAACTCCACAGCGATAGATAATTTTAGTCTGGAAGTTTCTTGGTGGCAGTTAAGGTGAAGAACATTCAATAATCAGGATTGAATAGACTTTGGATAAAGAAAATTAGTGTTAAGTTTTAAAAGAACAATTTATATTTAATTTAAAATGAGTAAACGCGCATACATTACCCATGGGACTCGTACAATAATCGGTCTCAGAAACGGACCTCACCTGTTCTTTTTGTTGCTTTTTGGTGGGGGTAATAGAGCGAGACTATGTTGTGAGCGAGAATGAAGCACCACAGTGGAAAGTTTCCAATATGGACAAAAGGGCCAAAACTCCTGAAAGGTATACCCTAAAGTAGTCTTGTAGACACCTTTAAAATTTAAATTAATTTTCAAAGATATAATATTCAAGACGTTGTACTAACTTCTGTTCATTCCTGATTTGAGTCATTTTTATCTTAAATGTCATCGCAAAACTTTCAGACAAAAATTATCGATTTCTATATCTTTTTGCGATGTCAAAGTGGCACTAACTTGGATCAAGAAAAGCGTACTCGGATCATTAGATTTATTACCACTGCAGGGGGTGGTTCAGTTTTGTTTTTATTGTACGATCATAATGTGATATGACACAATAATAACAACAACTCTTGTTTGGCTAAGTCTAACAATGGCGAATTACATTAACATTGATTTTGTCGTATGTATTTCTCTCGTGGCTTACATAATGCTCTTCCACAGAATATTTATCGACGAGGAAAAAATACAGTGAATACTCATCATTCAAATTAATGTGTAATCACATTATAAAAACTGACAAGTATATCTGAAATAGTCGGGATCGATAGCAAACATGACATGTACGACTCGTATTTTAGTATATATATAAACACGTGATGGAAATTAAACTTGATGACCTTGACGGTTTGCGCGCAAAATAGTTGAACTAGCTAAAATTAACCCGAATTATTTGTGTGGGATATAAAATCATAAAATTCTCAGGAAACAATGATGACAAACTATTTGCTTGTCTTGCTTTCTTGAATATATTGTTTGGCCTAATCCTCCAGCTGCAACGATTATGAATTATATCACATCATTCATTTTTACGAGCAAAAATCTTTCCATTATAAATCGTTGTCGAAACTAACCTAATGTAAATTGAAATTTTGTTATGAGCCCTTAGTGGTTCTGGTCTACCTCACCGATACTGTTTAGCAATGTTTGAAATATTTTATCATATCTTATATTAACTTGACTATTGCATTTAATATTATCTTTACTGCTTACCACCAACTAAAGTCACAGGGGTCCCGAGTGGCCCAGTGGTCTAAAGCGCACTCCGTTACGGACCACTGCCATCTCACCTGTCTGCGTGGGCTCGAGTCTCGGATTCGGCCAATGTGGTTATGTGAGAAAGCTTGCCGGTAGCTTCTCGTGGGTCGGTGGTTCCCTCTGGGGTATTCCCGGGTTCTTCCTCCACCACTAATACTGATCGCCATGTATAGCCTATCGTGTGCTGAAAAATGGCGTTAAACCCTACAACAACAACAACAACAACAACTTAAGTCACTAAAATCATAAACCCTTCAGACAGCATGCGATTAATAGAGGTGATTGGGTTCCCGAGTCATAATTGTTTGCTCGAGTGAAGCCCTTTGTAACTGAGAACCAGTCTAGGAATCTCCTTAGATATCACTTCACAGTTTCGTATTCCATACATGGTTAAATTCAAAAGAAATGGTGATACATAATATTTGACCTATGTGGCCACATGGCCATAGAACACAATTAATTTTGCTATATGTTCTCTTCATTTGTTTCTCAGTACTGACCTTTCCACTGTGTGACAATTAATACAAATCATATGTTAATCTAAAATACCTTCAAGGATGACTTCACGGCGAAGTTCTTGTCAAAGGTTGACCTGCTCTTTTTGGAGATGCTGGACTGTCAAAAGAGCAGCATGTAAACAGAACACAGATTTCACTTCCGGATCATCACCAAGGCCTTATTACTCACTGTGCACTGTCGCCGAAATACACACGGACAACCACACCCTGAGCTCATATTCTCAAGAATAAACAATTACCTTTAAATCCCTACCAAACATGCATAAATAGATCTCTTCTATCACTACCAAAATGAGAAAGGAAAAAATGTTCTAAAAATAGACTAGAACTACATTCGTGGGTACTGAACTGGAAGTACTAATTGTGACCCGATTCCACATGTTATCAAGAAAAGTGTTAGAAAATGCTTGTACTGTCGTCAATTATTGTTATTTAATGTATACCATATGTGTCAGTTGTTGCTGTTATGTAATTTATTATGATTACCATATGATTCGAATGCAAGCACAAATACATACCTCATGTTTTGAGATGAAGATTTTTACAAATATGTTTATCTAGTCAGATATTTTTTTAATTTTGTCTATAGAAGGATAAATTAAGGTACTTAAATCTCTGAACGAATATATGTAGGAATAGTCGTTTGTCAAGAAAAAGAAAGTAAATTGTTCGATTGGAAGTATGTGATAACATATATAAACCAAGCATTTGCATTACTATAGGCAGGTTTAAACATCGTAGTTGGGTCTCAATGTGAATTTACCTAAATTAGGAAAAATCTTAAAATCAGTTTAGAGAAAATGGTGACTTGAAATAAAAATAATGAACACGTGGGGAAACCTTTAACATTTTATATAAGATCGAAACAAGAATGAATAGAATGAGATAAAAAAAAAACACAATGATTAAAGTTAACGGATCCGATGAGGGCCCTTAAAGTTTAAGTCCATATTTTTATTATTATTATTATTATTATTTTTGCACAGGGTTCAATTTCAAAAGAAAAATTAGTCATGACATTTGACCTATGAGTTCAAATTTTTTACACAAATAATAAAAAGAATCAGGGAGTGCTTATGGTTGAATGGAGTAGTTTTATTAAAGCATTTAATATCTGCCAGATGCTGTAGGTAACCAGTGTTGAATTTGTACCTAATGTTGTATGTATCCAGCATTAATTATATACCGGATGCTATATGTATCCAGCATTAAATATATACCGGATGATGTAGGTATCCAGCATTAATGATATACCGGATGCTGTAGGTATCCAGCATTCAATTTGTACCGGATGCTGTAGGTATCCAGCATTAAATATATACCGGATGCTGTAGGCATCCGGCATTAAATATATACCGGATGCTGATTGCCACTGGGTTCAAATGCAGAATTGTGCAATCACAGTGAACGCCCAATTTTAGAAAGTAAAAATAGGTTCCAATTGTTAAAACAAAGTTGAAAATGTTAAAATTGTGTGTTAATTGCTAAGACAAAGTTAAAAATGTATAACCGGGAAGGTTTTCAAGTGATGTCGGCAGAAATGCAATTAAGGTATTTGTTTCTCCATTACGGTCTATGTGTAAAGAAATTCGTTTCTCCGATTCTGAGATGGATAGCTCAGAAATACCGGTCTTTTTTAAAGCACATACGTGTCAAAAAGTGTGATTGTATGAACACCGAGGAACGTAACCTTAAAACACTCTAGCCATCTTGCAACACACATGAATGATGAGTGAGTTATGGTAAATAGTTTTGTGCATACTATTTCATATAATTTCATAAAGACATTGACTTAACTGACTTTATGATGTCATTGCCAAAATCTATATCATAATATCTTCTGCATTAATAAAACATTTCATTCATTCACAGAAATGTGTTGAATACGTTCTAATTTACTTCTAGATGTTTCTGAATAGTGTTCACTGATGCAAACGGCGTTTTATTAGATTTAGACATTCAAAATTCCTAATGACAGTATAAAGTAATTTCACTCGGAAACTATAGGCAACTACATTTTCAACACACAAAAAAACATTCTCTAATCTTATTTATTACAAATTTATACAGTATGAAATGATATCATTTTAACTCTATTTTAAATCTATCCTTTTATTTTGCAATCTTATTTGGTTTCATTTTCTTTTCTCTTATATAAAGTTTTCTTTTGTTTTCTGCTCTTTATCTTTCATCATTATCATCGTAGTTGTCGTCGTCGTTGGCTTTGTGGTGTTGTCGTCGTTGTTCTCCTTCTCACCATCACCACTGAACTGCCCATATCATCACCACCTCCTAAATCAGCACTACTATAATCATCATCGTCGTCATCATCATCATCATCTTGCAAATGATGTAAATATCACCTCAGACAATCCGCCATCCGAAACCCGAGTTTTGTCGCTGTCGCATTGACCACTCCGCGGTCCCCGGTTTTCTATCACGGGTTGTCAACGGTAGGAGAGAAGAAAAAATAAAAGTCCCCCAAAGGGTCAAACTCCAGATATGCTAGTTATCAAAAATTAGAAAACTCTTGTCTTGTTCTTTTCCTTTTTCAGGGATCGGGTTTCGTATTATTTAGAATTTTCTCAGATCAATAGGCAACGATACTGGATGCATATAAACATCACGTTTTGGACTAAAATCATTTTATCTGTGAAGAAAGTTTCTGAAGTGTGGATTTCCCAATAGAATCTGAAACAGAAAAATCTAATTATACTTCGTTGAGTGATATTATTCTGAACTAAAATTGTTTTGGTTATCTCCATTTTATTTTTAAATGGGCAGAATATAAATTTAGGCAGATCGTGCTCCTTTTCTGGGTGATGAAAAAAATGGTTCACATTACTTTCACAGTCAAGTTCGATAATTGTGTTACGAGAAATCTGACGATGAGACCCGAAATTTACATGAATAATTCAACCGCTTCCTGAGAGTAATATATTCCCCTCAAGAATCAGTCACTTCACTGCAATCAATTTCAATATGCCGACCATCACAGGTCCGCGTGACAAATTAATGGTTCACAACGCAACCTGAGGAAATTTACTACTGAAGTGCATTATCGAAGCTCCCAGTCATCGCATAGCTGCAATTTGAACTAAAACCCGAAAACAGAAAGTGAATATAATAATACGCCAAAAATATTGTTGACTCGTATGGCACTTACGCTTTTCTCGGGCTCTTGTACCCGATGATTCTCCCAATAACAGTGAATAATCTTCAATCACTTGTGGTGGTATCGAATTTCTCTGGTTTCCATTATGGAAGACTGCAGTGCGAGAGTTTTAGATTAGCATTTTAATAATAATTAGTAATCTGTTCATCTATATTCACGATAGAACATAATGTTTATCGATTAAAAGTGACATTCACATCTACTTTATAATTTTCCCCAATGCCTTTAAACAGAATCGACCAATATTATTTATATTATCACACACAGAAGTCGCCATGAGTCTGGATCGACCGAGATTTTGGATCGAAGATGTCTGAGAGTCACACCCTCACAACTGGATGCCTGCCTGATATGTAGCTATATGCAACCGCGTTGATTAATATTGATATTGGAAGAAATGACGATTGGTGTGTAACTCTTTGATTTAATCTGGAACGTACATTCTCAAGAGATTGTTGGCCGAAATCATGATCTGACTGATTTTCAATCGCCAAGTCCCCATGCAATAGCTCGAATAATATTACTATTAGTAGAATTAGGTTATCAGTGTTCAAATACTTTTGTTTATTTCAAACATATTAACGGTGTTAACCAATGGATGCAAAAATCAACTTTCCAAGATAATAAAGTTTGATGATTTCAAGAAAATCGTGCTCGCTATAATGAATAACAATGCAACAGTGTAACAATCCTGCATCCTGCCATCCACCGTTAGTATTTCTTTTCAAAAAACTAAGCCAACCATTCTCCTATCCTTCCTATTTTCCTTAAAGAATCATTGGTCGCCACATACTATCCTCTTTAAAATGTTGGAAACATCAATACTCTACCTTTCACATAATACAAATATTTTTTTCACAAAATCCAGACCAATCACCATCTTTTCTGTTAATTACGAAAAATCACTATACCACCAACCCTCTAATTTTAACAAAAGTATCTGGTTGCTGTATTTCATGTTTCATCCAAACACCAGATTATATTAACCAAATTCTAAGCGTTTGAAGAAACACACGAGACTTAGTTTGGAAAGTTATTCACCGCCGCCACGACACTTTCGTAGCTCATATCACTTTACTGCACGTCATCCCATGGCAAATCCATCTCAGACCAGACAAAGAAAATCATTACAAACTTCAACAAATAATGAGATATATAACAATTCACGAAATAGCCTAAACATTAAAAAATTTCTGTACACATTTGAACACAACGCTGTTATACCTCAAATTAGCTAATAGTGGTAATCCCAGCCCTCCAGTAAATAAGCCCAGATAAAGCCAGGAATGAGAAAACACAAGAACCACGACAAAGAAAGACCTGACTCCGACATTCATCAGTCAGACATATATTATTCGACGCTTAGACTAAAATACCCAATTTATAGTCAGATATTTAAAATCAAAATGGAACTATCTAGCAAACAGACTCAGACATTCAACAAAGGCTTGAAAATGGTGTTTTTTTCTGTAGAAATCCATAAGCTCCTATTTTTAATGATGACTCCTCGCATAGAGCGTATTACATATCATTATATCATCCAGTAATTCAGACCAGATCAAGTCAGTAATGGCAAAACAAAACTCCTAAGAATGAATGTGTTGTACTTCAGAAGTTCAAGATTAATAATGTTATATACATTATAGAGTCCATGTCCAGTAAGTGGTGCATATATATATATATATATATATATATATATATATATATATATATATATATATATATGTGTGTGTGTGTGACAGAGCGCATGATACTGCCCCGAGTGGCCGAGTGGTCTGAAGCGCTCACAGTTTCCGATCACTGCCATCTCACCTCTGTCTGCGTGGGTTCGAGTCTCGGGTTCGGTCTATTGTTGTTGTTGTTGTTGTTGTAGCGTTTAACGCCATTTTTCAGCACACGATAGGCTATACATGGCGGCCAGTATTAATGGTGGAGGAAGAACCCGGGAAAACCCCGGAAAGAACCACCGACCCACGAGAAGCTACAGGCAAGCTTTCTCACATACCCACATTAGCCGAATGCGAAACTCGAACAGGCGCAGACAGAGGTGAGATGGCAGTGATCCGTAACATAGAGCACTTTAGACCACTCGGCCACTCGGGGCCCCGGGTTCGGTCTATGTGAGTATGTGAGAAAGTTTACCAGTAGCTTCTCGTGGGTCAGTGGTTTTTTCCGGGGATTTCCTGGATTCTTCCTCCACCATTAATCCTGCCGCCATGTATAGCCAATATTGTGCTGCAAAATGGCGTTAAACCCTACAACAACAACAGCAACTTCAGAACAATGTCATGAAAATGGATATATTTGATACAAAAATGTGGAGCACGCGATATGAGAACTCTCGATATATCCTAACTTTAACATTACAGACTGCGGGATGTTTTATGAGTGTCATGAAAATTGAAGCATTTCATACAGAAACGAACTAACTTTGACATTAATGTCTAAGAGAGTTTGTCATCAATATTTGTACATTGTATAAAAATAAATGACAACAAATGAAGAGTGAAGAACATAAATGAAGAACAGTATTTAAGTTATATTACTACGATTCTAAATGTCCTGTTTCTTTCAAAAAATTTAAACTATTGCAGGGATAAGTAAAAGTCATGACTCTTAATCTTGAACAGGAATTAAAATACTGAGCTTAAAGGTCAAAGGCCATTCTCTAACATTTTTCTTTTTGCATCATACTTGCATTACATTATCAAGTGTAAAGAAGAAATAATAGGTTAATTACTCGAAATAGAAGTATACAACACTGTTATTTCCCCTTAGCTACGATTTCACGCCTACAGAGGATGCCAACCAGAAATGATGTACATTTATCTCCACAAGACGAAGTACATGTTTCTTGTTGTCGAAAAATAAAAACTATAAACTATGAATAGGGAACATTTAGATGAAACTATTGAAAATGAATTTACTGTTCAGCCTTATTTCGATGTGCGTGCACGACATACTAGATCGTGCCGCTTTCAAAACTTTTCCAATGTTTCAATTTATTTTCAAAATTAACGTTAATACGGGTAAAAAGTTTAAAACAAGTTTAAAAAAGTCGGCACACTTAAAATAATTCAAAGGAACCAAAGTCGGCTTCCCTATATCGGCCGACTTCATTAAAAAATAATAAAAATTAGCACACTTAAAAAAATCCAAAGTCAGTTTCCTGGGTTGGCTTGCTTTGTAATAAAATACCCGTTATATTTGATATCCTGTCTATAATATTAAGCAATGAGTTTATTGCTCGCTGCCAGTTGTGTTAGTCATCACCCGGGCTTCTATTTTATTTGCCATATTTAATAATAAGTGATATAAACGTGCATGGATATTTACAGCGTAAATATTATTTTCATCAATATCTTGTTTTAATAATACCGTATTAACCCATGCTAACGAAAAGATTGTCATTTGCACTTACAGTGAATGTATTGTCAAATAATGGTTTTAATTTGCGAGATACCGTCGTACAGTTAACCTGGATACAATACAATCTTGGTCATTTTGCACCTTATAACGTATGATGCGTCAATGGCAGATGCCTTCAAGCAATCGGTAGATATTTCTGTCTCTTTTGCGATTTTGTTATCTGACATAAGCGATACAGTACACTACAGTAAGGATGCATACGCCCGCCGGTACCCGCTACATATACGGAGTTCGTGGATATATTTTTTCTTTAAAAAATTTCGCATGATGAAAAATAAGAAGGAATAAATGATAACAATGCAAGATTAGTTTCTTTCATTTTATTTTCAAATAAGTGCTTTGTTTGAACTATTTTACTTTACTGTACAGTGAAGGGGGGTGGTCAAATTAAACACAAAACTATTTCGTTTCTTATAGTCTTGGGGCATAAAACCTTGATAAAAAAAAGTTTCACAATAAGTTCTAGGACAGGAAAAAATAAATTATTGTATCGTGTCCCGATATGTATGGTAAATTATATATATATATATATATATATATATATATATATATATATATATATATATATATATATATATATATATATAAGATTGATTCTACAGACTTGTACACCAATAAATGATAAACGTCCCAGAGTAATTCCTAATATTTCTTTTTTTAAACCCTTTTGAGTTCATATTGGTTGTAATAACGCTAAATAAAGAGATTGATCAACGTCTACACTCTGCATGTTCAAAAAGTATCATGATTATTTTAAACATGAATATTTTACATCTGCTGTAACATTGCTGTACTGTGATCTTTATTTGATATATTTTATTTACGCTCTTATATCCCGCTTCTCATATGCAACATAAAGCTTTCTATGGGATTTATGAGATCTAAACTAATCGGCTGACCGAAGAGATTTTTATTTATATTTGGCAGTCTCTGGGAAAATTGTAGGCACTGCTGTCTTTAACAAATTGAATTTCATTCGTACACCAATGGATTTCATCACCGAAGGAGGGTGTATAAAAGCAACTGTCCTCAAAATGGTGTATGCACAAGCGGAATATTGCTGTTGGCAAAAATGGTAAAACTTTTCTATCCCTCGCCCTATTCGAACTCACAGATGCAATCCACTTTTTCCACGGTAAACATGGTCTTTCGGCAAAAAAAAAAGAATCCTTTCGTCTTAATATGATCACTCCTTTGGTTACATCTATATGCAACACAGTGCAACATATTCGCTGTACAAAAGCACGATCATAAGATATATCTTATAGACCAAGGGTCGGCAATCTACGGCACGCGTGCCACAAGAGATTTTGTGTGGCACGTCAACAGGCTTTTTGTGGCACGGGAAGGACAGCCAAAAATCTCGATTTAACAGTGTTACTCTCTTACTGGTTGCACGCCCTCGTTCATTTTGTAGTTAATCCAGAAACAAGTGACACTCTATCTAAAACAGGTTGCCGACCCCTGACATAGAAATGTACGTGGGAAAATTAAATACATGAATAGCTAGGATGAATAGAAGGATAAAAATGTACGTCATATCCGTTTTTGGCTTCGGAAACTACCGATTATTTACGCAGATTGCCGAATATATTTCTCATTTTAAAAAGCGTACATGCATAACAGATGCGTTCTGTGTATGACAATAATAATATTACACGTTTGGACAATATATGTGGCCATCGACCTTTAAAGAATGGTTAACTGAATAATCTACATTCACATCGCATACATCTAGTAAAGGATTTACCACTGTGTGGATTGTTAGTGACTTAAATGATCGGTTCGAGACATGGTTAACAATCAAAGATAGGAAAAGACATCGATGTATACATTTTGACAGAGATAGGTCTCTTAACATAGGACATCTGGGCTAAGAAAGTGAAGAAAATGGCAATGTATATATGACTATTTCAGAGAAATATTTAACGATATTAAACCAGGAAGGACACACTGCGATGAAATAACACACTTTTGCATCCGAATGGTTAAGAATTACTGGAGAAAGGAAATATCAAATTTGTTTTTACTTACTCAAATAAATTAGTGTCTCTAGTGGAAAGAATTAGTCGAATTATTGAAACTAGAATATTGAAATATTACATTGACAATGAAAGCAGAAAATGGACAGATATACTACATAACCTTATTTGCTGATATAATAATTAAAATAATTTATTTTTAGATATTTAACAAATGAAAGCCCAGGACACTAAAACAACAGATCTAAGCTTTGGGTTACATTATCTGGTTATCTAACAACCGATACGCAAAAAAGTTAGAATTTCAAAATATAATTTGTGAATTTTCTTAAAAGCTATTTTTAAATTTCACAGATGGGACTTTTACGGTGAGGCATGTAATTTTATAGGACCCTATACTTTAAAAATTACCAATATTCTTCCTTTATATTCTTGCCTTCCTCCACAATCTTGTTTAACTCTTCAGTATTTTGGCTTTATCTCTTACCAGTTGTGTTCCTTATTTCTTCATCGCCCTGTTCCTGTTGTACGCGATAAAGATCATATTACATTCCATGTCATGAATACAAAGAATTTATCAAACATGCTTTTGCAATTGATGAAACATAATTTAGTGTATTAATATTCATTTAATCATTAGGAAAGAAAAGGTGTATTACCAAGAAATAGGCACATTCATGATATACATATCGAGATCGGTGAACCAGTTATTATGTTCGCATCCAATTCGATAGCTACACAAAAAGGTGAAGGTAATTTTGCTGTATTCATTGGGTTGTACAAAAAAAGAAGAGAATGTGTTTAATCGTCCCAATTACAAGCCAGTACAACAAAATACTGAACAATTAATAAAAGCTTCTGAGGAAATAAGAAATCGCTACATTTAAAGCAAATGAACAAACAATAGGTGGGCACAATGAAGCTGGCAAGAAGACAGAGGCGAAGGGATGACAATATGTTCGTACAATCAGACAATCAATAAACAATTAAAGAGGAAACAAATTTAGCATGTGATGCAATCTATTATGTAATGATTTACATAAGAAAATAGTGACCATGAAACTAAAATAAAGAACCAAAGCTTGCCAATATCATCAACTGCATTGACTCTTATATATTGCTAACACATTATTATTATATTTTCATCTCATTCATATCGTTGCTGACCGAAAATTAATTTTTCAAACAACATTGATATGGAGTATCTTGAATAGTGGAAACATAGAGTGCAATAGTTGTTCTATTTTGTACCGGAAATGCATGTCAGACAAGGCCTAATACTGCTATGAATTAAATCTAGATATTCGTTCTCGGGTTTTGTTCTTTGATGTTTTGTAGAAAGAAGTTAATCTTATTATTTTCATTATAGGAGCTTTGGTTAGGCTTTGCTGTGCACATTAAATTTATTTCTTCATCTGAAATTTTCCTCCAGTATTCAACTGTTCCAGTTCTGTAATTATATTTAGACTGGTAGGCTCTTAAGACATCCGTTTTTGTAGGTTCTCTAATTTCTGAATGTACCGTTTTATCTTCTACAGAAACATTATCAATAAGATAATTCATTTCTCCAATAATGTATTTTCAATCACGATGTTGAATATTGACTTATTACAAATTATGTCAGGATAATGTGACTGGGTGGGACATTATGCTATACGTCTGCGGCATGATGCATCAGTGCTAAACATCACTATAAACTGCCACACTGCAGACATCGTAGCGATATGACTGAAAAATTATTAAAGGTACGTTAAAAATTCAAATCACACAAACTCAAAGTATGTTAACCTATTTTTTTAGGTCTATGCTGTTTGATGGCTGAAAACATTAATCAGGTAGTGTCTCAGTATATCAAAATGTTGAACTGAAATTGCTTACTTAGTACAACTGTGTGTGGGGGGTGTCTCTGTGTGTGTGTGTGTGTGTGTGTGTGTGTGTGTGTGTGTGTGTGTATTTAGTATATAATATATGCACTTAATTATTGATCATACAGTAATAACATATATGAGATGCAGTTTACTTACGACGCTGGTTGTTCGTCAGAGCATTCTGGAAAGGCATACGTAAAACCGTCTGCAAATCTTAGAACGCGCCCAAAGGAGTATTATCTTAATATATGTGCCTTTCTTTCTTTTGTATATGCCAAGATTCAAGCGAATGTTTTGGAATGTTACTCCAAATTGCCTTTTTGATTCATCCAATTCTCATGTTGGGACCTATTTGATCACAAGTATTTGTTGGTACTCTGAAAGAGAGCGTTTAAAGAAAACTGTATTCAGAAAAATGTGAAAATAGACAATACATTAAAAAGAAAACAAATACGGTAATTTCGAATCGAAACCGTTGACATCCATAAACCACTTTTATATGTTTGCCCTCATTTGAATGATTAGTTATATGTATATGTCTATCTATTAACAGTGAAAACTGCCCATAAATAACACTAAAGAAACAAACTGTGTCCCTTGTGGGCAGGTTAAATTTTGCAAGCGAAATTAAAATTAATAAAATCTTCAATTTTGTGTTGTGTACATACGAACAGGAATCCCTTACATTGTGATGGTGGTGTTTGCCAAAAGAAATTTCTGTTTGTATCTTCAATCGAGTCATATTTTCGTCCCGTACTCAAAACTATCATCGAATATCTAAGAATTCGTTGTGTGGATCTTTGATCTGCCTATGTATTCATTTATAAAAGAAGTTAAATCATCCGTTCATAGTGGAATCTAACTAACCAAGAAACTATTCTTCTTTTAAATCATAGAAAATATCTTTGTTTCTAAGCATCATGCGATTGTGACGGAATTAATGAATCCTGCATTTTATTGCAAACTAGACAGTTCTTGAATTCCCAGTTTGAAAATCTGGTGACTATCTGCAACTGCAATGACAGGAAAAGGCATCTAGTTGCCATGGTGACGATTTTGATAGCTCCAGTATGTCAATTAGCCCTACAGCCATGAACGGTCTAACTAATCATCTATCTCCTACAGATATCCAACTAATGTATACAATTAAACCCTCTGAATAAACGCCCATAGACGGGTTTTACTATAGCGGAGATGTCATATAACAGGACCGCGGTGCTTCTAACTAGTCCAAAGATCGATGTCATTAAGGTCTACCGAAGTGCATGCTTTACGTCCTTCGTGCAACCACTATCCGATAGGGCCGCAAATACTGGTATAGTATTAAATGGTATGGCCGACTGCTTTGCAGCAGAACAT
This sequence comes from Sinohyriopsis cumingii, assembly GCA_028554795.2. Lineage (NCBI taxonomy): Eukaryota > Metazoa > Mollusca > Bivalvia > Unionida > Unionidae > Sinohyriopsis > Sinohyriopsis cumingii. The sequence continues at coordinate 46,057,793 of CM068830.1, read as the reverse complement.
TGGACTTAACCACGACCAGAGTCGATGGCCGAAAGAATGAAACATCAAAGTAACATGAATTTTTACATATACACACTTTGTAAATGACGGTTCTACATGTTAAACCAAGAGAAATCTGTACATGTACACAGTTTGTATTCCTGTACAAATCTGCATGACATTTCAATCCAGGAAATAGTTTATTCCTTTTTTATTCCAGTCGTTATTACCTGATTTGCCACACACTGTTGGCTACAGACAAATAACAGACACTCTTCGAGAAATGAAAATACGCTTTCCTTGGTAAATTGAGGTTGTTAAACCAGAGAAAATGTGTCTGAGCTAGTGGTACAATATTGTAAAAAAAACAACAACATATTAATACCGCTGGGATGCAGTCTATTGTCTCCCACTTTCTTTCTAACATAAACCCGTGTAATTTGATTCAGACGAACAAATAAACAAGGTATGAGGTTAAGGCCTACCTGAAAGGTGATTTTTTTTTTCTAATTTATTACTGCGCAAGGAATGTCGTTAATTGGTTTTACTTGTGAGTAAGAAAGATTTTTACATGTACACATTTGGACATGATATGTGTGCTTGTTGCCTGTCTTTATCTACGTTATTGTGTTCATTATGTATTGGCTGTTCAGTTCGTATGTGTTTCGTCATCTCCTTGTTTTGGAAATGAGAACAATTAGACCCTCATTAATTGCTTTAAATGATCACTCCTTGGCTCTCCACACTACACTGTGCTCTAGACTAAACGAACTGAGACTACATTCATCATTACCTAAATGTAAACAGAAGCGAAAAAAGAAACGTTATTTCAAAGCTGGCCGGCGTAGAACAGGAAGAAGAATTTCAGTTATCTCCCTTATTTCGGCTCAACAATTTAAAAAAACATTCGACCGTTAAGTTAGATAACCTAATTCAAATCCCTATTAATTCGTCAACCTTTGTGTCAACTATCCAAGAGATACCTCTGCATATTGCATTATTCAATGCCCAGTCAGTCCGACCACCGGAAAAGCGCACAGAAATAGTTAATTTTATCAACGACCAGAATATTGACGTCTTTTTCCTGACAGAAACATGGCTAAAAACATCAGGCGATGTGCCCAAGTGTGCGGATCTAACACCCACTGGTTACTCCACCAAGTCGTTCAAACGTAACTCTCGCGGAGGTGGAATTGCTGTCATCACAACGAACCCCATGAAAAAACGTCTTAACCACACCACAACATTCAATTTCGACCACACATCGTTTGAACTAGTCCAAACCACACTCACACTGGAACAAAGGTCAGTCCATTTTTTCTGCCTATACCGCCCTCCTCCTAGTATAAAAAACAAGCTGGCTAAATCTCTCTTTTTGGAGCAGTTTCCGAATCTCTTGGAGTATGGAAATTCGATAGGTGGCAACCTGATTATTCTTGGAGATTTCAACTTTCACTTTGACTGTCCCGGAAAACCAAACACATCAAAACTCATGAATTCCATTAATGTTTTCAACCTCAATCAGTCAGTTAACCAACCCACCCATAAACATGGTCACATGGTAGACTGGATTCTTCATAGACCTGATGATAACATTCTGCGGTCCTCCGTGGTATCACATGACCTTGCATCAGATCACCTCTGCATTATATGCCATCTGGACGTATCAGTCTCTAACCCTCCACCTTTATCTGCTACTAAGAGAAACCTCCGTATGATAAATAGAACTAAACTAATGCACAACATCCAAACAAACCTAACAACCTGCTTACCTCCTACAGCAGAACAACTCGATAACTGTCTGCGTTCAGTGCTCGACAAACATGCCCCAGCTACCAAGTGCAGAGTATCAGTTCAAAAGTGTTCTCCATGGTATAGCAGTGTTAGGGACCACCTTCGCACTGCTAAAAGAGACCGCCGTAAAGTTGAGAGGCTTTGGCTTTCCACCAGACTCACTATTCATAAGCAAATCTATGAAGTCGCTAAGAAGAATGTCCCAAATATAGTCCATGCAGCGAAATCAGCCCACTATACTACTAAGATCATGGAAAGTTCCAGCTGCAAAGAGCTCTTCGAGATTACTTACAAGCTGATGTCAAGGAACAAATATACATCACTTCCAACTACCTTCTCTCCAGTCGACCTTCCGGACATGTTTGCAAATTTCTTCCGTGACAAAGTATAAACCATTAGAGATAAGTTTGACACCACAACTTCAATTGACTCGTCGTCACCATACAGTTGGGATACAGAATTTGAGCGGCAACCATTAGCAGCATTTGAACCTGTCTCTATATATTTCGTACGTACAGTCCTGATGAAGAGTTCACCAAAGTCATAGGAACTTGATCCAATTCCAACATCACTGCTGCTTGAGTGCTTAGATCCAGTATTGCCCTCACTAACTGATGTTATTAATACCTCTTTCTCATCCGGGGAATTCCCATCATTTTTTAAAGCTGCCACTGTAAAGCCTCTGCTGAAGAAACCAGCACTAGGCCAAAACGATTTAAAGAACTGCCACCAAGTTTCTAATCTCCCATTCATATTAAAACCTTCGAAAAGGTTGTTCTATCCCAGCTTGTATCTCATCTGAATTCAAACAGTCTTTTTAGCAATGTAAAATCTGCATATCGCCCTTGACACAGTACTGAAACTACTCTTCTAAAAGTAGTTAATGACATTCTCTCTGCATTGGATAGCAGAAAGATTACAGTCCTCACCCTCCTTGATTTGTCTACAGCATTTGATACAATAGACCATGATATATTACTTCATCATCTCCAGCAACTATTTGGCTTTCATGATACAGCCTTACTGTGGTTCAAGTCCTACTTGGTCAACAGGACACAAATTGTATCTGCTAATGGAATACACTCCAGCCCAGTTGATGCATGTTGTGGTGTTCCAAAGGGGTCTGTTCTTGGACCTGTTCTCTTCATTATGTACACTCAGTCGCTCACAAGTGTCATAGATCATCATCTAGTGTCTCACCAATTGTACGCTGATGACACCCAAATATACAAACCTAGCCACCGAACTGAAGCTGATGCTACCATCCAAGGTGTAGAATGATGATAAAACTGAGGCAATTCTGATCACAACACAAAGACTTTCTCATTCACATCCTTTACCTCAAACAATAAATATCAGCAACACCAACATTAAATTCACACAATCAGTACGAAACCTAGGTGTTACTCTGGACAGTACTCTCACATTGCACCAACATGTCATGAACATATGCAAAGCTGCATATCTTGAGCTGAGACGCATCAGCTCAATTCGTAAATATCTTTCAGTTGATGCCACTAAAACCATTTGTGTGTTCATTAGTACTTTCAAGACTGGACTGTTGTAACTCAATTCTGTCTGGTTCATCTCAATATCTGCTCCAGAAACTTCAAAAAGTTCAAAATACAGCTGCTCGGATCATACTTAGAGTACCACGATTAGAGCACACCTCTCCGCTGCTCTGTACCCTACACTGGCTTTCCATTCGATCCAGAATCAAACACAGAATTTGTTCTCTGCGCTACGTTTCACTGTCGGACTCTAGTCCAACATACCTATCCGACCTCACCCATGTGTACACACCAGCAAGATACTTACGCTCCTCTTCTGACAATCGTATACTCATTATTCCCACTATGAAAACAAAGTCATATGGACAGCGTTCTTTTGCATACCAGAGCCCAGCAACGTGGAATGAATTGCCCACTGAACTTAGACACAAAGACACAGTGATCCCATTCAAGAGTGTTCTCAAAACTCACTTATTTCGACTGCAAGAACAAACTTAAAGACCTAATAATGTTTCCTACCTTAATTATTCTCAGCATGTTTTTTTATGTTTTCTAAGTTCATGGTGTCTGTTTTTGTAATCATATCATTATGTTGTTTATCTTATAGGTGTTGTCTAATGTTGTAAAGCGCTTAGAGCTTCTAAAGATTAGGCGTTATACAAAGTCATTATTATTATTATTATTATTATTATTATATAAATGTCTGATACTCATGATCAGACTATCTGCGCAGGTCTCGATAGTTATGAAAGTGTTAAAGATGCTATGACACAAAATTCATGAATATTGACATTTACCTCAATCCCATTCAACCACCCAATCATCGGCAATTACATTCTCACTGGGCGTCTGTTTAATGAGGGAGTAGTGTATGCGGATAAATCTACATTTAAATCCGTCATAGATGTCGATGACAGAGTGATAGATTACCTTGGATTGCATGTGGCATTATACAATCAAAAACACCATACGTGTTTTGTTTCCAGACAATGGCAAGAAACAGTTGTAAATGCTGCAGGGATCTATCAGGGACATTAGACTGACACGCATTCCTACCTCATATCAAATGAGTTTGCTGAGACTCGAGATGAAATATGACTGTGGTTTTCTGTTGAATACATATTCCTTTTGAGACACTTTAAGAACACTTCTTCTGTTTTCTACTTCTATGTTGGTGCTGGACAATGCACTTTTAAATATATAACGTTCAGTGAGACTGGCAATATTAGGTATTATACTCACTGTTTGGAGACTAGCTAGTGTTGATGATATTGAATGAATTATATATGACCATTTCGATCTACATGTACGAGTATTTTGATTTAGAATGATGGCAACGCCGGTATTGTTTCCATTTGTTAACTTTTATTATTGTTTATTTAGTTTCATAGTGTGTGTGTGTGTGTGTGTGTGTGGAGGTCACCATAATATTTGCAGTCTTCAAGGCATTTTGAAGGCCCTAATCCCCCATTGACTCTACTTATAATATCTATTGCATTTGATGTAAGAACTGTTTTTTGTTGTTGTCATTTTCATGTAGTTATTACAGCATGGTCAAATAAATTAAAACAATGGTCTTTATCCTCTTTTCCGAATTTGTTCGCTCAAAACTTCGATGAGCAGAAATAGCTACTGAATCTCCATAAAGAAGGAACATCACCACATATAAAGACATTTTTAAATGTTGCTATTCTTCTAAACATTTTTCAAGGATTATTTCCTTTCAATAGAATACAATCTAGCGTTTCGTTTGGTCTTCTTTCTGGTTTGGATAATGCAACTCTGGTATGCGCATTTCTTATCCGAAATGAGCGAGATACCAAAATCGGTGGATTTCTTAGAGCATTAATGCAAAACCCAATAAAACGGATCACAACCGTTTCTGACAAACAGCATCCATTGCAAACCCACCCCACTCGTTTTCATTTACACCAGCACAACGTCACATTAACTCCTTTAAATGGAATTATATGCCAATATACATGTGTACACGTCTGTTTCACATTCCATGGTTGAGCTTTTTTGACATAAATGGTACAGTCAAAAAGTAATAAAACAAGCTTCATATAAAATATAAAGTCTGATATGGTTGATCAAAATGGTAAATAATTACAGTTGAACCGAGTGGTCATACTCTTCTTAACATGCAGTGAAATTATTTGCGTGAACATTTCCTTGATTTTTATATTTTATTATTTCTACCACCTTTGACTTAGGTGAAAATCTGATTAATTATAGAGGAAAGTGGTGTGTGTATGTATGTATGTATGTATGTACGTGTGTGTGTGTGTGTGTGTGTGTGTGTGTGTGTGTGTTACGTTTAATCAACACAATATTGGCTATGTTGTGCTGAGGAAAAGCTAGGTGGCCAAAAGATTTTTTAAAAAACTCTCCTCCCACCCAAAACAAAACCAAATCAACTCAAACGTTCATACACTCTCAGCACGAACATCATCATGGGACTTATTTTACTGTACCCCTTACCGTAACAGGGGCCAGTTTTATGTACAAATTTAATGCAACATTCAGCGACTAGTATAAAAAAAATCATAAAAATTTAAATACACAGGTGAGGTCAAAAAAGTCCATATTTTTCGATACCTATATTAAAACAAAGCATAAGAATATTATCCACTTGACCAAAGAAGTCAATGGCAGTTCATAGCAGAAGTTTGGGCACCCCAGTCTAAATTTATACCTGCAATTTTCATGTCCGAAAATCATTTTGGACACCATGTGATGCTCACAGTGCAAACACAAGCCCTTTTCCTAGAATGACAACTCTGCAAAACAGTGTGTACTAAACAGGCTGATGTAATTGAAAATAGAAGTCATCCAAGCCGCTTTTGCGACATTCTACTTGCCCCAAAACCCATGTGTTTACTGCTATGGGAGGCTAGCTCTTCTTCCTAGCCGACTGTTGGTATTTCACTATCAACATACTGCAGAGTAACTATGGAAGGTGTTCATGCCTGACATCAACTTCAAGAACAACACAAGCCCAAAACACACATTTCATAAATGTATCCATATTTTAATAGTAAACAATAATAGCTGAAAAGGTCACACCATAGCCTTAAGATAATAAATTTGTCAGGGGCCAATTTACAAAACTGGACCCTGCCACCTAAGCATGTTGGTTCAACTCGTCGCCTTTTGTAGGATGGCATATTTTCGACTCCTTTTATATGCTGGAGTTCGCATGGGGAAACTGCTTAGAAATTAACTATATTTTTTCAAAGGATACTTTTAAAACAACCACTAAAACGGCGGTTTGAATAATCTGTTCGATGGAATAATGTATATACAAAGTTTACATTATCTATTGGTTAAATAGGCTGATGTACCCGTATTTTACAATACATTGTGATCGCACTTTTAATTTTTATGGATTTGGCCAAGAAGAAGGCATGCCTGTTTTAACGGTTTTAGATCATACATAATTACGGATTCTGTCATTCCAGCAATGGCACATTGATCAATTTTCCACTTCAAACATTTTTTTATTGAATATTAGTGATTGCGTTTGGCAATACTTCAAAGTATGTATGCAGTGATTAATATTTTATCCTTGTTATTTTTCTGATACATCTATTTAATCAAAATGTTCAGAATGTCTTCATTTCTCGCCTGGAGATGATGTTTCGGGTTTTGGTTGTAGGGATTCATTCTCAAGAAGGAAACGTAATGTAATTGTTGTAATTAGTCTAGCTCTGCACTTTCACTTCAAAAGAAGATCAAAGCCAGGTTTTAACATGACGAGAATGATAACATGCCCTTGACCTAACAGATTAAAATCCTAGTGGTAACAAATTTGATGACCAGTACGTGCTTTATGTCAGTCCTAAAATTACACAACAGAAAAAGAAAAGAAAATGAACAGAATTGGAAGGACAATCTACCTATAAAGGCTACACACTAAACTGGTAAACTAAAAAAAGATTTCCATCCAGAAAAATCTATTTAATTTGCGTGGATTTCTAGTAACAGGACGACACTGTTAGCATGCATCCATATGAAAAATACAACAACGGATACATTACGTAATGCTGTCTTCTACAAATATTCTTGGGCCGGGAAAGATTTTTTCATTTTAAAGCCATTGAACATGTTTGAAACCTTTAACTTTGACAGTGATGGCTCTACAAAAATGTACAGGCCACAATGTGATATAAGATTTTGGCAGAAAAAACTAAATAGGTAGTACCGAGAATAACATCTGATTGCGGGATTTGCTCAATGAATTTATTTGATTAACGAAACATTACAGAGTTATCGAAAGCTGTTTACATACATGTTTATTTCCAGATCCGAATACTGATGTCTGAATATATAATACTGTAACCAATGCATTCAAATAAAAAATGCTAAAAACATAGCCATAACAATTTTACAATTCCACCATAGCATGAATGTAGATAGCTCATAGAAGCAAAGCAAATAATTGATTGATAATAGTCTATTAGAACAAACAATACACACAAATGTTTCGGGGAGATATTGTATTTGCTGCTTGCAAACGTAAATATAATAATGCATCTTCTATTTTTGAATAACGAATAAAATTGTCAGCTGCCGAAACGAATTATATCACAGCTAATAACGATCCAACATGTTCGACACCCTTTTCATTGTAAATAGCAGTTGATTAAACAGATCGAGGTATTTTAATGGTGGTATTTTAAGGTTTAATCAAAACATAAGGTCTTTTGTAATCGGTACCAGGTTCATAATAGAATATCTACTACACAGTCTGTTTGATATTATCTGCCACAGTTAGAAAAAATAGCTTTTAATTCTAGGACAGCATGGCCATTACGTTATCATCAATTCCAACAATAAATAAGAGATTCAAACACGAAATTTAATTTTGATGATGGTGGTAACGTTATCGTTTTGTTGCAGAGTGCCATGGTGACGAATATGGGTAGCGTCGATACAGGCAATAACAATTTACATAAATCCAGTGAGTCTTTTAAACTACTGACGAATCCTGACAACTATACCGGAAGAGGAAGCAACGGTAGTCCAAAGGCTGCTAAGCAATATGTGACAGTACGAGAAGGAAGACATTTCAGAGAATATAAAAGAAGACAATGTGATGAACACTTTCACAAAGAAGATAGATTGTAGTGTTGATATTTCTATGCAGCTTGCCTATTGCAACGAGTCTTCCACGTTTCTACGGACCAACGCCGTTCTGCTTACAGATTTGTCAGTTTTTATATTTATTCCATACTTCACCCTTATTGTTTCTATACATATGTTTCACAAAGTCCGTGCTTACAAGATAACCAGAATTTCAGAATAGTTCCTTCATTTTAATATTTGCTTAAATTCTTGAACATCGCATAATCTTTGCGTGTAACATTTTCAAGTTGATTCAGATTAATGTTTTTGCCACATATTAAAAAATCTTTTATCCAAACACTAAGTGGTACAAAAAGGTATTTGAGACACCAGTTTCCAATGGAACATACAAAGAGATAACAGGACAAAAGCTTGCCTGAGCTATATCTGGCAAAGATGGAAAAGAAACAGATTTAAAAGGCAAAGTAGTATTGCAATGCATCTGTTCCTTTATATCAATATTTATTTTGTTTTTAAACGTTTGGTCAATGACAGTAGATGGCAATAAGCTATGAATAGGTTGATGACAAGTTTTAAGCTCAGTCTTAATCATGAACATGTTTACAAGCTTGGGTAATTTCCCTTTGGATGTAAACGTCGGGTGGGTCATGGTTGCAACGTGGGAACATATTATGAAATATATTACGTGCGAAGTATTGCGACATAAATCTAGTAGGGAAAAAGTGCGACGTAGATCAATAGCGTATATGTAAGAACTAAGAACTGATAGATTCCTATTTCCTATGTTCTTGTTTTGAAATAAATCTGATATCGTGTGTTTAGATTATTCATTAGAATTATAAGGTACCCATTAACTTTGGATAAAAATAAAATTCTGGGGTTCTTGTAAATTAATTCAAAGGAGTTCAGGACCTGGAATTCTTTCGGAACACTATATTCTGTTGAACCTGTGATATAATTTTTTAATATTATGTTAGGAGCTGGTCCGGTCCACTTGTTATGTGGCAGAGCCTTTTGTTTGGATATATATGCTGATTGACTACTGTGTTTTTTATTGCCAGGATCAAGTAATTAATAATATAATGGATGGAATAACATATATATGAGCAAAGATATATAATAGAACACAACATTCCCCCGGTCAGATTTGCCGAATCTCTCTCTCTCTCTCTCTCTCTCCAACCTCTTCGGTCATCAACCGTAACTTGATTGTAGTCCGCACTATTTCCCGTTATGTAGCACAGGTACGGAGCTATTTTTCTTCTCAAAAATTTTTGTATTAAAAAACAGCCTAAATATTTGTTAGGTTTATCTTCTCCTGTGATCGAATAATATTTCCACTCGTTTTACGTCAAATATCACCTTATCATACTTCAACAGAACTTAGCTAATGTGGTCAGTTCGCAAACTGATACACACACACAACTTATTATCATCAAATTAATGTGCCTCTAGTGGCTGCTGGCCTTCCTAACTGAAACCATGACATAACTTGTAAATTTCTAACTGAACGATGTCGGTCGACTAATTCACAATACTGAGAGCTGCGCTTAAACATTCATTTTATAACTTACAGAATTAAATTACAGAATTATTTGTAACGTTTTTACACAACTCATTGGTCTTGCTTCTTTCTAATAGTTAGTTTAAGACCAATGAGTTGTAATTCATTTCAGTTTTACTTTTAGTGCCACGAGAAAAAGTGCTAGTCGCCATTATAGAAATTCTAAATTAAGTCTAATGTTCAATATTTAAAAATACCTCGCGAATGTAAAACCTTCTTATTTGTGATCTTCTTTCAATATGCAAGTAGGTATTATATCACGTTTAGTCCTATTTGCGTCTACTGTCATTTACATTTTGTCAATCAGGAGCAAACAAAAATGCAATGTTTCGATTACCTTCACTAACACCTTCGAGTTTTGTCAATTGTATCAGTCTACATTAGAATTCAATAGATGATACAAAAAGTATTACAAAGCTGCATCTGATTTTGATGTTCTGTCTCTGTCCATTAAGGTTCTACCTCCCGCCATCTGTGATATCTTGTAGTTTTCATCTCTGTATTCGAGCCATCTGTGATATCCTTCAGAGTTCATCGTTGTACTCTTGCAATCTTTGATATCTTGTAGTGTTCATCATTGTACGCTAGCCATTTTTTAAGCTTATATTACAAAAGCATTATACACTATGACATGATGCTATTAGACATGCATTGGAATGACAACACATCTTTCTCAGTTACTGGTGAAATAATGGTTCCCATTGTTATCGCAACGAATATCAAACACTTTACCGCGCAGCATTTATATCTGACCTCACAATTGAAGAAGTGTACACGTCTATTAGTCCAGTTTCTCTAAGCCTGTTTGTATTCATCTACTTGATAGTAAATGGGATTTAAGTGACACAATTATTACTCAGAAAATGAACGGCAATATCTCTAATGGACAAACCTTGTCAGTCTGCGACAAAAGCGCAATACAGTGGAGTTGTATGACAATAGTTTCACTCACTGAAAAAGATAGCTGATGAAAATTATATATTGGTCGCCAAAAAAAATTATATGTGAAATATAGACTCAGTGGATAAATAAATTTTATTTTGTTTTCCATTCCTGTATTTTCACATGTAAAATATATCAGTTCATTTTCACATGTGAAAATATATAATTTCCTATCATGCCATACAACGCTTCATTGTGTGTGCCCACAAAAATTGTACTTGCAACAACAAAAATGAGAATTTGTGAGCTAGAACAAATAAAACATGTCTTATATTTCAGACATGGAAATTAATCTTTGGTAAAGAAATTTGACCAAACGCCGTTCGCGTATCTCTGAAGTTATTACCCCTTATTCCCTTGACAACAACGATAAAATCCGCTGCGATGAATTGAGGAATTGTATTTCATTGCTTTCAGGCAGGATATAATAGTTTACAAAATGACAAAAATTTAATTTGCTGCCACTGATTAGATACAACCCAATACTACTGCTTTCTCAAGTCACGTATTTTTATACTGTCAGCCTATGAAACTGAAGTGAATTTACGAAAAGGGGGTCGGGGTGAGCGTGTTGTGTTGAAGAGCGAGTTTGATCTTCTAAACTTCGATTTGGGAGCAAGTTTGGTATATAATAAAAAGATAATTTTCTTTTCCTAAGTTATTACTTCGCCACTCGTTAAAATATCACGTTTTGGGTACCGCGTGATGATATATATCTTATGTTAACGTAGGAAAAGAAAATATCGTCTATGTATTGTTGTTTGGTATTACAATCTTTCAGGTAAAGATCAACAATTTCTTTTACTACATAAAGGATATGAAAAAATCAAAGAGTCAAAGACTGCAAAAATGAAAACGAAGAAAACGTTGATGTTGAATGTTTGAAACACAACTCAGAAGAACTCCTAATTACATTCACATACAGTATCGTGGCTAGGATATTTCTACTAATGATTATTGATCCCCTATGCAAAACTTATTGATGGGTCCCTGCACTCTTAATAGCTAGGATATTTGGTCCCATGTGCAAAGCTTACCGATGGGCTCTTGCAATGTTAGTATATTGCCTATTCCTAGTTTTTTTCTATAGTGTAAAAAAAGAATTTGTTTGGATGGGCTCGTGGGCCCCGCTGTCTTCGTGGGCCCCTATGCTTAGCATACTCTTGCTATATGGTAGTTACGCCCCTGATACACAGTATAGATAATAAATTACAATTCTAAATTGTTATGATTAATTAGAAAGCGAATCATATGAGTATCTTTTGAATCAAAGTTTCTGAGTGTTTGGAGCCAAACGAATGATATATTTACATCGATGAGATCAATAAAGCCAAATATTTTTCAATGCTTTTCTAGCAACTTTCACGTTTATATTGGGTTTTTTGTTGTTGTTTGCTTTTTTGTTTATGTTTTTATTTCGTGGTGTCTAAGTTGCACACATGGTTAAAGGTTATTATAAATAATTGCTAAGTAATTCAAGTATCAGAAAAAATAGCAGCATCGCAGGTGAAGGTAGAAAAGTAAAATTTTTTCACGGTATGACATTGATGAATGTATCTTTGTAAAGTATGTAAAGTATGTAATTTATAGAACGGTTGGAAAATATCCCTTAAAGATCCTATTAGTTCTTGCCATTACATGCTATCACAATATCACAAGCACAGATTAAAAAGATGCTGCACTATGTGAAAAAAAAAATTATAATTAACAATCTTTGAATTACCAATCTTGCAGAATTATTTTCATGTTGCTAATAAATCGTGTATACAAAAAATGTTTTGATATTCAAATACATAAGAGTCTGGGATGTAAAAATTTGAAGAAAAAATGCTAAATCACGAGAGAGAGAGAGAGAGAGAGAATACAAATCTAACGACATTTCGCTCGAGTCTCAAAGAATGAACTTGAAAGGTGTTAAATCATTACGTAAAAGAATCGAGAAGTGATCCCGAAACTTTTAATGCTTAGTCACCACAGAAGGTTTGCCACACATGGTCTATTCCCTAGAGTATCGATTGATTCAACGGTTTACAGAATCCACAGCGCATTTATTTGATAAATAACAAGGACAGGTAAATTAGTAACATAAGTGCAACCATTTTTTTTTACACGGGCATGCATTATATCTGGACTGATTCCAGAGGTACACGGAATCGCAGACTGCATGGTAGCGTTCTTCAATATGATTTGTCATTGATCAATAGTTTAATTACACACGTGACATAACAATATAATATAAAATAACGTTGATTTAAACGAATAACACAATTTGCTGAGGAATAAAGATGTGTAATAAGCTCATTACCTACGTATAACAGTATTTTCTGTATAAGTACTGAAAGTAGGAATACAAAAGTTTATTCAGCAACAGTATATGCACTTATTAATCAATAAAAACACACACTAATAATGTCGTATTCTGCATATAGTCTTGACTGATATCGGAAAGTATCAGCAGGAAAGTTTATTTGCATACCACATTTATATCTAAAAATCATATAAAATTAACACTGGTGTCGTAATGGGACAATCAAAGGCGCGTAGGTGAAATTTTCATTTGAAACAATTTACCATTTGCATAGACTATTTGATGAATAGTTTGAATTGAAGACTCAGATTTCCTGCATCATCTATAACTCTGAAAGGGAGTAAATATACCAATTTACAATAATCTTATTAGTAAGTTTAAATCACACCAGTGTTCCATTTGTTCAGGACACTACAAAGTAATTTCCGATATTTCCGTAAGATCTTATAGAAAGATTCTGCTATTTTTCATCTGTCCATGTAATTACTAATTTTTGTTCATCGAGGCTTACATTTTTTGTTAATTTATTTAGTGTACTTCCAAAAAGGGGAAGTGTTGTTTCTTTTAAAGAGGATTGTTATCGCCTGCCGAATTTTGGCAATGTGTCGCTAATACGAGGTTTCCAGGGCGACTGAGTGGGTTGATCAGTATTCCATGCTAGTTTTGAGAGTTCAGCAGAAAGAATAATCAATACATACAGTTTAAAACACAACATCTCGATACTCATAAATAACAATGCATCCATTTATGTTATCCCTCTTTCCTCTCGAGAAGCGATCCTGCACTTCTGAATAAGATAATGGGAGGGGGGCAGATAAAACAAGTATGTATAGGTGTGTTATTTGGATTTTTAACGTAACCGTAACAACTTTCTTTCATATCGTTACGATGTCTGCAGTGTGGCAGTTTATAGTGATGTAATGCACTGGGGCAGCATGCCGAATACATGTAGCATCATCTCCCACCCCGTCACATTATCCAGACACCAGGCCGACCAGTCCGAACACTAACCTCTTAATGCTGAGCGCCTTGCCGAGGCAGCTGTTAGTATCATTTGTATTAGTCTTTGATATGACTCGGCCAGAGTTCAAACCTGGGACCTCCCGCATCCGAGGCGGACGCTCTAACCACTAGGCCACTAGAGCGGTCTATTTTATCACTGTAATTTTACCTTATAGAAAAATGTTTCTTAATTGAATATAATTTGTCTGCGTAATATATCAAAATAACAGAGTGTACACGCAGATTGAATGTATGTCCGAGATGCTTATAAAAGACTGAACTCTTCATCAGTGCCCCTCTTCTAGAACATCACTACTTTTGTAGAGTTTGTTTTCTTTACTTTGCTTTAAGTAAATATCAGCTGGAAAAGCTTTCTAACGTATCTAAAGCGGTTCAAAGAAAGGTATCATCAGTATCTATAATAAGTGTAGAAACGTTTGCATACTGGCTAGTTAATTATTCAGACTTTTTCAAACATATTCCACTTACACGTGGAATATTCTTATGGCAAAACTTCAAAGGTCTTCAACTATAGTAGCTATACATGATAACAGGGGGTCACTATGACTTTCCGCTTAATGGGGATGATTATGAGCAGTGTCCATTATCTAGCACACAAGTATATGTCATGATGCAAGGTTTGTAAAGCAATAAGCAATATAGATGGACCAATTCCAAAACAATTCAAAGATCCTAAAACAAAAGACCATTCTTTAGAATAAAAGATTTTCAAGGCCAGGTAAGTAATATTTCTTGAATAGATTTATTTCCTGGTGATTTGTTTTCTCAATCAAATCATTAATGAGACCAATACAATCTCCAATATATCTGCTCTTTTTTATACAACATGATATAGCATTAATATTTATCTTTAGCAATATATTTTTAAAGAATATTTTTACTATAGCTTAAGAAGCACTTTTTGAGATCATCATCGTTTAAATTATAGACGTTTTGGCCCATACGGGCATGTTGTACGTCTGGTTAATATCCATAAGCGGAGTATTTAATTGATCCCGGGGGAAGGAATTAAAGCCTCGTCCCCCATGCATTACTGTGCATAAAAGGCAGTATTTCACTGAGCCGTCAGGTCTTGGGTCAATATGACTGGCTCCATAGACCTTAGCGACCTGAATGTTAGGCTATACTCGAGTGGATATAGACCCAGCACACACTCGAGTTAAAGGTAGCAATTCAGTCTGCATTAGCTGCGCTAGGTGTCAACCAAGCAGTATGTGACGCCAGTTGCGATTGGTCGCCACTATGACGTCACATAGGGACACCTAGGTTTTTATTCCCATGTGGAGGGTTAATTAATTGTTCATGAAGAGAGGAAAAAGTGCCTCTCCCTTCATGTATTTAACATGTGCTATGCACTTTTATTAATTTAATGTCCGGCGGTGGCGAGGAGGAAGGTTCGGTCAGGGAGTACCCTGCTCACTAGGAAGGCACCTTGATTTATCCAGGGTATAAATTGTTTGACTCCCTTGCCAAAAGGTTAATGAATTGTCGTCATGACGGATTTTTGGAGATATGTTCTGTGCCGTTTTTTTTAAAGGATAGTACCGCACCAGTGACAGCTTAGTGATAGTCTGTAAGGTTATTTAAACTTTATATATTGAGTCTGATTTGGATGGGGTGGTTCTTGGTTTGGGTTCACCCTTTTGTGTAGGGTTATGTGAACTTTCTAGGGCTTAATGGTGAGCCGTTTGTGCAACTGGACTTATGGTCCTTGGGGTTTGGATCACCTCATATATTCTTAAGTTTCGGGTCCCAACTAGTTTCGCTAGGAATTTTGTTGCCGCATTATGCAGCCGGGCCTGATGGTCCCTAGGGTTTGGCACACCTTATAGATATTAATTTTGGGGTTATAGTAAGTTTTCATATCTTGATAGACTTTGCCGCCTTGTGCAGCGGGGCCTGATGGTCTTGGGCTATTTAGATCACCTTATATATTCTAGTTTTTGGGGTCTAGGTGTTCTAATTGTTTTAGTGCCTCGAGGAAGGACTGTGCCTTAGTGCAGCTGCGTTTGTTGTACTGCATATAATCTGCAGTCACCTTGAGGTAGGAAAAGATGTTAGTGTCCTTAATTTCATTTTGTAGGATTGTGGTGCCCTAGAAAAAAAATTAATTTTTTTTAAAGAAAGAAAAAAAAAATACAATAAACGAAAATAAATTTTTTAAAATTTAGATTATGGGTTTTTGCAGTTTATTTCTTTTTATGTGTGTGTTTAGGGTTGTACTAAGTACTTGTTAATCTACCTTTATGTTTGATTTATTTTCCTAGTTTTTGTACGAAGCTATTAGTATGTTGTTAATTTATTTTCAGGCTAAGTCTATTTGATTAAGACATATATTTGCCGAATACTTGGGTCGCTAAGACATGTCAAAGACATCTGTTCTTATTTATTCCCTAATTTTAAATTTATTAGCCTGTCTTCATTTTCAGGCTAAATCTATTTTGACAAGACTGATGCCGAGTACTCGGGTCGCTAAGACTTGTCAAGGACATCTGTTCTTATTTATTCCCTAATTTAAAGTTTGTTAGTCTGTCTACTAGTTTGGGTAGGTTTGGACTTATTTTGTTTTGATTATTATCCTAGCTTGTGGATAGAGTTATTTATGTGATGTTATTTTCAGACTAAATCTATTTTGATAAGACATATATTTTTGCCGAATACTCGGATAGCTAAGACATGTCAAAGACATCTGGTCTTGTTGTACCTTACGTTTAGTTTGTTAGCCTGTCCCCTAGTGTTAAATTATTGAATGGTATTTATTTATTGTTTAGCGGGTCATACAATTTTGTTTAAATTCCCCCCTTTTTCCCAATGTCGGTGAGGAAGTTTATAACATTTTTGTAAGTAATGTCCTTATTTAAGTTTAGTTCTTTGAGGGAATCTTGATATGTCTGTGGGGGCCTTATTTTACGTTGTTTAGTCCTAAACTTAGTTCTTTGGTTTCCATACCTTTGGCATGTGTTAAAAACATGTTCTTACTGTTCTTAGAGTGGATAGTGTGGGCATTTGCCATTTGAGTTTATGTTGGTTGTCAAATATTTCCCAAAGCTGCTGGCTAATTTAGTTTTATCTATTAGTATCCTATTGATAAGTTTTTGATCCTGACGTCTAACGAGTTGTGTTGGGTTGGTATGTCTTGCGACATAATTTAGTAAGGAGTATAGGTTGCGTCCCTTTTTGCTGCTATCCCATTGTTGTTGCCACTTATTGTCGATTTTAATTCTGATGATGCTATACAATTCGTGGAAGCTGTTGTATAATGCTATGGAGTCATTTCATGGAGATATTGTTTAGCTACTTGGTCTGCTTTATCGTTACCTGCTAGTCCGATATGGGAGGGCACCCACATGAACTCTATTATATGTTTGTTATTTAGCAGTTGCTTAATTAAGTGGTTGGTTTCCTTCAGGAACTTGCTTCTTGTCATAGGGAGGTTTGATTTAATCGAGTTGATGACGCTAAGGGAATAGCTAATGATAACTATTTGTCTAGTGTTTGTGAGTTGAGTCCATTTTAGAGCTTCAATAATGGCCCTGAATTCGGCTGTGTAAATGGAGCAGATGTCGGGTAATCTAGCTCCGAATTCTGTGTTGGTTTCAGGGATTACTATCGCCGCAGCAGTTTTGTACTCTTTTGTAATTTTTGAGCCATCGATGTATATCTTGGTGTACCCAATGTATTTTCTTCTAGCTCGGTTAATATTTTTGTCCTTATATCATGTACCTGGTCTTGTTTGTTGCCATAAGTAAGGGCTATTGTGTTACAATAGGGTTACCTCCCGTCCATGGTGTTGGGTTGGGGTAACTGCATTGTTCAGCTTGTAGAGTGGGAAGGATAAGATCTTTAGTTAGTTCGTTAATTTTCTTTGCACCGGGTGTCTGTGGTTTCAGTTGTTTAATGAAAGGGATATTACTCTGTTGGATAATTTTCATGGTGGGGTGGCTTGTTTTGTAGATCGAAACTCTTGCGGCATACCTTAATATGCTTTTGTTTCTTCTTAGTTGCAGTGGTAGTTCTCCCGTCAGTATTTGGAGCTCTTCTAGGGAGGTTGAGTTTAGTGCTCCAGTGCAAATGATTAGTGCCTTATGTTGTATGGAATCTAGTTTACTAAGTGATGTTTGGTTAGCTGATGCATAGACTTGGCATCCGTAATCTATTTTTGCTCTTATAAGTGCCTTGTATATTGTTAAAAGCGTTACTTGGTTGCCCCCCCCCCCCATGTAGTTCCCTTGAGGTTTTTTAATAGACTTAGATCAGCTTTACATTTTTTGGGTGAGCTCTTTAATGTGGTGTTTCCATGTTAGGTTTTCGACAAGGAACAATCCTAGGAATTTGGCCATTTTGACAAATGTTGTTATTTCCTCTTGTATGTGCATCCTCTTTATGGTATTTCTATTGTGTGGCGGGAACATAATGGATTCCGTTTTAGTGTTGGATATTTTAAAACCCCATTTGTCTACTCACTGACCTATTTGGTTAAGACTATTTTGCATTTGCTCTATGACTGTTTTGCTGTTTGGATTGGCTGCTTTCCAAATCCCACTATCGTCAGAAAATTGGGACAAATCTACCTTATTTTTGTTAATTATAGTGGCGTGGTTGTTTACCATGATGTTGAATAAAGTCGGGCTAAGAAGGCTACCTTGCGGCGTGCAGTTTTCAAGATTATATATATATATATATATATATATATATATATATATATATATATATATATATATATATATATATATATATATATATATATATATATATATATATATATATGTATGTATATGTATATATATGTATGTATATATATATATATATATATATATATATATATATATATATATATATATATATATATATATATATATATATATATATATATATGAATATTGATCACCTACTTTTGTCAGTATCTTCCGATCTGTTAGGAAATCTGCTATCCAGTTATGTATGCGGCCAGTTATTTCGTATAGATTAAATTTCGCAACAAGACCTTTTGTCCCGACCAAATCGAATGTTTTTTTCTAGATCGAGAAATACTGCGAATAGATGTCTATTGCATTTGCGTTTTGCATTAAGTGCTAGCTTGATGCTTGCTTCGAGTCTGAACTATTGGTCTAGGGTGGATCTTTTGTTGCGAAAGCCGCTTTGTGTTTCTGCAATGTAGTTGTTGCTTTCTAGATGGTATTTTAGTCTGTCGTTAATCATTGTTTCCATTATTTTGCATATGTTATCATTTAGAGATATGGTTCGATATGCATTGATGTCATTTTGGGTTTTTGCCAGGTTTGGATATTGGAATGACGATAGCTTTTTTCCAACTTTTGGGTAGTTGGCCCTTCCGCCAGCTATTATTAAGTCGATCTAGTATGATTTCGGTTATGTTTTCCGATATATGTTTGTATATTTTATAGCCGAGTTGGTCTTCTCCGGGTGAGGCTTCCTTTTTCTTAGCAAGTGCAGCTATCCATTCTGTTATCTTGAAGTCCTCATTTAGATTGTTTGGATCCTAGGTCGGAGAAGATTTGGATACTTTTGTTCTACATTTTGGCGGTGCTCTATGAATTTTTGGGTATGGTTAGAGTTTCTGCTCATGTTTGCAAAGTGTGATGCCAAGCAGGTTGCCTTTCCTTTGTTGGTTAAATATCCAGTCAGTTTGGGAGTTGGTTGCTTACTTTTCCCCTTTATTGCTTTTATCTTGCCCCATACCTGTTTTGCGTTGGTTTTGAAGTGTATGTTAGAGCAGAAGGCTTGCCAGGATTTTTCTTTTGCATTTCGGATTATTATTTTCATTTCTTTTTCCCTATTTTTATAACTCCTAAGGTCATTGGAGTTCCCTGTGTGTTTAAATCGATTAAGGACATTTGTTTATATTTTTGAGCTACTTTACATTCTTCGTTCCACCATGGGACAGTAGGTTTAAGTTGTTGTCCTCCTATTCTGAGTACACTTACTTTAGCTGCATCAGTTAGGGCGTTCATTACATTTCGATTGTATTGATCTATGTTATCATTATAAAGATCTGCTAGAGTTATTGTAGAGAGTGCGATTTTAAATTTATCCCAATCGGCTTTGTCACACCTCCATCTTGGTATGTTGTTAGTTGGGTATGTTTGTGTCATTATGAGATCACCATTCACAACATATATACGTCTCCAGTTTTTCAGTAGATTGTTTTGTTTTCCTTCTTTTGGAATACAAGTTATGCCCCTTTGTTTGTATGTCATTGAAAAAGAATTATTTTCATGAGCATAATTCGTTGTTCTTACTATAGAAGGTCCAAGATGTTTATCATAAAATTTACAGAATGTGTAACTTAATTTTCCATTTTGAAAGTTTTGTACTGCAAAAAGTCATTTTTGTCTCGAAATTGGAATTTGAACTTAAAGTCCCTATCATCTGGATATAATTTATTAGTGTCATGATTGTCACAAATACCTTTCTGTAACTCTAGAAATGATATAGAATTCGATAAAATAAATTTGACTTTTAATTAATAGTCAATTATATATAACTCGATATTAAGATAAATCTCATATGCTAGTTTTCTGTAAAGTGGCTTTTTGCAAGTTACGAAGTATTTACTGTTTTTTCTCCCTTTACTTCCCGTCTAGTTTTTTTCGTCAGTATAATAACGTTAACTTTTTCTTCATTAATACTCCTTACTCTTGCTTCTAAGAAATCAGTCTCTTCGTGTGTGCTATCAAACTGATCACTGGCATATAAGATCTTTCGTTTGTTATAGTCATCCTTTTACTGTTGTTCTGCCTGTCTCTTCTTGACAGATGAATACGATATTGTTGTTTTTTTTTTTGCGTATCATTATTTTGAGAGTTTCCTAGAATAATTGATTACAACTAGTAAACTGCACGGTGTCAAAAGTTTCATATTCATCAAGTTTATATTATTCAATCATTACAAAAATGATCTATATCAGTTATTCAGGATCACAGAAAAAACTTACCGAATTTTCATTTCACGATTTTGTTCATTTACTTTAATATATAATAGAAATGGTGAAGTTTGGATGTTTGAAAATTAAATTTCTCTTACTATGCACAGGATCTCTGTATAGTCTGGCCAAGTGGTCGTGTTCGTGAACTTTGTTTAGAAATAAGCAACAAACGTTTATTAACTCGAAATGCTGTCTTCTACAGTTACAATCATATATATTTTTGAAAACATGCCCACGTGGTTTGTAACATTTATGAACTTTTAACTAAACAAGACAACTTGTCCATCTTTGAGCATTATATCTATCGAATTGTTTACATAGTGACGCAGTCTTTAGTGTTCTGGTAACTGTATGGAGCATGACAAAATAAAGCACTTTTAACAGATATATTGTTTCTCTTATCATGACACAAATGGTAACAAAACTTTTCGTTCCTACGCAATGGTGCCTTCCATCGTTATAAATATTAAGATCGCTTGAGTTGAATATGATCAACAATGAAACGTTTTTATCCCTTTCCGTTTCTGTCATTCTGACATGTCTGATGTAGTGTATTTCTCTGCCTATTATCAGTTGTTGCTTCTGTTGATGTCCTTCCCCTAGAATTTCTTCTCATCTTGTCATCATCTGGAAGGGACACGTTTTGTCTATTTGCGAGACCTTAACTACATACTGACTGATCTATCAATTTCATTTTTAGATTCGCTTATGTCTTACATTTTCATCTATTGAACCATCATGCATGTTTGTGTATGTTGTACTTGAATGATCTATACTTATGATAGCCATTAAAAGTATGCTTATTCATATTGGGTTGCTCACAATGCTAAATTCCTTTCTACGGATAATTATAAGTTACTGCATTTGTATGGGAAAATATGAACGAGTTTTGGGATGGAATACTGTACGACCTTGGGAGTGAAGTATATCCTTCCGACAAAACGGGTCCATATTTTCCCATACAAATGCAGTAACCTTTTTATTATATGCTCATTTTTTTAATTCTACCTAAGGTTTAATTATATGAACAAAATACACTACAAGAAACAACGTAAATGAATGAACGCCGTATTCCAAACTAAATACACAAGCGCAGATTTGTCATTACACAATAACATCATTATTAATGCGCAAATAACTCCGCCCAGATAAATTTGAACTTAGTCGCGCGCTTGACATAACTTTCGAAAGAAGATGGCGTGTCTAGTTAAAATTGAAATTTGCAGTCATATTGTGAATGAATGCGCATTGCAACAACTTTTCCATTTGATCTGGAATGAATATATTTTGGTATTTTTTTCTCGATTCGACGAAAGTTTGTGATTTTGGACTGGATTCATCTGTGCAAATTATACATGAAATATATCGGATTGAAGCTGCGCGGGAGAAACATGTTTACATCTGCAAATGTGTTTCTGTTTCTGTCACTGAATGTTTGAAATCATAATGTGGGGAAAATATGAAGTTTTTCAATTGCAATTATCAAAAAGACGCTATGGAATTTAATGCTTATTTTCTTTTGAGTGCAGTAAGGAGGATGCAATTGCAGTTATCATCGAAATTACAGCACAATTTCGAAATGTGTAATCCAGATTGAAAACCTATGACATGGATCATGTAATTCGGATTTGCAGAATAAAGAAAATACATTTTGAGGAAATTCAGGATGTAAAACTGTAAGTATATTTTATTTTGCCATTGTTATCACCAGCTAAAGAAGAGAGTATAGGATTTGTCACTTGCATGTTATTTGTAAGGACTTTATCTTGCGTATCTTATATAATGTAGCTAACCTAAATCGGTAACATTGTATCAACGCGGATTGTGCCAAAGCAGCTGGTATGTGGCAGTCCACGAAACATCTCTTTTAGTTCCTTCAGAAACAAATTTAAACAACCACAACGTAAAGAACCTCTTACGCGAGTGTACATGATTTGTGTACAAATCAAAAGTGATGGCGTCTGCGTCCATTGTTTGTTTACAATAGAAAGTAGTTTCTTTATGCACGTGAATGCTATATGTGTATTGTCGCGCGAGTTCAGTATCGGGTAATACTGAACAATTCTGACAATGTATATTTAACGGGGGAAAAAATGAGCATATAATAATGTTAACTATTGAATCATTTCAAGCATATATTTCATATTTCCTTTAACGTGCTGTCGAGATTTGATGTGCAATATACCAAAATGTGTTCAGTGAAAGGATCAATTTCACAACTGTTCAATATATTAAACAGACGTTCAGTGATCTCATTCATTTCACTTGTATTTAATGTCGAGTAGATGTTTGGTGACATGACCCATTTCATATGTGTTCAATATGTTTGTATGTCTTATTTAAAGATAAAAATTAAATTTGTCTCGAATTATGATCAAATGTGATGGTTTAGTTTCCAATTTGCTTACCCACATGTCTTAGTTCTTTTCAAGTCTGGAAACGTATTAAAGAAATTTTCCTTTTTACTCACTTTATTTGAAAACGCTAAATAACGTATGGAACCCTTCATCACTGATTTTTAGCTAGCAAAATTTTGGAACATATTTCGCAGATACTTATGCTGTTTTAAATATTTCAAGTTATTTTTGTTGTCGTCATGCTTTGTACGGACTTTGACATCATTTTTCTGTTTCAGCGTGCTTTTAAGGACGTTTTTCATCATTTGTCTGTGTCAGAATGCTTTGCACGGACTGTGTCATCATGCTTTACATGAACTAAGCCTTCATGCTGTAGTACGGCCCGACAGTATGTGAAAATTTACTAGGCAACTGCATGTGTCCCATGGTGGCCGAGTGGTCGAAATCGTTTGCTTTTAATGATCACAACCATCTCACCACTGTCCGCGTGGGGTTTGAATCTAGTGCTCTTCCAGTGTGGATATGTGAGAAAGCTTTCCAGTAGCTTCGCGTGGGTTGGCTGTTCTCATCGGATTTTCCGGGTTCTTCCTCCACCAGTTTTATTGGCCGCGGTAAATGCGCGGTAAATGCGCAGACGTTTACAGGGCTGCCAGGCTAATCTAATATTTCAATTATCTTAATGTGTGTAGTATACCAAAGACTTTGTTATTTATATCCCTTGTGACTCAATAAATTTCAAGTTTGAAATCTGGAGGAGTAACGCGTATTTTGTCCGTTTAATTAATGTTTCTATATCGAATCAGCTAAAATATATTTCAAAGTTTTCAATTTACTAGCCACTTCTTAAATTTCAATAAATTATTTGAGATACAAAACTATGTCCGAATAACCTGCTTCTGATTAATATGTCACTTTTTTGGCAACAAATGTAAGATATTGAGGCATCTCGTATTGGTCATTACCTTCTGCAATCACGTCTTTTACATGATGGCT
Source organism: Sinohyriopsis cumingii (assembly GCA_028554795.2). Classification (NCBI taxonomy): domain Eukaryota; kingdom Metazoa; phylum Mollusca; class Bivalvia; order Unionida; family Unionidae; genus Sinohyriopsis; species Sinohyriopsis cumingii. Next base: position 46,033,285 of record CM068830.1, on the reverse strand, counting down.
GAGACAAATGTAAATCGTATACTACTTTTTCACGCTGATTTCATTGATAATAACAATTCCATATCAGATTGAATATAAAAATAAAACTGTCTTGTGTTCCATTCTAGATTGCAACTCGTTAGCGTTAGGAATCGAATGGACATATATGTTTAATTTGAGTGTCTGTGCAGATTTATTTATCGTACTTGATACAAAATTGATCATAGCGAAATGGAGATATTATATATGTACTAGTTGCAAAACAGAGAAGCATTGAATAATTGTGTGGCAGTTCGAATATAGCCCTCAAATTCGTCTCAGTTTCTGTCTTTTATTTATGAAATTTAACACCTTGAATGCAAACTAGTCTGGGTTTGGGGTGAACAGGGAACCAGATCCATCCCATTTAATTTCACGCAACATAACTCCAAACAAAAGCTTTATCAGTAAGTTCCCAAACACATGCCAAAGCCATCAAATCCCAATTATGAGTATGTTATTATATTACATCATCAACAATAAACTAGTCAACCCAGCCAGAAGTATGTCAGAAACTACCTGTCAGCGAGGGCAATTTGATGAACCGTCACGATTGTGTGAGAGAAAGATAAGGTTTAAACAGACATTAAATCAAACAGAAATATCTGCTTCCAAATGCAAATTTCCGATCGCCATCGGAAATTTGACAGAACATTTACCATACAAAGCAAGTGTTTCACATGTGCCCAAGGTTTAATTTCGGTCGAGTAATATTTGCCTTCTGATGCAGATATCGGTCGCAGCTACAGAGAGTCAAATGAAACGCTGCTATCTTTCTCACTCTCTCCGTATATATATATATATATATATATAGAGAGAGAGAGAGAGAGAGAGAGAGAGAGAGAGAGAGATTTATATATACAATGTGTGTGCGTGCGTGTATGTATGCATGTGTGTGTGTGTGCAATTGTTTTTATATCTACTTAGGATACATTTCATTCTTCAAATGTCTACATCAGTATGATTGACTTAACTGTACAGTTATGTCTCCAAATGTCTACATCAGTATGATTGATTTGACTGTACGGTTATGTCTACAAAGGTCTCCATCAGTATGATTGATTTTAATGTACTGTTTGTACATAGAAATGTATGTGTCTTCATATGTCTACATCAGTATGATTGATTTGACTGTACGGTTCGTACATGGAAAAGTGTGTGTCTTCAAATGACTACATCACATAATTGATTAGCCTGAACGGTTCGTACATAGAAATGTATGTGTCTACAAATGTCTACAGCAGCATGATTGATTTGCCTGTACGGTTTGTACATAGAAATGTATGCGTCTATTAATGTCTACATCAGCATGATTGATTTGCCTGTACGGTTTGCACATATAAATGTATGTGTCTACAGATGTCTACATCAGTACGATTGATTTGCCTGTACGGTTCGTCCATATAAATGTATGTGTTTATTAATGTTTACATCAGCATGATTGATTTGCCTGTACGGTTCGTAAGTATAAATGTATGTCTATAAATGTCTACATCAGCAAGATTGATTTGCCTGTACGGTGCGTACGTATAAATTTATGTCTACAAATATCTACATCAGTATGGTCGATTTGCCTGTACGGTTTGTACATAGAAATGTATGTGTCTACAAATGTCAACGTCCGTATGGTTGATTTGCCTGTACAGTTTGTACATAGAAATGTATGTGTCTACAAATGTCCATATCAGTAAGGTTGATTAGCCAGTATGGTTTGAACATAGAAATGTACGTGTCTACAAATATCTACATCAGTACGACTGATTAGCCTGTACGGTTCGTACATATAAATGTATGTGTCTACAAATATCTACATCAGTATGATTGATTTGCTGTACGGCTCGTACATAGAAATGTATGCATCTATTAATTTCTACATCAGCATGATTTATTTGCCTGTACGGTTTGCACATGGACGTCGTAGATGTAGAGACAATTTTGAAAGGAAATGTCAGATAATAATAATAATAATAATATATTTGTAAATGCGTAATGATGAGGCACTGATTGTAAAGAAATGTAACGGTTTAGTCAAGAGAAGATATCAGAGGTAAATCGTCAAATCCGATACCCTGAAACATTAATGTTTGTACGACTGTTTCTTCTATACAACGGTATTTTACACAACACCATGTTAATGGCGATGAAGAAAGTATCATCTGATATACGTCTCAATATCAACTCTACAAATACTGACTCTTTGTGATTCCAATTATATTTTAAAATAACTTGTATATTCAATGACAAATCGAGCTTGAAAGTGACCGGGTACATGATCGGCCTTAGCACTGGGTGGTCCTGTTTAATAAAAATACTGCTTATAGCTCAAGCTGTATTAGCAAAAAATACTTACTTCAAATTTTTAATATTTTGTTTAGACTGTGGTATCTCTTTTTTTTTCTCCCCACGTTGTAGCAGCGAGAGAAATCGTTTACCGTCTCCATTATTTTGTATAAACTTGATACACGTTTTTCATTCAAGTCTCGTTTCACATTTTTGTCAGAGGGGAGAAATAAAGGTTAGTATAGCTGAATATATCATGCGTCAAACGTCTTGCAAAAACTAACCATATGTACATAAAAAAACATGGCTTTTAAAGTGTTGATATGAAGCAATTTGATAATACCAATGCTATTGACATATCAAATTGTGATCCCACCATGGCGCAATAATACATATATATGAACATTCTCACGACTGATCAACGATGAATTTCTACACATTAATCGTTAGTGACATATGAAAATAACGATAAAAAGTATTCATTTTCTTCGCGATCCTTTCTGTTTTTGTTCCCCCTCCTCTCGCATGCATAACGGACAACTACGCAGAAATGTGGAGTGAGCGAGAAAAGGAATTTGGGCTGGATTAAACCCACGAAATAGAAATTACAATAAGTAACCTATATGAATATGGTTCGTCGTAATGATATGTGTGCACTTTCCTTGGAATTTATGAAAAGTTATTTATCAATGATACAATGTTGAAAACCATGTCTGCATTCTACGTTAAATTTCTGGGTTACGTGGTACATATACTGCGATGCATTTAATGCTTTGTTATTGTAGTTGTTTCCTGAACAAACTATAATGTTAATAAAATCGATTATTATTAATTAAATATGAAAATGTCACAGGCCCTTCTCTCTCTCTCTCTCTCTCTCTCTCTCTCTTAGCAAGATACCTCTCTCTCTCTCTCTCTCTCTCTCTCATCTTAGCAAGATACAGGCTAAAATCTATGAAATGACAGTCGAAGAGGATTTTCGTTTGTGTCATCCCATGATGTCTCTGGACTTCCAATATATTCCAATATTGAATGTGTTGATATGCCTGTAGTCTCGAATGTGTGAATGTGCCAATGGCCAGAAGTGTGGTCATGCGTTAACAGACTTTTCGTGTATCACAATAACAGAATCCAAAATGTCCTTGTCTGATGTCACCATAATTCCAAATTTATGTTTTAGTCCAATAATATTATTGAGCACTTTGCAACTTATATGAATAATAATAACTTGAATAAATATGTCTAACCGAATTAAAAACTGAACACAACAATGAGACTAATTCTACTTCAGATGTTAAGGCAATATAGAATAATTCTTAGGAGATAAATATTATCTACGCCTTAGCGTGGTATATTCGAGGATTCATTTGGAATTAAGGAATGGTTTCATTTTTAAATTGGCGTTCTTTACATGGGTTTTATTTGTAAAAATTTTAATAGACACAATTCTGTTAAGTATGAGTCTAAAACTGAGCCTCATTTTTCACAAGGTATGTTGCCTATATGTTAGAAATGTGCTTTGGACTTAATTTCGCCAACATATGACCTATGTTAAGTCAAAACGTAGAACATCTTATTGGTAACATTTATGTCAGAATTAAGTTTCAACCCGTCGAAAATGAAGACACCGGGCCGGTAAATATTAGGTCAGACTTAAAATATCAGCCAATAAGATCGCTGGATTCTAATCTTAAAAATAAGTCGAAACTTACGTTCTATTGGTAAAATTCAAACATTTTGCCACATTCGACCAGGCATATTAAATATGGAACGAAACCACTGAACTATGAGGCTAAACGGTAACAGTGTTAGAAGTGGCTGACATCAGAGATGACCCCAATATGCGCCACTACAGGCACGTAAGGGAAATCCATGTTAAATTACTAGTCTATAAATTTAAACATGGGAATGGTATTACAGTCTTAAAGTGTACAGCCTCAAATGGGAAATGAACATTACGTCACATGTTTGAGGCCATACTACCCACCCACCCCAGTGTAAGCTATGGAGTTTAAGAATGTGTGGCCTCAAATGGTTGTATAGCCTCAAATGGGATTGGTAATATATTTTGTATCAACAATCCAAACACACCACATATGCATTCCAGCACCCCTCTTTCTGATTACTACCCAAACACGCACCTCTACCATCCAAAGAAAAGGATAGGAGTTTTTATATACGCATATTTTCAGACCAACATACATATATCACACAAGAGGGGGTATGATGGCAAAGAGGAGGGGGATGAAATAGACGGATACTTTTACATACAATCAAAGATAGAAAGTGTTTACAGACACGCTACTATACTCTTACACACAAACACACTATCACTAGGGAAGGGTAAAGGAGGTTTTAAGGGATAGTAAAGGATCGAAAAATATAGATTTTTTCATTCATCAGTTTAAAAAGAAGTGTTATTTATTGTTGAATGCCTGTAGGAACATTCGGTGTGTCTACAATTTAAAATGTTATGTTTTGCTGCACACATCTGGAAACTATTACAATGTTAAAAAAATTCCCTTAATTATAGATATGAGAACTGTAAGAAAAGAAACACCAAACCTTTGATCTATCAGCAGTTTGAAATCAGGTGACAAAATATGAGGTTATACACTGGTAAATTTTTACCTAGATAATAGGAATAGTCTATTCTGATCGATTTTTAAATATTTTTTCTTACTCTATTCAAGACATGAATTGCAATCAATTACCTGCGTATTGTCAACCAAGAGATTTCTTGTATTGTAATATTTTTGACATCATGCCTAAAAAAAAAAAAAAAAAAAAAAAAAATAACATGATCGGTTCGCGTTTCGAAACTGACAAAAATATCTTCACTTAGACATGCTACTGTATCGGGCGACGGTCAATACACAGAGTGCGAAAATGCTACTTTATTGAGTGTCGATTGAAGGGATGGTACTGTAGTCTGGCGATGAGTGTTTAGATTGAGACAGTTAACATTACGCCGTAATGAAAGACAGGGAATTAACATTAAACTGGAGTGACAAACTGACAGACAGACAAACAGACAGACAGGCAGTCAGACAGACGGACAGAGGAGATGGAAAAGACAGAAAAGTAGGGCACCACTTTTGTTCTATTATTTTAAGGAATTTTAGGACAAAGAGAAATTAACATTATCTTACCCTTTTTATGATTACACACCCACACCCCGTAATATATATTGAGAGGCTACAAATACTGTTACAAAATTCCTTATTCCGTGGACAAGAGAACAGGAAGAAAGTTCTTGCTCTATCGGTAGTCTTAAATTAACTGACTGAAAATAGGACAAACATTGTTACAGTTCTAATTAATTTTTCCCTACATGCGTGTTTTGGCTCTAGAACGAGAGTGCAAAATGACGGGTCATTGAAGCTATACTTAATTACAAAGCTGGTTGCTTCTTTTTGGTTACTTTGTTTTTGATTTCGTAAAACAATTGATCAAATGTTTTTTTTTAAAAAAATCTCGTGTCACACTGCAGTATCAAAATAGGTATACTCCTACACAAAGCTATCTAACAAGCACAATCACAATTAAACTCAATATTAATATAAGCCATTACATTTAATCACTGAATAAAAACTCGTTCTACAATTATTTTGAGGTATAAAATCCTGGAATGTGTGTGTGTGTGTGTGTGTGTGTGTGGATTTTTAACGTAGCTTTTCAGTCACTTCTCTACGATATCAGCAGTGTGTCAACCCATAGTGATGTCTAACAATGTGGCATCATGTCACATACATGTAGCATTATGTCACATCCAATCACATTATCCTGACACCAGAGTGACCAGTCCTAACACTGTCTTGATGTTGAGTGCCAAGCGAGGTAGCTGCTACTGCCATATTCATAAATCTTGGGTATGACTCGGCTGGGGTTATAACCTGGGAACTCCCTCGTCCGAGGCAGACGTTCTAAGTACTTAGGCCGCCAGGGCGGTCTAATTTTGGAAAATAAAATACAAAACTAAAGTAAAATTTCACGCAATCTTTTTGACTATTGCCAGATTATTGAAGGTCACTTAAAACTGAAACAGATTTCAATCTAAATCATTTTATAAGAGACTAAGTGTGAAGAGAATTGATGCTTACCTGACTTTTCAAGTGGTATTCTAGGGATTTCAAGCCCTACCCAGTGCTAGAGCTTGCCAGATAATATAAACTTTCTGAAACGAAAGCATCTTTAACAAGGAAAGAGGTAAAGAATATTTTAGTTCACTATTTGGTGGAAAAGGACGTTTTGGATTATAGTGCTTTGTGTTTGATTGGTTGTTATTGTTGTTGTTGTTATAGGGTTTAACGCCATTTTTCAGCACAAGATAGGCTATACATGGCGGCCAGTATTAATTGTGGAGGAAGAACCCGGGAAAATCCCAGAAAGAACCACCGACCCACGAGAAGCTACCAGCAAGCTTTATCACATATCCACATTGGCCGAGTGTTTGATTGGTAAGTCTGTCTCTGGTTTTGATGGGAAATTAAAGAAATTACGGTTAAAAAAGCAGAAGGAATTGCAATTAATAACGCTTCAGTTTCAAAAATTAATTATAGAAATGCAAACTAATAAAGAGGAGAATTAGAGGCAAATGCAGAGAGAGAGAGAGAGAGAGAAGGCGATAGGCAGAGAGTTAAAGAGGAGAGGAAATACAAAATGAAAGGAAGGGGCCAGGAGAAAAGAGAGAGAGGGAAATAAGATGAGAGAGAAAAAAGATAAAATTAAATGTAGATACAAAGGAAGGAAGGATGGACGGACGGAAGGAAGGAAGAGGATATGAGAGGGAAATACAACTGCAGATGCAGAGAGAAGAAATGGAAATGCAATATAGATTAAAACAATTAGAACCGGAAGGCGGAGCAAGCACACAACCACCCACCCCCAATTATACAGAGGTTCAGATTTTGATGTTGCCAGAAATATTAGATTAGTACAGGTTAGTACCTCCTTTTCAATAAAAAAGTAGACAAATACTTTTCCTCACTTTGAGAAAATTGCAGAGCACCTGAAATGGCCAATAGAGCATCTGACTTTATTATTACAAAGTGAACTTACTGACAGCGCTCGTGAAGTCTTTCACTGTCGGTACACCAAAACAGATGATTATGACGTGGTTAAGGAATGTGTTTTATAGGGTTATGAGTTGGTACCAGAGACATACGGAAAAGTTAACGGTGTCACCAAAATGGATTTGTTTCCAATGCCAAGAATAGATGATTGCATCGATAAGATTGAAATGCGAAATAGGTCACCAAGATTGTCCTTTTAGAGTGATTCTGGCAAATTTCATTTTTTAAGCCTATTTTATTTTCATAATTGATAAAATTGGATTGGGCACAAATTCTTATAACTAAAATTAACCCTCTTCCTACATGAAACAACTATTACAACAAATTCGACGTGACAACAGAATAATACTGAAACATTATTGGAGAGAGAGAGAGAGAGAGAGAGAGAGAGTATTTTTTGTATCTATAAGTGGCGGAATGTAATTTGAATAGTTTATTTATTTTAAAAAGGATTTTGTAATTTTCAAAAATGTTTTAGGAGAAATTTTTTTCGGGGTCTGAAATATGCACATCAACATTATCCATATATTGCTTGTTAGCACACGCTTTCGTGTTTTTACTTTATTAGTGATTTGTTTGAATTTATTCCATTCGATTGGCTTATCAGGATTGATGGCAAATTTATGTGCTATATCCTTTTTCCTTATAATTTGTCTTAAGTGGCAATCAAAACACAGATTTACAAGGAATACATAAAGTTCGGAATTCTAATAGTTTGGTTTTGAATATATCAGTTACCAAGTTAATATCGCTTGGTGTTAGCAATATATCTGCCCAGCTAGTTCCTGTTATCAGAGCGTTCAATTTCTTAGAATCAGCTTTGTTTTGAAATGCAGACACGGCGCATGTAGGCTGCTTGGAGGTGCAAGTTAATGCTTACTGATATATTAGGAGCATCATGATCACTAAATTCTCTATCAATTTATAAGATGTCTGTGAGAATTATATTTGTACCACTCCTTACAAATACTGGAAGAAGCAAGGTTTGGTAGTAGAAGTAACTCGTTTAGGATTTCTTATTACGTTTTTACACTGTTTTATGTCATAAATGGACTAAATTTGCAGAAGTAGAAAGTACAAGCAAATTAGTGTTGAAGTCCCCCATAATAATAATGCTTATAATTGTCACTGACGATATCAACTGAAGCTTCAAAACTTTTCCATAAATTGGCTGGAGTGTAGTTTGAACTGCATCCTACCACTAAGGCTAATTTATGCGGAGGAAGCGTAATCTCAATTCACATTAGTTCAATATCGCGACAGCCAAATTCGAATCGCTTAGACATTTGCGAAATAGCTTATCAGAAACTAGACCATGATGCCGGTCCTGTGACAATTTATATTTTGCTGAAAGGTTCTTTAGAACCGTTCAAGTTTTAAACAATCCATGTAGATGCTGGAGTTTACATGTTTCATCCAAGCATAAAACTGAAAATTCCTCCGCTGCTATACGTTCTATGTAATGAAGTTTTTGTCGGGTGATCCTAAAATTTAAATGAAGTAAAGCAATTTAGTTACCTGGATCCCAGTTTTGTTTCAATGTTCCCACAAAGAATTAGTAAGAGTGATATCATTACAATTAATGACGTATTCTTGATAAATGGCAATACAATAATTGCATTAATTGCTTACATCGAGACGAATTTGTGATTTGATTTTCATGGCTTTACCACAAAACACTAATCGGAGATCAGTATTGCGTGCCACGTACCATAATACAGGGCTCAAAAACCCAATATACAGAATTCTACCTAGCTCTAAATTACTAAAAATATATTGGTGAGAATATCCCATAAATTCCACACATTAACATATTTTAGGCTATACCTAATTGGCTAATCGCTTTCTTTGAGAAATATCAGTCCAACACCTATTCCCCACAATCAAATAGCCAGTAAACTTTGTCAAAACTACAAATGTAGACGTAAATGCAAATAGCACGTATCCAGTGTTTATTACAAATGTTAAGCTGTACCTTGTGTGATGTCGAACGGTGATTACAGGTTGAGTCTAATAATGTAAAGCATCACCCATATAACCGCGTGTGGTAAAATAAAATAAGTATAGCCTATGTGAAGTGACTTAGATTTTATGCGTAATTTTGGAATGAAACGTTTGGTTGCGCATTATCAGATTCACGTATCTCATCTAACACACGTGCTCTGCGCGTGTTACTTGAATTATATACAAATTGACGTGTTCTGAAGGATCTCTCTCTCTCTCTCTCTGTCTCTCTCTCCATGTCATGCCTCTTCATCGTGACAAGGGACATGCATCTCCTGACTTTTGCCATGCCTTTTCATCATGACAATGGAAATGCATCTCCTGACTTTTGCCATGCATTTCCACCATGACAAGAGACATGCATCTCCTCACTCTTGCCACCAATCTTCATATGTATTTGTTTGGCACTAAGTGTAGACATCAAATAATTTCGGAGCATTAAAATCTCCTAAAATTAGCATTGACTTAAGGGAATTTCATCGTAGTCTGCAATACCGCGTGATCTAATTGTTGACAATGGAAATGATTCAACCATGAAATAACGGAATACCTCAATTTGCGTTCACGTTAATACTTAATTGAAAATTAAATAAGCGGTGCATGCGACAAGTTTGAATGCTGCTGCCTGTAAAATGTTATGAATCATTGAATGTTACTAAAGGAACATTTAGTAAACTTATTTAATTCCCACAAAAATAATATTTTACTTTTAGCGTGCTCTCAGAGTCTTTGACAGAGCTAAGGCTTGTTATGTGTACCGCTGTTTGACATTGTGTAAATCACTTCAGGGAACGACCGATACTTTTTTCTTCAGAGGTGGAGATTGGGAGGTGGAGAGCATTGGGGGTGGGAGGAGATGGAGTGTGTTGGATGGACCTGTACAAGTCTGTGCATGTATGATTTTTGCTTACTTCAAAATCGGGATACAATTATTGTGCTAAAATATCAGTAGGATATAATTGCACATCTAATCATAGGGTATGACAATATGTGTAAGACATTTGAGAAGGGGTATATTTTCAGGATACTGTAATAAATCGGGTTACATGTTCATGATTGATGACAAGTCCACCACAAATTTTACCAAATTCCAGCAATATTTTCCTAAGATATCTTTTGTCTGATGAGTTGAAGCCATCAATATTTCATAATATACGTTAAAGAAAATCCATTAGAAATTATTTTAATGTTGCGTATTATGGATCGAATTTAATTTACATTGCCTCTTTCGCACTAATGGTTGAAATGTGAGTACCTGAGAGGAAATACTACCAAGAACTACGTGTTTGCAAGCTCAGCGGCCGCCTTGCCGTAGTAGGAATTAACGAGAGCAGCAAGGGGCAGAATTTGTTTAATGTAAAAGTAGCAGTTGAAATAAAATTCTCACATGCTGAATTCTATTTATTGTGTTGAAAAATGTTTATTGTCTACGTATAGCTTGAATTATGCAACATTTATTAAAATTTCAATGTTGTTTGTCGAGAATTCCGATTTCATACATTGAATCAAATGACTTGAATTGAAAGTTCCATTTCTTGTGACAAGGTTTTATATGTTATCTGTTTAATTCAGATTTCACGTGTTGAACTAAATTGTTTGTATTGTTTGTATTGATATTTTCTGTCACCCAAACATTTGACTGCATGTGTTGTTCAAGGACACTTCTCCTTCGTTGTCCATTAATAAAAAGAAATGCATGACATTCCAAATACTGGTTAAAATCAAAGCACAAAAAATAGTCTCGAGGTTAAACAAATACTTCATTACTGCCCTCTTCCACGAGTGTTTAAGCAAAGAAAATTTCTTCCATTCATGTCAAAGATTTTTACACTTTCTATTTGCCATAGCTTGAAGTTTTCTCTTTGATATCTTTGAAGAGTTAATTTTTGTCTCCCAAAATTCAAAAACCATTGTTTGGTTTTTTTATTACTATAAATATTACATTAAAATAAAAGGTTTCTCATGGCTGCGTATTGATTGAAGCTTAATGTTGTAAAAGGGGATTGAAATCATTTTATGGCATGATTGTGGCAAACATTTTCACTTTGTCGCACACTGCAAGGCAGGATTAGGTCAAGTGTTGGGGGTGGGGGTGGAGTTCCAAAAATTAAAAGGGCTCTCACTACCCTCGAAAGGGCACCAAAACAAATGTCTGTGTCTATTTTCTGAAAGTGTGCATAATCTCCAGTAAACGTGTGCAAGAATAAAACGGTTCAAATTTCACGTGACAAGCTAATGTATATTTGTGTGTGTACTTTGTATTGGGGGGGTCTGGGGGAGATGTTCCTAAAGAGCACGGACCCGCTCCCACATCCTATCTGGCCCTGCACTTCCAGAAAAATGAAAGCGTGTGCCTCAAAAGCATTTCGCTCAGGATCTAATAAGAACATGGTAATTATTAAAGGCGTGCGGCATTACCGATATACCGAGGTGAGTTTTTTCCGTTGGAACGTACCATGGTACTTGTTCACTGTACCGGCACTTCGGTGGACCCGACCGAAAGGAATGTGTGGAAATTCCGGAGTAATCTTATCACGAATTTTATACTGACAGAATGTTTTCATTTTTATGACAAAATAATTCCCAAAAAATATATTAAAAAACCTTATTTACAAAACAGTTACATTTGTCATAAATTAATTGTTGTATAAGTTTAAATCTAAAAACTAACTAAAATTAAATGATTACTCTTATACTATGACCGACACCCTGTGAAAGGGATTTTGCTGATATTTCAAAACTTGTTGATTAAGATAGGAAGCGTAGACATCGAAGCCTGCAAATGGCTGGCAATATCTACGACGGATAGTGCGTATTTGTATGTGCGTCAATGTACTCAATCATGTAGGAGAAATAAAAGATCAGAATTGTTAACTTCATTAGTTGATGGAACAGCATACCATCCACAGGAAATTGTCCTTACTTTGGGTAGGCGAATCTGCCACAACAATCGTTTAGCAATCCACGCTTTAGCTACAACGTGGGTAACTTGTCCTCCGATAGTAGTGAATAGGGACGATTCAGCGACAATGGGAATTAGCATTACAGACCACCACCCACCCACCCACCCCCGGGACTGTTTAGCGCCTATGTAAATTTAACATGGAGAAAAACCCTGGGACTGTTTAGTGACAAGGGAAATTAACATGGGAAATAGATTTTGGGACTGTTGAGCGACAAGGGGAATTGAACATGGGAATATGGGACTGTATAACGTCAAAGGAATTTAAACAGGGTGAGACTGTATAGCGTCAAGGGAAATTTAACATGGGATTTTTTTTTTAAAAAATAAAAAAAAAGGAGTAGGTAATTGAAAGTCAATCTCTTTTCGAGACCTATGAGTGGCCCTGAAAAGGGCCTTTGGGTTTATGTTAATGTATCCATTAACATAAAGGGCAGCGCATTGGTCTTCTTCTTGTCCTTAGGCTGCGTCTCACTGTAGGACCGTAAATCAGGACTCTTTTTAGGCATCCTTGTCTTTCTACGTAGATCCTACGTATCCACAGACTGGTGTCTGTCCTGTGGACAACTGTCCACTTGGATCGGACATACATGGGTATGCCCGTCTGGAACATCATTGAAGACACAAGCGTAGAAGATTGCACATCGGTCCACATCTTGAGGCACCGAGAACAGGTGAATCAATGCAGTGAACTGCACTTATTTATAGGTAGAGGTAGGATTGAAACGGATTGAGTTTGTTGACCAATCCAAACACGCGTTACAAAATTCAGTCAGCCCGCATCCAATACGAAGAGAGCAGTCTGTGACGTCACGTGGTCTATATAGATTCGCTAGCGCCTGTGTGCAGTCAATCTATGCGACAGTGATTCAACATGACGGAAACTCAGAAAACGATCCACTGGGGAGAGAGACCGCCCAAGGGAACCCGGACTTACTTTCAGAAGAGGTAAATTGGGATTTTGTGGATTTTCTTACCTCGCAAGAATTTGTTCCGGAACCTTCGTCACCTTCTTCATTACCGCTAGTGGAGAATTTTAGACAGAGACAGAAAGAAGACTTGGAGAAATTTATACAACGACAAAAGGAAGCGTAACAAGCTTTTCTCCTTGAGCAACAGCAGCAAGAAGAAGAGGTAAGAAAAAAACAGCAAGAAGAAGTAGCAGCGAAGAAACAAGAGGGTGAAAATCAAACCGTCACGGTACTGTTGGACATTTTAGCGGAGTTAAGAAGTCTGAAACAAATGTATCAGACTTCTTTATTACGACCGAAGAGAATACAACCTTCCCGAGCTAAACACGTCAACCCTGTGACTAAGCCTACCGTACCACCCTTAGTGATTTCAACCAAATCATCATCATCAACAGTACGCAGTCCAGAAGTAGGCTTTGCCCGTGGCAAAGGCTTAAGGCAGTTAAAGTTGATTGCTTAAACTCACCCCTACACCAAAAAAAGGCCCTTTTCAGGGCCACCCACATTTCTCGAGAAGAGATAGACTTTCAATTGCCAATAACTCAAAAAAAGAAAAAGAACCATTTTACCCTATAGTACGTGTCTGTGTATGAGTGTGTGAGTGTAGGTTCTTATTTTAAAATCAAAACCCAGAGACACTTACCTTTTTATACTTAATTTATTCTTTTATCAATAGTTACAATCCAAGTCACAATTCACAACAGAGCACTTTAAAAAGTACATTCACTTCTTCTGTCTTACTGTTTAGTCTCTCTGTTTTTTCAATTTCTTCACCGTCACAGTCTTTTCCTCCTCTTCCTCCTCACTTTCTTCCCTTCTTCTTTTCTTCTCCTGTTTCTTTTTCTTCACCTGTCTGCTATCTTCCTCCTCTTCTTCCTCTGAAGCATCCCTCTCTTCTTCTGACTCCTCTTGTTTCTTTTTTGGGCAATCTGGAGACCAATGTCCTTTTTCTTGACAATAATAACAAGTATCTTGACTTTTGTCTTTTCTAGCCTCTGTTTTTCTTTTTTGACGGGCTGGACACTCTGAAAACCAATGCCCTTTCTTTTGACAGATATAGCAAGTATCTTGACTTTTATCTCGTAAGGAAGGAGAATAGTCCGTCGGCTGGTCTGAAGAAAATTTTCTAATGACCCCTCGCAAAGCTCTGATGAAACGTTCGATTTGGCTAGTCTCTTCCATCGTTGTGCTCAGTTAGAGAGTGAAATGAATAGTGAAAGGACAAGACACACACCCTTTTATATACGCTGGTCTGCCATGACTATAAATTAGTCTATGGTGTTTAAACTTTAGTCATTTGACGTTTTTCACTCAAGATGAAACGATCCAATTCATTTGAGAAGAAAGAAGAAGAAAGTAAGAGGCAGAAACGTGATCTATCGCCTCGTACCAGGGCTGAAGTCTTGGCACAAATTCATGCCAGTGATTTTGAAGAGGACATGAGTGAACCAGAATCCGAACCTTCTAAACAAAGTTCACCACCCTCAGTCAACCCTGAAAAGTACTATTCCATTCGAGAGACGGAAAAGCGCTCCTCCAGAAAATTTAGAACCACGGCTTACAAATACACGGTGAAGTTTAAAGATTTCAAGGCTGAAGTACCGTTAGAGAAAGCAGAAGGGTTCATCACCGGGGTGTGGGATTCTTTGCTCACCACACTCAAGCGACAATGTCAACCCAAAGAAGACGATCGCTTGAGACTTTCCATACAACACGACGGTTTGAAATCCCCTGTTTGGATCGAGTTTAACAGCCCTGCAGAATTGATCGCTTCCAAAGTCATGGACAAGATTCAACACGTACAACAATCCAATGACCAGTTTGACATCACCGATGGAAAAGCCACACTGGACATGACCCACGTCTCTCCTCCTCAAGGGACCGGACAACGCAATAAGGTGTTACTGGTGAACGACCTTCGCAGCACCAAAAAGAGTCTCGTCCAAATTCACAATTCTCAAGACCAGATGTGTTTAGCCAGAGCCATCGTGGTGGGACGAACCTATGCCAAAAAGAACGACACGGTAGAATGGAAAAGAACCTGGAAAACTATTCAACGATCCGACCGAGCCAAACAACGAAATGAAGCAGAACTCCTGTTGAAACAAGCTGACCTATCCAAAGACACACCCTGCGGCATTCCTGAAATGCAAAAATTGCAAGATGTCCTAGCTCCACGCTACACCTTGAAAGTGCACCCTCAAGAAGTGCGTGGGCCTCTGTTGTTTCGAGGCCAAGACTTTAAGGACGGAAAATACATTCATGTCTATTATCACGATGAACATTTCGATGCCATTACCAGTATCACTGCATTCCTGGGATACGGTTATTACTGTGAGAAATGTGACCATGGTTATAATAATCGAGAGCAACACAAGCATTGCGGATTGAAATGCTCAGGAAGTTTGGCCTCTCCACCCTGTCTGAGCGAAGGACAAGAAAGAGTACATTGTCCTGCTTGTCTGCGCACGTTTGTCAGCCCTGCCTGTTGCCAACAAAATCTGAAGACGCAAGGTTCACAGCAGAAATGTGCTTGTCAACTCCTGAGATTGTGCCCTACCTGTGGACAAGGCCTATGTACCAATACTGTCAAGGCACACGTATGTCGAGGAAAGAAAAAATGTCACATTTGTCATCACATCGTGGACTTGGAACACCAGTGCTACGTGCAAAAATACCAACCCCCACCAGAGAAAGAGGATGGTCACAAGAAGAAGAAGAAAGCCAATTTCATCTTTTTCGATTTCGAATGCATGCAAGAGACCGGTATTCACATTCCTAATTTCTGCGTGGCTCATCGAGCGTGCGAGAAGTGCATTCAGGAACCTATCTTCAGTCATTGCCCTCACTGCAGTAAGATTCCCGGAGGGCGTGAAAAAATCTTTCGAGGACCGAACACGCTAGCCGATTTCGCAAAATGTTTCTTAGACCCCATCGACAAGACGTGGAGCAAGAGGATATCGAACGTTACGGAGATTGTCATCGTCATGCTACGGTGATGGCTCACAATTTCTCCGGATACGATGGACAGTTTCTTTTGAGATACTATAGGGAACAAGGCACCGAGCGTCATAAAGTGACTTTGAACGGAGCCAAAATCATTTTCATGCAAGTGGGACAAGTACAATTTAAAGATTCGATGAGTTACTTGGCCATGCCTTTAAGCCGAATGCCTAAAACGTTTGGAATGACAGAAATGGCTAAAGGGTACTTTCCACACTTTTTCAATACGGAAGCCAATCAACACGCCGTTCTACCCCATTTACCTGAGGCTCACTATTACGACCCCGACAACATGCGTACCGAACAACGAGAAGCTTTCTACGCTTGGTACCAGGCTCACGCCTCCGACCCTTTTGACTTTCAGGAAGAAATGTTAAAGTATTGTCGTTCCGACGTGGACATTTTACGACGTTGCTGTGGAAAAATTCGAGAACTGTTCATGGAACACGGAGGGGTCGATCCTTTGAAAGAAGCTTGCACCATTGCCAAAGCGTGTTCCTTAGTGTACCGGCAACGATTCATGCCTGAAAACACCGTAGCTGTCATCAGTCCTCAAACGACCAACCATGTCAAACGTCAATACTCGGTCAAAGCCCTACGCTGGTTACATTACTTGTGCGACAAGGAAGACAAGTGGATTCAGCATGCCCGCAACGGAGGGGGCGAAAAGACCATCGGAACGCATTCGGTCGATGGCTGGGACTTAGAAAACCCCAAGATCGTGTACGAGTTTAACGGTTGCTTATTTCACGGATGTCCCGTCTGTAATCCTTACCGTGGCACTAAAAATCAGTTTTTACAACGAACCATGGAAGACTTGTACCAGGACACTTGTCAGCGACGCCTAAAGTTAGAACAGGAAGGATACCAAGTGGTGGAAATGTGGGAACACGAATACGATCACCGTTTGAAAACCGATCCCGAGTTTAAACGCCTCGTGGAAAGTTACCAGTTCATGGACCCCCTGAACCTGAGGGATAGTTTGTACGGAGGAAGGACCAATGCCACCTGTTTGCTGTACCAAGCCGACGAAGAGAAAGGAGAAGAAATGAAATACTTGGACGTGTGTTCGCTGTATCCCTACGTGTGCAAATATTGTCGCTTTCCTGTATGGCACCCACAATTGTTGACGGAACACATCGACCTGAAAAACATTCGACAATACGATGGTCTGATCAAGTGTAAAGTTTTGCCTCCCACGGACTTGTACCATCCCGTGTTACCTCACCATTGCCAAGGCAAACTGATGTTTCCATTGTGCCGTACTTGTGCCGAAACGTGCAACCAAGATCAACTTTGCCATCACACCCAGGAAGAACGGACCTTGACGGGGACGTGGGTCAGCGTGGAATTGTTCAAAGCTCTGGACATGGGATGCCAACTGTTAGAAGTGTACGAAATTTGTCACTTTCCCAAGACACAACAATACTACAAGGGTGACCCCACGCAGAAAGGCATTTTCTCCGACTACGTGGATGCCTTTTTGAAACTGAAGCAAGAAACCAGTGGCTATCCATCCTGGTGTCACACTCCCGAAGACCAAAAGACATTCAAAGAGAAATACTATGAACAAGAATGCATCCCTTTAGACCACATCGAGAAAAACGAAGGCAGGCGATCGTTTGCCAAAGTGATGTTAAATTGTTTGTGGGGTAAAATGGTACAACGCCCGTGTTTACCCAAGACAGAATATTTGACAGAACCTTCCCGCTTCTTCCAGATGATTCACGACAAAACCAAATACATGAAACACGTGGACGTCGTTCGAGAGGATTTGATCTTGGTCAATTACGAAGAAGATCTGGACTTTGTACAAGACGACCCTTTTGGAAATGTCATCATTGCGGCTTACGTGACAGCTCATGCTCGCTTAAAATTGTACGAAGCTTTAGAACTGTTAGGGGAACGCGTCCTGTACTTTGACACGGACAGTTGCATTTACATCCATCACCCGAGTCAACAGCACCCTGACATCGAAGGAGACCGTTTAGAAGCCTGGACAGACGAGCATCCCGACGACAAGATTCTAAGTTTCGTCAATGGCGGTCAAAAAAATTACGGCTACGAATACCGGGACCCACAATGAGAAGTGCACACGCAGTGTAAAGTGAAAGGATTGACTGAATTATCGTACCAGTCGTGTGGTCAACTTTGGGGTATTGAAAGAAGCCTTGCAATCGGGAGAGGATGAACACTTTAAAGTGACCACCTATCAACCCAACAAGATTATACGTTTACCCACCCACCACATCGTCAGTCGACCCTTGGAAAAAGTCTATCAAATCGTGTACCAGAAGCGAGTGCGACTGCCCAACCACTTTACTTTGCCGTATGGACATGTTGGTATAAAACATTGGTTGTAAGCGGATAGCCACCCACCAGAAGGATGACTTCGCCACAGTAAGAATCGAGTGAGAAACCCGATGAGAACTCCAAGTTCAAACCCTACCATTTTCCGGTTTTCTTGCCTGACTATTGTGATTGTGCCCGTCGATTGGACACGTTTCAAGCATGGCCTACGGATAGGAAAGGATTACCTTCTTCGCATATTTTAGCTAGAACAGGATTTGTCTACTTGGGACCTGAGTCAGGATTGGGATACGAAGTACAGTGTTTCGCTTGCGGACTGAAGTTACGAATGGATCTATGTATCTACAAAGATTCAGCTATTCTGGAACATACTCGATGGTCTCCGCACTGTCCTTACCTTTCTATGGCCTTTCCACCCATGGCACTACGGTACAATGATGACGGCACCTTAGAGACGGTACCTTCCAAAACTAGACATAAAAAACATTAAAAAAACGATGTACAAGCTTGAGACTGCATTGCGACTAGTATAAAAAGGGACTATGGTCGAGATCGATAGTTCATTGTGACTACCAAGACCAAGCGAACAAGATGAATACTTTGAAAGAGACATCGTTCCAGTTTGGGGATTGTAAAAATGTTGTATCTTCCTCTAGTGTGACTAATATTAGATGGATAAGACCCAGGCATTGCGACGGAAAATGTCCGGAAGGAAACTGCGATTGTCCATGTGGTTACCATTGTAATTGCGTAACGGAGTTTGCAGACGATTGCGATTGTGAGCCTTGCGATGGGAACGATGCTACACGCTGTGACCTTAGCGATGCCGTAAAGCATCATGGGAACTTTGTTCTCACTACCCCTATCATGGAAAGTGATGCTGTGCGTGTCAAACCTGAGGGATGCGAAAGCGATGCCGCTCGTCCTCTTGGACATTTTACTGGGTTTCGTTTTAAAGGGGAATGTCGACCTTCACGTCTACCTCCCTACGGATGTCATCCAGCGCTGAGCAAACTCCTGTCCATGTCACCCAACCCTCATCGAAACGAACCTGTGAAAGACGAATATTCGTTTCCTGTGCGTTTGTCGGAATACTGCGACTTTGAAAATCGTCTTCAATCGTTCAAAGGAAAATGGCATAAGTATCTGGGAGGACCGACCCCTGAAGAATTAGCCAGAGCCGGATTGTTCTACTTGGGCGAAGGAGATAAAGTCAAGTGCTTCAGTTGCGGTGTGTCACTTCACCACTGGGAACCACAAGATTCGGCCTACCTAGAACATGCTCGTTGGTCACCGAATTGTCATTACTTACCCTTAGTGGGACCGAGACATTGAAGTAACTTACCATGTCGTTGACGAAGAAGAAGAAACCAGATTGGCTAGGAGTCAAATGTTGGACATCACCGAGACCAGTATTTAAACTTCATTTCAAAAACTATATTGAATCATTACCTAAAGAACTGCAAGAGAAGATTTACAAAGAAGTTTGACAGGGACTTGCCAAAGTGAAATCTCAATGGGTCACTGTAGAACTTTTGTGCCGAGAAATTCACAAGAGGAAAGTGAAAAAAGTCAACTAGTGTGTTAGATTTCTTTGGGTCAAGTGTACATTCGTCCTATTATATTACTCTAGACCGTTTACATCAAAAGAGTTCAGTGACATTCTTGGACGTTACCCTGAATGGCAGTGGTCAGAAATTACTCACTATGTGGATTACTTTTGCTCTAGGAGAAGATTGTGAATTGTACGGACTGACCTATTCATGGATACTTTACAAGAGAACATTCGTGCTTTGCCTGTGGAGTTGAGAGAACGCATTTACCGAGAGCTGGTCAAAAAAGTCAAACGTAAGGAACAGTTGCATCCGTTACATCACCGGTGTTTGAATCACTGGTACCTGAATGGTATAAGAGAACTGATTCGTCAGAAATTGTTTCAGTGGTCAGACCTTGTTCAATACTTCCAGGGCCCCGATGATCCACGTGTTGATCATTTTGGTTACTTCGATATTCACCTAGTGCAACGCATTGAGGAAGACAAGTTAAAGGATTACCAACATATTTTACGTGGAATCTACTTAGTGGAAGAGGAAATTCCTAAACAAACTCTGAAGTTTAGGTTACAGTATGCAAGATTTGGATTCCCCACTGGAGAACGAAGATCTCTGGCTAGAACGTACGTGTATTATTTCCGAAACAAAGAGACTATAAAAACAGGCTGCCATGCCACGACTTATGTCGTATGTAATTGAACAGATTCCGTGGAAGGATCTCAATGACCATATTCAAACCGTGGATCATTACCATCGATTATTACAAGAACTGTATCCATTCAATTTGGGTCGACAAGTGGTGTGTGTCTTAGTGACTTGTTTTCTGGGATTTCGTGGACTCTTTACGAACAGTATTTACCACCCCATTCAACATGAAAGTGGTGCCTTTAAATGTTCACGAGAGACTCCTTTTGCTCAAAGCCTTACGTTTTCATCTGGATACTTCTCGACCTCTACGGGAAAAAAAGATTCGTCAACTTTTAGCTACCCAAGACGTGTATGACGATGTTTGTGTAGCTTGTGACATACACCCCCACTGGACAGATGTCCGATCCTGGAAAAAATGGGATTTTGAGGCTTGGACCCAAGAAGTGGCCCAGTATGCTCGAGAGTTGTGATCCTTCCTCTCAACGTCCAAAGAAAAAAGTCACTTTTCAACCTGTGTTAGTGACGGTGCCAGAAGAACCCGTCACCCAGGACAGGACTGTCGTGGACAGGCCTGAAAGACTCTTTCGGGAGGACACTTGTATGACCTTACCCCCTATAGAACTGGTCAGAACTTTACCCAAAACATGTTGTACAGACACTTCTTTCTATTCCACGTTAATGATTTTCATGTGCCTTTTATCCTTGTACTTAAGCCTTTGGCTTTTATGTATTTTTGTCTTTCGTATTCATGTTTAAAACATTCAATAAACGTGTTCTGAAAAAGTATATAAACTCTTGTCTTGTTTCTTTTCGTGTCACAAGTGACATTCCTAACACTATAGCTACCTCTGCTGCCTCTGCTCCCTCTTCCTCCACTGTCAAAGTCATCGACGAACACTTAGATCGTGCCAGTTGGGAGGCTTTGTATCTTCGCCATCCCTTTAACAGGCTCATTGCTGGACCTAGCGGTTCAGGCAAAACCGAATTCGTCAAACGTTTGATCGAACATAAACATCATTTGATCGATCGACCACCTCAACGCATCGTGTGGTGTTACAAAGAGTGGCAATCGGCGTACAGCCTCTTGCGAGAAAGTCAAGGCGATTCCATCGTGATTGTGGAAGGCATTCCTAAAGAAGACGACGGCATCGTCTCTGACTCCCGTCAAACCCATTTGGTCATTTTCGACGACATGTTAGGAGAAGACGAAGAAGAAATTAAGCTGTGGTTCACGCGCAAAGGGCATCACCGTAATGCCAGTGTCGTTTACATCACTCAAAATTTGTTTCAACAAAGTAAAGCCCATCGCACCATCAGTCTCAATGCGCATTACGTGGTCTTGTTTAAAAGCCCTCGAGATAAATCGCAAGTGCAAGTCTTAGCCAAACAGTTAGGGACGCCTTGGCTGACTCAGGCGTACGACGATGCCACTCAAACTCCACACGCCTATTTACTAGTCGATTTGAAACCTACGACCCCTGATGATTTGCGATTTCGTACCCACTTGTTTCACCACTGGTGCCAAGACGGAGGGCCTGTCCTGTACACGTCTCCGTCCACGACTTAACTTCATTCCACAAAAATCTATAAAAACCTCAGACACTTTTCGTCTGTCTCACACAACGTCAACATGATGTCCCTTCAGTCGCATCTTCCCGTCAAATTGATTCGTGCCTTGTATGGCATCAGTCGAGAAAAAAATCCACAAACACGAGCTCGTGTCTTAGAAGCTAGTCTCAAAGAAGTCTTACGATGGTTCACGGTGACAGCACGTCAATTACTACAAGGGATCATTCAGATTCCTCATCAAACCAAACGCTTTTTTGATCGAAACAAAGTCGCTTTGACCCAACTGGCCGATCCCCGCATCGACACTCAAACCAAAAAACAAATCATTTTGAAACCTGGAGGGAGCGGTACTTTAGGAGGGGTCATCATTCACTCTCTCTTAAGATGGGATCCTAATGCCCCCAAACTTCTCCCCAAGAAAAAGGTCAAACGAAGCTCCAAGAAGAAGAAGAAAAAGACCAGGTCCCCAAGGAGAACTTCTCCAGTGGCGGGACCCTCCTCTTACCAGACACCACCCCGGAAAAAGAAAAGAAGCCCCCAGAAAAAGAAACAGAGAAAAAGTCCCCAGAAAAAGAAAAGCCCACAGAAGAAAACTAGTCGCAAGAGAGGCACTTCGGCCAGGACGCAACCTTACACTCGCAAACCACGACCTGCCACGGCGGTGACTGCGTCTCCGGCAGCCTCACGTTCATCCACTTCTCCGTTGATGACACCAAGAACTGAAGAGTACTTGGAGACGTTGATCACACCAAGAACTTCTCCGTTGATGACCCCAAGAACTTCCCCAGTGGCAGGACCCTCCAATTTAGTGGCAGCGGCTGCTGCTCACAAAGTACCTTCTCCCAAAATCAAAGTCCAAGAAAGATCGGGCATGTTACAAAGTTTACTGGATTTGTCCAAGCAAGAACTGGCTCGATTTAGTCCGTTGCGTACCCCTGCACGACGTGTCATGCCTGTCCTGAAGTTGATACGACGTAAAGACAATCAGTGGCGACGCGTTCCAGTATAAAAAAGGCCTGTGACCAAGTCGGGGTATCAATGTTTTTGGTGCTGAAGACTCAAAGATGTCACCCTCCAGAAAACATCCCTCTTCTAAACAACCCCAAGGAAAGAAAAGAAAAGGACTGCCTCCTCGTTTAGTCAAACATGGGGACATCTTATCTGTCCTGTCCAAAGCTTCTCCACCTCTACGAAAAAAACTCATTCAATCAGCCTCCAAAGAGGTCATCGATACCGTGTGCGAATGTTGTTTGAACGTCTTGAAAGGCACGATCCCTTTGTCCAAACACCAGAAACAATGCTTAGGCAAACATCGTCACGTTCTTCGACAAATGGTTCAAAAGAAAATTCCCATTCGTCAAAAGAAGAAGATGTTGGTCCAACGTGGAGGCATTTTACCCCTCTTGTTAGGCCCCTTACTGAAAGGAGTCTTGGGAACCATGTTGGGAGGACTAGTGGGAGCAAGATAAAAAGGTCCTCTGAAGTCCCAAGATCTCAGAATCGACCTCTGACAACCCCGTGGAAGGACGAAAACTAGCTTTAGTGCCTTACAAACGATGCATGGAATACCATCGTTGGCAAGAACAACGCACCCCGCATTTACCTCCCAATCCCAATTTGAGGGAGATGTCCCAGTTACAACACGAACTGCAGTCCTTGATGGATCGCCAAGATTTGTCCGAAACAGAAAAATCGCAAAAGTACGGTCAACTCTTGCAACGACTGCAACTCTTTCACCAGAAAGCTTTAGACGAAACACCTCTACCCACTCTGAAAGATTTTAAGACCTTGATGAAAAGTCCAGCACCATCATCACTACCACCACCACCACTACTACCATCTCCAGGGGTCACCAGAGATGCTACCCACGAAGATCTGAGCACGAAGAAATGCGAGAAGTGTTTCAAACACCGTCAGCAGCTCCCATTTCAAGTAAGATTGCAGCATCCTTCTTGACCCCGTCCCCCCCCCCACCCCAACGAGAAGAAATGAAAACCTGGGTTAAAAAGATGATGTCCACTCCTCCTTCGACAGAAGTGAAAAAGAAAGAAGGGAAACCAGAAGTGAAAAAAGAAAAGAAGACCAAAGCCATTCCATTGCCACCTCCACCACCACTACCTTCGACTTCTACTCCCGTAGCCCATCGGACACGTAAATCCGTTTCTAAACCACCCTTTCGACCCACCCAAAGTAGCATCACCGAAGGGTGGGTGACTTATTAACACACAAACAAACACAAAAAATGGAAAAAGTCTTAGCCAGCATTTACTACGATCCCTCCCATCCTGCAGGTTACGCAGGAGTTCAAAAATTATATCGTGCTGCCAAAACTCGACTGAAAAGTCTCCGTTTACCTCAAATGCAACGATGGTTACAAGAACAAGCTACTTACACTTTACACAAACCCATTCGACGCAAGTTTTCCAGAAGTCGCACCCGAGTGGAAGGCATCGATCATCAATGGCAAGCCGATTTAGCCGATGTCTCTCATTTGGCCAGCTACAATCGTGGCTACAAATATTTGTTTTGTGTCTTCGACGTCTTTTCCAAATTTGCCTGGGTCGTGCCCTTGACTTCCAAATCCAGCAACGAGTTAGTGCGAGCCCTGCAACGAGTGTTGAAACAAAGCGGTCGTCACCCTCTTCGATGGCAAACGGACAAAGGCACCGAATTTCTGAACCAAGCTTTCCAAAAAGAATTAAAAAAACGTGACATTCATTTTTTTACCACCGAGAATCCCAAAACCAAAGCCAGCATCGTGGAACGTTTTCAACGCACTTTGAAAGAACGCATGTGGAAATATTTTACGCATCACCACACTCTGAAGTACATCGACATCTTACCGCACCTGGTGCAAGCGTACAACCAATCTTACCATCGAAGCATTGGACGTGCCCCGCAAGAAGTGACTCTCGACAACGAAGTGCTGGTGTTTGAGCGCCTGTTAGGTACATCCCCGACGAGGGCTGTCCCCAAGAAAAGTGGAGAGTTGACCGTAGGAGATTGGGTGCGCATTGGCAAAACCAAACGCACTTTCGACAAAGGTTACTTACCTAACTGGACGACCGAATCGTTTCGTGTCACTGGACGAGTGTATGGCCGTCATCCTGCCGTCTATAAATTGGAAGACATGAACGGAGAAGTGCTCAAAGGAACGTTTTACTTGCCCGAGTTACAACGTGTCACCAAACAAGAAGACGACGTGTACGACATCGAAAGCATTCTCGAACGCAGAACCCGTAAAGTGGGCAAACGACGTGTCAAAGAAGTCAAAGTACGTTGGAAAGGATATCCACCCAGTTTTGATTCTTGGATCGACGCTTCGCAAGTCATCGACTATAAAAAAAAGTGACCATCATGCCCTTTCACACAGACGCAGCTACGTCGACCACTCCTTCACCCAGTTCTTCTCTGCAAGATTTGCAAAAACAACCTTTGTGGGTGTGGTGCGGAGAACGTGTGCCTAAAACGCAAATCGTCTTTTTCTGCCAAATTTTTGTGGTGTATTGTGTCATCGGGGCAGCCATCACCAATTTGAGTTTGCAACAAGGAGACAAACAATTGTGGACCATTTTATTGAGCAGTTGCATCGGTTACCTGCTTCCCAATCCCTCCCTGAAATTCTCCTCGAACGGGAACCTTGTGTCCAGTGCCAGTGCCAGTCACCACTCCAATAACAACAACAACAACCCCATTTTGGGCGGAGACACACCTCTGACGTCCAGTAACCCCTCGGACAGCCACAGAACTCTGGAATTATGAGTCACCAAAACCAATTTTACTTAACCTTACCCAGTGACAGTTCCATGGAGGTGTTTCCCAAGAACACGTTGTGCTGTTACACGGCCAAATTACCTCAGGCAATCCCATTAGGTCACGAAGCCCATTGGGAAGTGGCTTTAGTAGAAATCATTCACCCGACCCAAGTCCTCAATGTCCTTCCCAATCAAAATATTTTTACGGTGGAAGTTCATGACGATCAAATACAACAGTACTTGGATATCCATGGCAAATATAACATAAAAAACCCTAACACAAAAAATCCAAAGTGGACCGACTATCGCTTGTCCATTCCCGCAGGCTATTATTTTAGTGGTCAACATTTGGTGAGCACCATAGCCTCCAGGTTTAATGTCGTGTTTCTGAAAGCTTTGGAGAGTGTCAAAAAAAGTGTCACCCTGGAGTACCACAAAACAGCTCGTCGCTTCCTGATGAAATTTCCTGAGGGGAGTAAAATCATCTCTTTCTTATTTTGTCCTGAATTGTTTGTCATGTTGGGCGGGGACACGGAGATGAGGAAGAAAGTAGAACAAGAAAAAGGCGAATTACTAGTCATTTCTGACAACGATACTTTTGCCAAGTATTTTCGTACCCCAGTAGAACTGAACCAAGGATTGAATTTGATGTTTGTGTACTCCGATGTGGTGGAGTACAACGTGGTGGGACACACCTCCGTACCGTTACTGCGTGTCATTCCTTTTAAAGTGGATTCTGCCACGGCCGCGGACGAGGAGGGTGGAAACACTTATCACGTCCACCTCGAATTTGTACATCCTCACTATTTGCCTGTCAGCAAGTCTTATTTGGACACGGTCAACATTGCTATAAAAGGAGATCTGGGACAAAATATTCCATTCACCAAAGGAAAAGTCCCGGTGAAACTCCACTTTCGTAAACGGTTCTCTCACAACTCGTAAGTCATGTATCCAGTGTACCGAGGGGTTGCTCGACAGCGAGGACACGGTTTAGGAGATATGTTAAAATCGGCTTTTCGTTCGGTGGCTGCGGTGTTGAAACCGATGGTGACACGAGGATTGCACGCCTTGAAAGATGCGGCACTGACACAAGGCAAAGAATTTCTCCAAAATGTCATCATCGACAAACAAAACCCCAAAGAAGCCTTCATGAGGGCAGGCAAAAATGTCTTGCTGCAAACGGGTACAGACCTTTTGAGCCGACGAGAAACACCTATAAATGCCCTGCACGCTACCAAGTCAGGCATTCAGCAAGGACAAGGCAGAAAGAGACGACGAAGAAAACACCCTTTCACCAGTCTTCACACTTCTAAAGCTAGAAAGAGAAAGAAAAGAAGAACCGTTCGAGACTTAGACGTTTTCGATTATTGAGAAAGAGAAAAGAAATGATGCACCGAGAATCTTGCGCTTGTTCCAAGTCGGAACTAGATCTGTTTGCCATGCCCCCCACCATGATGACCATGCAAGAATCCCAGTGGGTGGAATTTCACCCCGTCTTCTCTTTGACAGCCTCTGCTCCCATCGAGTTTGAAATCAAAGGACAGCCCGAAGATTACATCAATCTGAATAGCAGTTACTTGTACCTGAAAGTCAAAGTTATCGAAGATGACAACACAAACATAGAAAGTGATGAGGTAATAGCTCCCGTCAACAATTTCATGCATTCCTTGTTCAGTGGAGTGGACTTGTACTTGAATAACAAACTAGTCAGTAGCAGCATGGATACTTACCCTTATCGTGCCTACCTGGAAAATCTCTTGACGTACGGAATAGA
Source organism: Sinohyriopsis cumingii (assembly GCA_028554795.2). Classification (NCBI taxonomy): domain Eukaryota; kingdom Metazoa; phylum Mollusca; class Bivalvia; order Unionida; family Unionidae; genus Sinohyriopsis; species Sinohyriopsis cumingii. The sequence continues at coordinate 46,005,363 of CM068830.1, read as the reverse complement.
CGCCAAGAACACTCATCTCGATGCCTGTGTGGTATGGGAAGCTGACGAAGCTGACGAGTTTGAAACATTCGAAATTATTACAACTGATAAAAATAAAAAATACAATGAGGGATTTGTAGAACGAAGAAAGAAAATTGCTGAAAGTCGTAGTTTAGAACTGATGGATCGTTTACATTTGGACATGTGGTTACAAGAAAAGTATTTGCTGAATGGGGTGAATGTTCGCCTGAGACTGAATCGTAGCAGTGCCGCTTTCCATTTGATAGGTACTGCCGCTTGCAAATCTGTCATCGAGGAAGCCAGGCTCTACGTACGACGCGTGGAAGTGTTACCTAAAGTGGGAAACGACATTAGTAACACTTTGAGCAGAACGACAGCCAAGTATCCGATACGACGCGTGGAAGTGAAAACCTTCACCATTCCCAAGGGGCAACGATCCATGATCGAAGATCATCTGTTCCAAGGACAGCTACCCAAACGTTTAATCGTTGGTATCGTGAGCAATGAAGCCTTCAACGGAGCTTTGGCTAAAAATCCTTTCTCCTTTCAACCCTTTGGCGTGTCCAAGATCGAAGTCAGTCGCGATGGCAAGACCTTGTGTACCCGACCTTTCGAACCTGACTTTGACAAGAAGAATTACTTGAGATCGTACTTGTCCCTGTCAGTTAGGAACCAACACCAGTCACGGCATTACGTACGACGATTATGCAGGAGGCTACGCTTTGTGGGCTTATGATTTCACTCCAGACCAAGGCAGCGACGAGGGACATTTCCACCCTATAAAATCCGGCCAGATTCGAGTAGAAATTCAGTTTGCAAATCGAATTACTGATGAAACGGTGAACGTCATTCTGTATGCAGAATTTGATAATACCATAGAAATCAAAAGTTTGAGAGAAGTCATTCTAGATTATTAGAAGCTATGGAAGACTGTTATCCCTCTTTACCTAGTGGAGAAACTTTGGACATGGAATGTGAGGAGACTGTGGAAGAAGAAGTTATCATGATGAAGTCAAGATGGCCAGAACAAGAAGCGCATTTAGTCTCCTGTTTTGCCAAACGCTTGGTCGAAAAAATGACGGAATTGATCAAGAAAGATTGCTATGGATGTCAAAACGATCATCCCAGTCAAATTCAACACGATAAATGCCTGATGCTGAGTCAAGAAGAAAAATTGGACGAGTATCTGGACGAAGCTTGGAGTCTCATCTCGGACGAAGTCGTGTTGCATCAGTGGTATAAAGACTTGCGTGAACATTCTTGTCCACCATTAACCACTCAAGAGAGCCATCGTGTCGAAGCTCTCCTGAATCAGAGTGAGGAGACGAAACGAAGAAACGGTTATTTGTCAGACATTTTCAAGCAAAAAGTCAGGATCGAATTGATGACTTATTATTACCTGTGAAGAAGAAAAAAAACAAAACATGGATACCTGGGAACTTTATTACCTTTTGAACCACAGTTCGTATACGGCTTCTTGGAATCCTGTCGTCTGTGCTAAAGATGAACTCCCTCATCGCAAACCTCAAGACCATCTAGCTTATGTCATCAACACGGACGAAAGTCATCTCCCAGGAACCCACTGGGTAGCCGTCTACTTTCCTCAAGAAGGATGTGTGGAATATTTTGATTCGTATGGATTGCCTTCCTTTGGAAGACGATATCATTGACTTTATGAGAAGAAATGCTCAGACCACCCGATTCAATAATGTGAAATTACAAGGCACAGATTCCTTGGTGTGTGGACAATATTGTGTGTATTTTCTGCATCATCGCAGCCTGGGCTATTCCTTAGAACATTTAGTGACTCATTTTGATCCTCGTTCTTCTTCTAGAAATGATGTGAAAGTAGATCAATGGTTTTGTGACCATTATGCTTATCTTTTGTCTCAAGCTAGGAAACGTAGTGTCCATCAATGGCCTAATGACTTCCAACAGTGGAAATCACAATTTCATTCACAACGTTGTCAGCTCTGTCCAAAATAATGTGTAAATTGAAAATAAAAATGTTTGTGATTTGAAAAAATGTTTGATGTTATATTGTTGGATTATTGTTAAAAATGTTAGAGTTGTTGGTTAGTGTTAAGTGATTTTGAATAAAAAATGTTATGTTTTGAAAAAAATGTCTTTGTCTTTTGTTTGGCTATAAGAATGTTGACTCATGCTCTTTGACTTCTCTCTATCTCTCTCATGACACTCATTGAACGTTACGGCTCGAAAACCGAAGAGGGATGTTTTCCTTCACGTCCGCGCTTTGACTTTAAGAACCAGGGTAGTTTCCAGTCTAACCATCCATTGTCGACTCATCCTCCTACGAAGATGTGCTCCAAACTAGCTAAGCTAAACGAAGCCTACGTGAATTTGCATAGGGTCAGACACAGTCTGATACCGAAGCCAGAAGAGATAGAGAATGTGAGAATGCTAAAAGTCACTGAAGACCTGATAGAAGAGCTCTTCAGAGAAGAAGTGAACAGAGAGAAAGAAGAATGGACAGAGATGTACAGACTTCAGAGACAGCGGCAACAGCAACAACAACAACAGCAGCAGCAACCTGAACCTGACAGAGGCTTTGTCGATTGTCGTATCGACACCAAAGAGTTCTTCTTCTCTTTCCGAAGAAGCAGACCTATCGTCAGACAGTCTATCCTCAGAGGACGTCGCATTCTTAGAAACTAAAAGATTGCCATAGCAAACAAATAAACAGCCCTTTTCAGGGCTACCCAATACTCTAGAAAAGAAATAAGAATCGATTTGCCAATGTGTGTATGTAGAGTAGTGTGAATATAAACACTGACTCTTTTGTGGTGTGAGTGTATGTGTTTGTGTGGATAGTAGATAATGATCATGTTTTTTTGCTGTTTGACGTGCGTGGAGAGTAGATTTGGGGTTTGATTGGATTGCTTTGCGTATGTGAGTAGTATATTGAAGTGATTAATGAAAATTTTTAAATTAGTAATGGGTAGTATAAAAAATTGAGTGAGTGTTTCTTTTAGGTCCGCGCGTTGTTTGGTCATGATCTAGGTAATATCAATTTTGTTTTAGGGGGATGTTTTCCTTCACGTCCGCGCTTTCACTATAAATTGAAAATCGCTGGGCAGTCTAGCTACCCTGTTCATTCGTTAACAAGACAATGAATACCAGAATTGAAAAGCTTCTAGAACTCCAGATGCACCTGGAATATGCCAGGCGCATACTAAATGAACTGGCCGCGGAGGCCATTGTCGAAGAGGGAAGGATGAAAGAGGAGGAGGAAAGAAGAAAAAAAGAAGAGGAGGAAAACGAGAGAGGAAATTTCAGAATCCCAGAAACAGAAAATTGGGATTCTGAAGCCACTTATCCCGCCTCTGCACTCCCAAGAAAAAAGGTAAAAGGAGACTGGGGAAGAAGATGTGTGTGTGGTGCCAGGCCTGGAAGGTGCCATCATTAACCAGGTGTCACTGGAGTTCAAAAGCAAACAGCCCTTTTCAGGGCTACCCAAACCTTTAGAAAAAGAAATAACAATCGATTTGCCAATATGTGTATGTAGAGTAGTGTGAATATAAACACTGACTCTTTTTTTCTTGTGTGTGTGTGTGTGTGTGTGTGTGCGTGTGCGTGTGTGTGTGTGTGTGTGTGTTTGTAAACGCTGACGTAGGTTTGTGTGGATAGTAGATTTGGGTTTAATTTTAATGCTTTGCGTGTGTAAATAGTAGATTAGGGGTTAGTTTATTGATGCTTCACGTATGTGAATGGTAGATCATATGAAATGAGAAAAGTAGGGGATGTTTTCCTTCACGTCCGCGCGTTGTTTGGTTATGATCTAGGTAATATCAATTTTGTTTTAGGGGGATGTTTTCCATCACGTCCGCGCTTTAACTATAAAGCTAACAGTTTTAGCCATTAGAACCCATTCCACGGAATAAAGACAAAGAAAATGGTGGTAGCAACAGCGTTACTGAATCATTTGATAGGCATTTATTATTGGATAGTAAATGTTACGTTTGTCATGGAAAAGATAGAGAAAGAATTCAAATTAAAAAAGTGTCTTGACTGTTTAATAATTTGAAGGAAGCAAAGGAGATAGTAACAGGAATGATGGAAGAAGAGGAAAAGAGACTGAGAGGATTGATTGACCCGCCTTATGTAAGAGTGGGAAGTTTAAAGGAAGCACTTGATAATGTCATCGAAATCAGATGCTTCTTAGAAAAGATATTGAATTGGACGGAGTGGCGATACGTAAAATGGGGGTTGGACCAGCTGACAAAAACGGACGAAGTAATGAGGAAAGTGATGACGGAAGAGGTAAAGAACATCAAAGAAAAGTGGACTATGAAAGAAAAGAAGAAGAAAATAGAAAGAGAAAAGAAAGCTTTGAGAAACTCAACAATAACTGGATACGAATACAGGAGAAATTCCGAGCGATAGGTCATCCTGACTGGATGCCTGAATCAGAAATAAAGAAGAAGAAGACAGGAACAATGACAAAAGTTAGAACATGGCTACAGAAGTGGAGGAAATAAAAGAAGAAGATGATGATGATGAAACCAAAGGCCCTTTTCAGGGCCACTCATAGGTCTCGAAAAGAGATTGACTTTCCATTGCCTACCTTTTTTTATTTTTATTTTTTTATAAAAAATCCCATGTTAAATTTCCCTTGACGCTATACAGTCCCACCCTGTTTAAATTCTTTTGACGCCATACTGTCCCATATTCCCATGTTCAATTCCCCTTGTCGCTAAACAGTCCCAGGGTTTTTCTCCATGTTGAATTTACATAGTCGCTAAACAGTCCCGGGGGGGGGGGGTCTGTAATGCTAATTCCCATTGTCGCTGAATCGTCCCTATTCACTACTTCCGATGTAAATTTTCAATGGCTGCTTCGAATGTCAAATACCTGCGCATGATGTAGTATATTGCAGATAGTTTTGCGTCTATGTTTGTTGTATCGAGGCTTTACCTCCCAGTGCAATCGTAGCCATCATGCCTCCTCTGACAATCCAGCTTGCAATTATTTCTCTCAGAGTAGGGCTTAGGGCGTTCAAAACATGAATGAGATCCACTTAGCGCCATGTCGCATACGGATATCAACTGATACTTTATAGTCAAGAGCATGTCGTATGGTGCAGCGGCGACGCGATTTACAGGTTCTTCACCGACATAGCTTAGTAGACATTGACCAATTTAGTAGCCAATCCAGTTTCCCAAGTTAGTTGATTTGCATGTGAAAATAGATGTTCTGAAGGTTTAATTCATTTTCCCCTTCATTACCAGAGTTACTGACGTGTGTTATCAAACCGTCGGAAGTATGCGGATGCATTGTTATCCAACAGTCCGTAGTATGCGGAAGCTTTGTTGCTTTGTATATACAGTGTGCGTTCAAACTTCAAACTCGTGCATTCCTGTTGTCTCGAATTATTGAACTTCATTTCTTGTCCGAACTATGTTGCTTTACTATTAGCAGTTCATTAGCATATGTTTCCAGACATAAAAAAATCAAATCTCAGCATACGTGATACAAATCATTTAAGATAGATAACTTTCTTCTCATCAGAAATGCATGAAACTTTTATGATATATGATTCTGTTACATACCAACAAACAAACAAAAAAAACCACAACTAAATATGAACTTATTTAAATAATACAGTTTGTCTTTATTAGTAACTATTCTGGAAAACATCATTGCATGATTTCCATTGGCCCAAGTTTTCCTAAACTTTTCTCTAGCTCTTGTCATTTAATGCTTAATGACACTATACTGGCATATCTGTCAGACTATTACCGAATGGACTCTAATCAAACTTCTAATCGTGCCCCAAACAGAGTCAATACCATCACTCGCTGTCAACAATTTATGACGAGTCTAGCCCATACGTCAAACTTAATTGTCACATGTCACGCTGACCATGACAGTATGTACTGCGAATTATCTCAGCAAAATTTTGCACCTTTACAATTTGTCTCTCCCCCCTCCATAAATTCATGATTTTGATGATATTGATGCTGATGATAAAAATTCTACTCCAGGCATTCCAAATAATGACAAGGCTGACAATATTCTAGCTATCCACAATTTGATTAGTTGAAACATGAATTTGAGTCACAGGCTGATAATTGACTATTATCAAAGTTCTGTTTCATGATAAAGTCTACTAAATATTAGCTTCTGACACTTTTGCACTGTTGTTAGAGTTAAATAATCTGCCTTTGAGAAGCATTGGTTGTGATTTTATGTATAAAATGTAAAATTCATGCAACATGTCATAGTTGATGCTAATACTTTCCTACTTCCCTTTTCAAGTACAAAGAATCATTCTGGTTAAGAAGTTTCGTTACATAGTATTAATTTAAACTTCTACTTTTTTTAATGAATCTATTAATAATTCATCTTTCAAAATTCAACTGTCCCATTCCAGAATTGTATGGACCAGACTTTGACTATACGCTAACTGAAAAAGCCTTCTAAAGTTGTCTGCCATATCTCATAATATATGTTACACATCAATGTATATAAAGGGAAATCTTGTTCATTTTGTGATAAAGTGAGAACATTTTAATTTATCACAGAATTTTACATTTTCCTTACCGTAAGATATGTATTCTTTTTTAACATTAACTTTAAAACCTTCAAATAGATGTGATTACTCCAATTTACAATAACTAAATAAAATAACCCCCATGAGCCTCGATTATTCATTTATCCTACAAACACGAAAGGCAACGAGTGCCATGTTTTTATATTAAAATAAATATTTCCATTATATGTTTCACTTTGTATTGTTGGCAGTAAATTTAAGTTATTGCACACATAGTGTATTAAGTTCAGTAATAATTTTAATTCTTAATTATTATTGTTTAAATCATAAAGAAGATTTAGTATAATTTAATTTTCAGCTTTACAAATGACTTTGAAATGTTGATGATCCGCTGTGTCTTTTAACAGCTGTTGTTGTAATATACTGCTGGCTTTTGTGAAACAAATAGAGCAAACATTAAAGAATATCACTGAGGTGAAAAAGTATTATGTTAATCAAGTACATCATTTATCGAAAAACATTGCAGATGAGCAAGGTCACCAAAAGCTTCCCGTATATCTGCATTTCTTGCCAGAAATACGTTCATCACCATTGTTAATACTGGATGCCATGTGGGACCAATT